>CM038681.1:577697012-578067116 GCA_021605205.1 Aegilops longissima
CATGCTAGAAACTTTCATGTGCAGCCACAAGCTATTATAGGCTCTAGCATAGTTGAGTATGTTGCATGTCCTCTTCCAGTGGTAGACTAGCAGATGTAGGGGATGTAGGTTGGTACTGTCTACCTGGGGTTAGAGTTATTGCTTCTGAAAGACTGTGTCTCGGTCATCCGTTTCTCAAACACCATGTAGTGCGAGAAATCCAACGGAGGAGATCGAGTCTTGTGGGGAAAAGTGCGCAAACCTCTGCAGTGTATAAACTAATTATGGTTAGCCCTGTCCCGGTAAAGGACATCTTGAGTATCTGGTTCTTGGTTTATCATATTGATCTCATCACTCTATATAATTAATTTGTCGGGTTGTTAACATTGATATTGAGAGGGGGATTTACCTTCTCAATGTTTTCAACAAACTTTGTAGTTAAATAAAACATATTCCTTTGCAGTAGGGAAAATTGGCTTTTCGCAAAAACATTATAACCATAGAGATTTTCCTCCAGCCAAATATGCATGTAGTGATAGTTATTATTCATCATTATCCTATGGTGTGAATTTGTCAGTACATTCAATGTATTGACCCTTTGTGGCTGCAACGTTTCATGTTGCAGGAATCTTATGACGAGTAAGTGATACGTTAGGGTTATGATTTCTACACTCGACTTTGCCGTTGGTGTTGATGGGAATCCACAACCTTGTTGTTACTTCCGCTATATGGACTGAGGTAATAGTATTTACGTTACTTTATACATGTGATTTACCTCTGTTATAAATCCTCGAGTACTGTGTGTCAGCATACCGATCCAGGGATGACACTTAAGCACAGAGACTTGACCGTCTGAGATCGGGTCCCTACACAAATATATTTGAAAATTCCTTATAATTTACTTCACATGGAATTAACTCGCACACAAGTACACAAATATGATTTTTTTTCAAACCGTTATGGCTAGCCGTTGCATGTAGATGTAGTTCAAATTTCAATTATGGTCATTAAATGGCTAGAAAATCACATAAATGTCTTTAAAAGGTCAAATGACCCCTAGAATTTTCCAAAATTTCACATTACAGTTGTAGTAGTGCATGTTAAATATAGAAAAAAATTGAAGGCCGTAAGAGGAAGCTATCTCCCGTTCGTCATCAAACATGCATTGTTCCCTCTCGTAACCACGAGCCTTCTAGTGAGTTGCTCCGAGTTGTGAGGGGTGTGTGTCCAAACTTTCGTCAAACATGCCAATTTTTTACCACATCATCTTGGTGGCATGACATTACATCAACCAAGGTTTCATGTGATTCTGATATTTTTTTAATTTTTTGGAATTAAAATGCCATGTCACCCATGCATACATATGCATGTGTCCATGTCGTGTGACAAATATGTTTGAAAATTCCTTCTAATTTAATTCACGTGGAATTAACTCGCACACAAGTACACAAATATGATTTTTCAAACCGTTATGGTTAGGCATTGCATGTAGATGTAGTTCAAATTTGAATTACGATCATTAAATGGCTAGAAAATCACTTAAATGTCTTTAAAATGTCAAATGACCCCTAGAATTTTCCAAAATTTCACATTACAGTTGTAGTAGTGCACGTTACACGTGGAAAAAAATTGAAGGCCGTAAGAGGAAGCTATCTCCTGTTCGTGATCAAACTTGCATTGTTCCCTTTCGGAACCACGAGCCTTCTAGTGAGTTGCTCCGGTTTGTGAGGGGTGTGTGTCCAAACTTTTGTTAAACATGCCAATTTTTTTACCACATCATCTTGGTGGCATGACATTACATCAACCAAGGTTTCATGTGTTTCTGATAGTTTTTTATTTTTTTGGAATAAAAATGCCATGTCACTCCATGCATACATATGCATGTGTCCAAGCCGTAAGACCAATATGTTTGAAAATTCCTTCCAATTTACTGCACATGGAATTAAATTTGACACAAGTACACAAAAATTGAGTTTTCAAACCGTTATGGTTAGCTGTTGCATGTACATGTAGTTCAAATTTCAATTACGGTCATTAAATGGATAGAAAATCACTTAAATGTCTTAAAAGGTCAAATGACCCCTGCAATTTTCCAAAACTTGACATGATAGTTGTATTAGCACTACAAAATTTATCGTACATTTAAAACACCATACGTTGCCACTTTACTCCAAATTCGTCTTTCACTGCTAATAAAAAATATCTACGACATCACACATAGTTGTTTCTAGGAACCGTTTGTGATGAAAATATCTGGGTCTATTTAAGTCTCCCTCCTTAAGCTTCGCCGGCTCGTCTTCTCCAGTGCTGGCAACCCCCAAATCCACGAATCCCGATCCCCATTCCCGCACCCCATTCTTGCAAAGATGCGCCATGGAAACGCTTCGTGAAGGACTGTACGGTGGCGGCGTCCCCCCCGAGCGCCGCCGCCTGCACCGAGAGCGCGACCGCCTATGCTGAGAGTGTCGCCGCATCCGCATTGAGCATGGCCGCTTCCGCCGAGAGGGCGTCTGCGGCAGCCAAGTGGGCAGCTGCAGCAGTCGAGACGGCTGCAGCTGCTGCTGCGACGGCGGCTGCAAACGCCGAGAGCGCTCGAGCAGCCGTCCGTGCTGCCGATGTCGCCCTGGCCCAGGTCGAGGCCATACACGCAAAGATCAAGGATGCACATGCCAAGATATTCCAAGCCACCTCGGACTCTACCATGCAACCCACGTCCAAAAAGGCGGCGCTGGCCATGGAGCACCTGCTTTCTCATGAGGCCGCCGAGCGGGAGCTAGAGATGCAGGAGGCGGTGGAGATCGAGGAGCGCTGGGAGGAGGCGTTGCGCGTGGCCGAGGTCGAGGTAGGGAAGATTCTTTCCGTCGAGAAATCGGCGGTGGAGTACCAACGCGAGCTCTGGCGCAGCCACTACTATGAGTACTACAACCCTGAGGGCGGCGTCGAGGACGAGGACGAGGACGCGGTCGACTTCAGCAGGGGGGACGCGGAGTCCACCAACAGCGGCATGTCGCCAGGACAAGTCATCGACATCTCATCTCACGCCGGCGATGCATAGGACGGCACGGCGGCAGATGTGTTAAAATTATGTGTACTTAGGCTTTGTTTTTAATGCTGGTCAGGTCAATTGGATCTTTTTAATTACTAAAATTTCTTGATTCAGTAAGTGTGGTATGTCTACTGTACACTCTTTTGTGTGCCCAAATTAGCAAGTGATGTTAAATTATGCAATGACGTACCCGGGTAAATTTCCACCAAAATTTGAATTATCAAACTCATCCAATGCGCGTAAAACAGAAGAATCATTTGCGATGCACACAATCGTTCAAAGTGAATGGTCCGGCGGCACCGCTCGCAAATTTTTCCTCCACATTTCCAAAATTTTGGCCTATCGCCAAAGTATCTACCCCCACCCCCTCCCCCTTCCCCACCGCCTTTTCTCCTCGACCACAAGTCACATTTCCCCTGTTTCCTCCTTCCTTCCTTCCTTCCAAAGCTATAGTCGCTTCCTTGCTCTCGCCGTCTCGCATCCTACCGCCAGGGTCTCCATGGTCTTCTTCAAAGACCTCTCCAGCGGTTCCTCCTCCGGCAATGACTCCTTCACCACCCGGGTATGCCTCTCTTCTCTCTCTCGGGCTATGACTTGGAATGAAGAATTTTTACCCGGCAGTCGATTTGAATCATTTCTTCCTCTTGTAGCTCCCTAGGACCATCAGTGGTAATGAATGGAGCGGGGTGGCTAAAGATCTATCTGCTCGTTATCACCATCAATCTCCATGTGTGAAGCTAGTTGCGTTTGAATCTATGGACAATGGGAGGAAGTTTCTGGCATGTGCAGAGAAGGTTAGACCCTCTTTTGTTGTTACAAATCATTTGTTAGATGTGATCCAGACACTGTCACGGTCCCAACCCATTCATACCACATCTTCAACCAAAGCATCCTAAGACAATGTCACAGTTTGTACCTAATATCTTAAAATTGTTGCCATCTCATTAGCGGTGCCATTAGAAAATTATTTGGCACCGCTTCAGCAGTTTGTGCAGCCAACTTTGGTCCACACATCCGAGCAGCCAAGCAGTAAAATACTAAATATATATGGCACGAAGGAACCGGGCATCGGAGCAACTACATGCTCCGGAGTCCGGGTCCCTGATTTTTTTTCCGCTGCATTGGCTCGCCAGTGCAGGGCACCGGTACGATATGTAGCAACTATTTTATTTACCCTAATTTTGGCATAAATTTGTGCATGTACATACATGTTAGTATCAATTTGCTGTCATCCAAACACTATCGCTATGCTGTTGCAGTTATATTTACCTTCCTCATAAAGTGTTCAATTTTTTATTTATTGTACATGAGTAAGAACTTGTAGCATTGTTGTAGTTAATTATAGCTTCTGATGTTCCAGAATTTGGTTGTTGTCTCAGTAGCAATTAATTCATTTGCACATACAATTGTTACTGATCTAGTTCTAAATATTATAGGATGAACAGAAGTGTTCTTACTTGGAGTGGGTTGATCAAGAGTGGCCACAGTCTTTGCAGATGTGCCTAGTGAAGATCTGGATCATGTATGAGGAAGAGAACAGACGTAGGCTTAGAGAAACTGTTGTCAACGCCGAAGAATATTTGAAGATGCGGGATAAAAAGTTGAAGGTGGAGAATCAGCTCAGATTTTTTAAATCAGACTTTGCTAAGATGGTGTTGGCGAAGGAGGAGGCTCTTTCCCAGTTGGCCCGTGCAAAACAGTTCTTAATGAATTGAAAGCAGAGGTGGATAAGACGAGCCTGGATGATTTCGATTAGGGAAATGAATATATTGTTCAAATATTGTTCTTACGAAGTTGAACTAGCTATATGTTGTACTGTGCTGTTTTCAGGTAGCTATCGTACTGTCATGTTATAATATATTTATGTGCCTAATATGAAATTGGCAAATAGCTGTTCGATATGAAATGTGAATTTGCATAATATTGGAATTATTAATTGTAAACTAATAAACCAGCTAAATGTGTCATGGAACTTTGCAAACGGTTCTAGCAGTAAAAGCGCTTGTGATGGATATCCCAACGCCACACAGCTTTCTTCATCAAATCATGTGTGATGTAGTTGATAAAAGCAAACAGTTAACCAAGGCAGAGCGTATGTGATAGTTACAACTTTCACACATGAGCCTACACATAAAAGTGTGTGGGATGTACATACGAACAGAAACGTTTTCCCTGCATTGACTGTGTGGGATGTACATAAGAATGGAAACATATTCCTTGGATTGACTGTGTGTGATATACATATGAACGAAAACATTTTCCATGGATTGACTTTGTGGGATGTACATAAGAACATAAACATATTCCTTGGATTGACTGTGTGTGATATACATACCTACGGAAACGTTTTTCTGGGATTCACCGTGTGGGATGTACATACCTACGGAAATGTTTTTCTGTAATTCACTGTGTAGGATGTATATACCTACGGAAAAGGTTGGGTTTCGATGCATCACCCGGTCGCACATGGCCCCAGCCGGTGTCTCGGGAGGGCCCATCCCCGACGATTTCTGGGTCATGTGGGAAGGACCCCCTATCGCCCACACTCACTTGGTGACGGTTCCAAATGAAGTCGCGGAAAGGGGTTAAAAACTATTTGTATAGCACCGACGTGTACTAGTGCTAGTTGGTTTATTCGGTGGAAGATTATATTTTCAGATCCTTAATGATAATTAATACTCCTCTGATCTTGATCATGAATATGCTTTGTGAGTAGTTACGTTTGTTCCCGAGGACAAGGGAAAAGTCTTGTTATAAGTAATCATGTTAATTTAGCATTCGTTCATATTTTGATGAGATGTATGTTGTCTTTCCACTAGTGGTGTTATGTGAATGTTGACTACATGACACTTCACCATGATTTGGGCCTAGGGGAAGGCATTGGGAAGTAATAAGTAGATGATAGGTTGCTAGAGTGACAAAAGCTTAAACCCTAGTTTATGTGTTGTTTCGTAAGGAGCTGATTTAGATCCATATTGTTGTAGGGTGGAGACCCTAAGTGGAGATCTTTCACGAATTGGAGGGGAATCCATGAAGAACGCGAAGAACACGAAGAACAAGAGGGTAAATCACAAGAGGAACACTCAAGAACAAGTCCAATCACACATAGACTAGACTCACAAACACATGAGATTCACTAGGTACAAGAACAATCAAAGGGAAACAAGATACATGGTAAAGTTCATCCCAAATCCTATGAAGGAGATGAGGTCTTGATGATCTAGATAGATCCTTCCCACAAGGGGGTCTTGAATCCCTAAGGATCTTCTCCAATGGAGGCCTTGAACTCCAATGGAGTCTTCTCCATCAAGAGGAATCCCACAAGGGGAGGTACATGAGCTAAGCTCCAATGTGTAGTTCTAATCTTAGCTAACCCCAAAATGGAGGAGAATGAGGATGTATATATATATATATATATATATATATATATATATATATATATATATATATATATATATATATATATATATATATATATATATATATATATATATATATATATATATATATATATATATATATATATAGGTCCAAGGCAAGGAAGAGGTAAGTGAGGGCGAAAGGGTAAAGTTACATGGGCCTTGCCCAAATTCGGAACGCAGATGCATTACCGGACAGTCCGGTGGAAACAGAAACTTTTGGGTGTCCAGAATTTGTACTACTGGACTGTCTGGTTGTGGAACCGGACTGTCTGGTAGTGCAATTTCTGCACAGACCAAAACTGCTCTCTGGATGGACCGGACAGTCTGGTTGGGCGATCGGACAGTCCGGTAGTGCAAATTTTGCACCGTCTTCTTCCTTCGTCACTTCAAAGCTTCCCTCGTGGACGGTGTAGGTGTACATGTGTGCTTGCACTCCACCTCGTCATTCGTGGTGCTCCGATGATACATATGAATGCACACGAGAGGAGTGTCAAGTAGTATACCATCCTCGATGGGGTCAAGTGAACACGTGTAAAGAAGATTATTCACCTTTGTGTATGTGAAGTGGATGTCGCACGTGTCACTTGCCAAACGGACTCTTGACATGGTGATGTCTGTAGGATGCTCTGCATCATCCCCTCCTCTGTGGGAAAGATCCGACCTCGGATTGAAAACCAAATCACCATGGGAAAGAGATGGCGTCATCATGTAGAAGTGGACATTCACCAAGTAGTCATCATCTTGAAACTCATAGTGGTCACTCTCCAATGTCGCACCAACATGTGGTTCCTTCAAAAGGAGTATGGACAACAAACACTTGGAAACATAAATGTGGTTAGCGTTAGTGCAAAACGAAGCATTCAAGTGGTGATTCACCGAACAAGTGTCGTCATCATGCATACATAAAGCGTGACAAAGGATTGTGACATGGCATGTAAGAATATGAATTGAGCACAATCAAGGTCATCATGGAAACAAGCATGTAAATGTGAGGTAGTGATGCAAATATTTGGGACAAGAGAATAAGCATCTCACTCATGGTCATAGCAATCATGCATAAAGCGCTCGACAAATGGTCGATGGTAGGCATAAGAATCATTCAAAGCACCATCATAAATGATGTGTCTAAACACATGGGTCAAGTGTAAGACAATCCAAACATAACGGGCATAGGGTGTAGTGAAGATAATGTGGCACTCAATACAATAGAAAGGACAATTGTTCATCATGTGTGAGGTAATCAAGTCAAGCATGTAGCGATCAATGGGGCATGGCATATGTGAAGTGGTGATATTGTTGCAACCAAGCATATTATAGGAGCAAGTAATCCAAGAATTGGATGCAACACACAAGGTATATATGTCATGAGGCATGGCAATGTGGCAATGATAAGTCGAAGCAAGATCTCTAGCATGTGTGCAATACGTCAAGGTGCAAGCAACACAAGAAGTAGTTTCCACAATATCCATGCTCATAGTTTGGGGGTTCTCAAAAGAGAATGATGTCACCTTGAAAGCATGTCCTTGTGCGTCCTTCACAATGCCGAAGCCCAAGAAAGTGTGATGTAGAAGGAAGTCGGTCGCAAGTGGTTCGCTCTCAAGAGCTCGAATGGTCATCTCACGGGAAGTGGAAGTTGACACCAAGTCGAAGTATCCTACACATGCACAAAAGAAAGCAAACAACGTATGTGCATGGATAAACACATCATCTGTCATGATGGTTCTCTTCTTTTGCACATAACCATTAGAAGCACAAGTGCACGAATAATATGATGCAACAATGGCGATATTCGTGGTTGTAGGTGTATGGTGCAAAGAAGTAAGACAAGCATGCTTCACATGAAATATGCCAAAATATCCAAATATATGCGAGAATGCTATGGGGGCAATCTCATATAAGCAAGACTAAAAGCATTGTTGCACTCAATGCATGGCAAATCATCTAGCATGATAGAGGCAACATATGGAGACATATGACAAGAAGCGATACCAATCATATGCAAATCATGTACATGGTTGTTATCAACCGTATGAAACGAGCAAGTATGAATCATGGGTGATGCAACATAAGAAATCATAGAAATCAAGTCGTGAAAACTAGTGGAGCGAAGATGCAAGACGCTAGGGGTAAAGAAGGCAATCATGGCATGTGGGCAAATAATGGATATAGGAAATGCACATGACATATTGCAAGCACGAACACAAAGCAAGATCATAGTATCATCATAGGAATGGGGCACAAAGCAAACATGGCAATAACAAGTGATATCTCCACCAAGTGTGCAAATACACATAAAAGTATGAGAATCAATCATCATGTGTAATGCAAAGCATGGGTCACAACTGCATGTCAAAGGCATAGTAATGAGCATATCATGCAAAGTGAACATGGAAAGATGGGCATAGAATATGTAATAGCCAATAACCCATAACCATGTGAGGACCATGTAGAAGAATTGCACAAAGTCTTTGCACGAAGAGAGCAGTGGGAAAGACAATCCATGGGATCCCAAGTCATCATTGCTCTCTAGAGCTCGTTTTGTCAACTCATGGGATTGTGAGGTTGACAAGTATTCATGGGTACCTAGACAAAAGAGACACAAACCAAAGAAATCGTGTGCATGGTAAATGTACACATCATCCATCATGATGTGTATGTGAAAGTGTGAGTTAGCACAAGATAACCATCGCTCAAAGAAATTGGAAGCATGGTATATGAACATGTCATCCAGCATGAAGGAATAGTTGTTATGTATGACACTATGGGGACGCAAATTGAGCGGGCAAGTATATGGCACAACAATAGCATTATCATTCATGGGGAGCATATTGTGCTCATAATTATTAGAATCATGCAATGGATGGGAGTGATCAAAATCTCCTAACATGTATGAGGAAACTATGGGGGTCTCCTCATGAGCAATATCGGAAACATCATATGGAGAAAATGGACAACATCCAAAACAATGCATATCCGAAGCTAGGTGGCATGGCGTGGCTTATGAGATAAATGATGCAAAGGGGGCATATCAATATCATCACAAGAGAAACAAATTTCGATAACCATGGCCTTGTCATTTATGCCATATGTGCAAATTGGGTTCATTTTAATGGCATATGCATAGTCACTACAAATATATTGCAAATTGGACATATTGTTCATCTCATGCATAGCATATGACAAGTCAAGCGGATTGTCAAACATGATGTGACCAAGAGAATTATCACAAGAAATCCTATGCAACATGGCATCACAACTAATAGACTCCACATGGCAATCATCAAACTCACCATAAATGCATAAATCATCACATGAGAAAGTAGCACTAGCATGAAGCATGGCAATAGGTGGATCAACATCATGCAAGAAATCGATGTCAAGATAGTCCATTAGTGGGACTAGAGCATCACCTTCACCTATATTACCTTTCTCATTCCACTCAAGTGGTGTAGGTGAGGTGGTAAAGACCAAATTGTGGTCATCTTCTTCAGCTTGATGGAACCATGTGGGAGAGGTGCATCATAGATGGGATCTAGCACCAAATGAGAAGACACAATAGAGGTATAGTTTAAGTTGTTAGAAATCAAAATGGACTCACATGCCCTATCAATTACCTCACTCCTCTCTATGTGGTGGTGGCTCACTCACTCCCTCAAGGTAGGTGCACTAAATGTCACATATGGTGGAGTCACTCAAATCACTCAAGTGGTGGTGGTGGTGGCGGCTCTCCTCGCATTGGAATTGGGACAACTCATCATATATGGGGCTAGTGGTGAAGTCACTATCGCTCTCAATATGGTGGCATGAATCACTCAACTCATCACAAAATGCCGCCGTGGTCGAAAGGAAAATCCCATGCTCAACCATCTCGTCATCGTCACCGTGGATAAAGGTCGAAGATGGCACATCATCACTCTCGCCTCCAACAATGGAAACATCATCCTTGCTCGTCACCATGTCGCTTTCCTCCAAAGCATGGTCCTTTAGAGGCTCCGTAGTCATAGTCATCGTCGCATCGTCTTGAAAAAGAGGCATGGTAGACTCGGCACCATCAATGCCACAAAGAGGGATGGCGATGAAGTCGAACTTGGGAGCATCATCTTGGAGCTCGTTGGGCTTGGATATCTTGGCGGTACAATCCTCATGCTCATTGTCGTGGAGCTTGGTCTTCGAGAAATGTGCTTGGGGTGGAGAAGTGTTGGCCTTCATGAGTTCTTGTTGCGCCTTGACGACACCAATGTAGTTGTCGTCGAGGGACTTGTAGTTCTCGAGGAAGATAGGCTTGGAGATGTCATTATTCAATCCCATCATGAAGTGGAACTTCATCCAAATGGGGTCGTCCACGCCGGCTCGTCGCAAGGCTTTCTTCATCTCCTTGAAGTACTTGTCGAGGGACTTGAATCCTTGGATGGTGTTCTCCAATTGGTGTTGAAGTTGTTTCGTGTAGGTGGAAGGCAAAAACTCTCGTCGCATAGCTTTCTTCGTCTTGGTCCAACTCATGTCGAAGTTCTTCGAAGGTGTGTGAAGCCACCATGTCGACACGTAGTCGTGGAAGTTACTTGTGGCGCACTTCACTTGATCTTCGGAAGGGACTTGATGTAGCTTGAGGTAGTCGTCCATCTTGTGCTCCCACTCGAGATACTCCTCAGGGTCTTGAGTCCCATAGATAGGAAGCTCGCGGTCGGTGTTTAGGCGGTAGTAGCTCGTGGAAGCCGCGGACTTGAGCTTGGGGAGCTTGTCTTGAGCTTGTCTTGATGTGCTTTCCGGCGAAGATGCCACATGACCAAAGGCAAAGATGCCTTGAAGTCGCTTGGCGAAGACGCCAAGGTAGATGGTGAAGTTGTTGAGAGGTTGTTGGAGTTGAGCTCTTGACCTTCATGTACTTGTCATTGATGGTGTCGATGCTGATGTGACCTTGCCGGAGATGGTAGCTCGAAAGCATGTGCACTTGAGCGTCTTCTTGAAGATGAGGAAGAAGTCTTGTAGGACTTGATGAGGGTTTTGATCTCATACATTTGAGCTTGCGTCTTGCCGTCGCTGAAGTTTTTCGTGGCATCGAACTCGTCATTGTTGTTGTAGACCGAAGGAGGTGTCCTTTGCCTATCCATCAGAAGACACGAGCAAAGGTGAGTAGGAATGAGATAAACAATACCAAGCTACGTTTTCCCAAAGTTGAGCAGGTATCCCGTTTCACTCAATGTGAACTGAAAGAATAGTGGAATTAGTACCAGACTTGCTCACTCACACCTACAAAGTAAAGCTTATCGAGTAGCTTCGTTAGGACAAGTGGCACAAAATTCTGATGCAAAATGTTAGCAAGAGTCAATAATGTTGAAAGAGATTCACAAATTCACAAGTGAAACAAGTACACCAATAGCAATGAACGGCACACGGAACGCACACACGGATTGATAAATGGGGTCGTGCAACCAAGGAGTGAGCACAAAATGTGGAATCCACGGAAAACGCTCGTGTTGCACAACTCGAGAGAGACGCTAGCACGATTGCTCAATAGGCGTATATGACACTTGTGCACAACTTATAAGATGCAAAACGGATAAACTTTCTATCCCAGGTATGCTATTATGTATGGTTCCCGGTGTTTCGCACACGATGATCCAAGATGATCAATATGGTAGTTTGATATGCAATGTGGCGATGCTATGGCTATTGCTTACAAGCTCTTTGTTTTCTCTTTGCTTAAAAGCTTATTCTTCTTTTTCTTTTTTTGTTATGGCCACTATGCGAAATGTACAAACCAAGATAGCAATTATGTATATGCGGGAACAATCTTGTGACACAAGAGATGATATGATGATACCAAGATGAGGATACCAAGATGATATGGTATGTATTCAATGGGAGGTGCAGATCACTAATGTGCACAAGTAACATTGACGGCGATACTCAAATGGCTAGTCTCGATAGGCAAGTGGCGCAAAATGGCTAGGGGTTAACAAAGAAATGGCAAGAATGAATGTACAATGATGGGATACCACGATACCAAGATGATATAGAGGTTACCGTTCTTGCTTACGGTTAGGGTGTAAAAATGGTGAAATTGGCCGGTGTCAAATACTTTTGGAGAAGCTGAGTGGCGGTGTTTTTGATGTTGAACCGTTCCTAGTTAGCCGAAACACCCTAGGAAATGGAAAAACCACAAACTCAAAATCTCTAACGAAAAATTTCAAATGGTGATAGCGGAATGCGTTGGTGGTTCCGGAGTTGAAAATGCAGAAGTGGTGGTAGTGGTTGATGAAGAAGAAACTGTCCATAAATAGCCAAAACACTTTAGGAGACTCAAGTCACCACTCAAGCAACCACAAATTCTATATGGATCCAAATGGGTTAGGTTGCGGGAAGCTATGGTGGTTTTGCGGATGATATGGTGGAAGGCCTAGGCAAAGATGTCAAAATTTCAAAATTCTTATGGAGCCAAATGATGTTTAAACATATCTAGATGGATGGGGAGTGTCAATATCTACTCAACGAGCTAAAGAACGTCAAAACCGGACTCCGGATGTGGAAGATATGGCCGAAACAAGAAATCAGCTGAAGCAGTTTTTGAACTAGCGGACAGTCCAGTCCTGGGTAGCAGACAATCCAGTCTTCATCCGAAAAACTTCTGATTCGAGTGGACATCCCGATATTGGGGAGGGGACAGTCCGGTGCAAGAGCAATTTTGGTCCTAATGCGAGTAGACACTCCACTACGGGGGTGCAGACTGTCCGGTGCGGGCTGGGAACGGACGAACTCGAAACTTTAGGCAGAAATGGATGATGTTGGGTCAAAATCGAGGAGATTTCACGGATGGAAGGTGGGGAAACTTGTGGGGAAGCTTCATCCACTCGAAACACAACGAATCCACGGATCAAAATCAACAAAACATCATCAAACCAACAAATCACAAAAAAATTGGGGCTATTTCTGGTGGGGATTTTCGGATTTTAGGACGAAATCAAGCAAAACAAGGCTAGAAAATAGTGTGGGAGACTCCAAATTCATGATCAATGTGGCTCATGATACCAAGATGTTGTAGGGTGGAGACCCTAAGTGGAGATCTTTCACAAATTTGAGGGGAATCCATGAAGAACACGAAGAACACGAAGAACAAGAGGGTAAATCACAAGAGGAACAATAAAAACAAGTCCAATCAGACATCCACTAGACTCACAAACACATGCGATTCACAAGGTACAAGAACAATCAAAGGGAAACAAGATACACGGTAAAGTTCATTCCAAATCCTATGAAGGAGATGAGGTCCTGATGATCTAGATAGATCCTTCCTACAAGGGGGTCTTGAATCCCTTAGGATCTTCTCCAGTGGAGGCCTTGAACTCCAATGGAGTCTTCTCCCTCAAGAGGAATCCCACAAGGGGAGGCACATGAGCTAAGCTCCAATGTGTAGTTCTAATCTTAGCTAACCCTAAAATGGAGGAGAAGGAGGGATATATATAGGTCCAAGGCAAGGAAGGGGTAAGTGAGGGCGAAAGGGTAAATTATAAATTACATGGAATGTCACGACCGTTTTTCAATAAAAATATTTATTGAACAACCGACCTATGAAGTCCAATATGAGAAAAATCCTTCATACCGGTTGACAAAACTTTGATACAATAAGCCAGTAGCATTACAATATTACAGGGGTCGGACTGAAGATGCCCAACCAATTATTACAAACATGCCGATAATTATACATAGTGGCGGATATGACTCAAAGGGGTGGGGTGGAAATACTACTGACTCGAACTATGAGTGGTTGGTGGAATAACACAACGGGGTGGTTAATAAGTCTACTTCACCGGCGGCTCATCGAGCGTCGAGGTGAGGCTCGATGAATTTATTTGGGTAGCGGAAGCGGATATATCACAATGACTAATCTAGGGGTCGCACGAGACTGACTGGGATTCCTCGTCGGACTCACTATCGAATTCTTCATCCAGGATATCGCCTTCATCAGCATCTGGCCAAATCAACAAGCCAGGTGAGTACTTTGAAAGTACTCGCAAGACAGTTCGGACAAAAGATATAACAAATGAATGCAGGAATGAGTCATGATTAATTTTTTTAACAATGCTCAATCAGTATAACAAAATAAAAAAAATAAGAAGGGAATCGGCGGTAGTCCGCTCGAAAACCCGAAGAAGGATAAACTCAAAACCCATCGGGTGTCTGAAGCGACGCCTCGAAGGGGTGAATAAATAAGCAAAACATGCCACAGTCGGGCGTCTGAGCGACACCTCATAAAGGGCTTATATTGAAATAAAAATACATGCATGCCGCAGTCGGACGTCTGAGCGACATCGCAGAAAGGGCTTATAATGAGAATAAACAACAGCAATGCCGAAGTCGGACGTCTGAGCGACATCACAGAAAGGGCTTATAATGAAAATAAATAACAACAATGCCGCAGTCGGACGTCTGAGCGACATCGCAGAAAGGGCTTATAATGAGAATAAATAACAGCAATGACGTAGTCGGACGTCTGAGCGACATCACAGAAAGGGCTTATAATGAGAATAAATAACAGCAACGCCGCAGTCGGACGTCTGAGCGACATCACAGAAAGGGCTTTCATCACAAGAAATAGCACTCAAATAAATATTCAACACAGGAATATAAACGGGTTAGTCCATCCACAGGAATAAACATTAAACCGGACTTAGTACTCAAGTGATTCACCGGATTATCTGTCACCAAAACTGACACTTGTCAGGATAAGATATAGTGAACTTGGACATGGATAAGATGAATTCAAGAATTTTGACTCTGCAGAGTTTATACCAAAATTTGTCCACAGCCAACGGATTTCCGTAGTCACGAAGGACTAATTCCGTTTACGGTATTTCAGAGGAAACACAACTAGCTAGTACAAACCCATCACACCTCACGCTGCTGTGAATCACCCTAGACAGCGCTTAAGAAAAACTTTGAGGCGGGAGATCACAATCTCGATTAGCATGGGATCAAATTTATATACGCGCTCTAAGGGGTGCCCCTCTCGTCCCAACCGAAACACCCATGCCCCTGACCGGATGAAAGGCTTTAATCCAGGCCATGGAACCTTCATCCAGGCCTCTCAATTTGGTGTGTACTAGGAAGTGGTTTGCAACCTACTAAGTCGTATCCCTTGCGGGAAACAGGTGGTATTACGGAAAGGAAGACGGACGGGAAACTGACCGATTTATGTTGACACAGGGTCAACGACATGGCATAAGCCTGGCATGCTACAACACTGCCATCTTACCCATACTCATGCCAACTCATGGCCATGCAACAAGTTTCCAACAACTCACGGATTTACCGAGCTCATTTTCCTCAGTGCTCACGAGGTAAACTATCATCGAAAATGCTCATGAACGTGCCATGATACAAAATTAATGCAAACATTCTCAGACACTCATCATATCAAAAGTTCAAACTTTGCTTGCCTGGTTCAGAGTAGTCGGGTCTAGCTCGCGAAGTTCGCGGTTCCATCACCTCCTTCGTATCTACGGTAAACAAAAATACACGCGCTTAACGTAAATACCGTGGAGTACAGAAAGTTGGTCCAAATATTTTCGAAATAAATATGATAAAAACTAGACAAAATTTGAAGAGGACAGAAAAGAATCACCCAAAATTCCTTTCTGTTAAAAAGTTATAAGGGTTTTAACCCAAGGACCCATCTGTAATGAAACGTAAAGTTTCTGTGGGGTTCTGCGGAAAAGTCCAGATAACGCTTCGCTTAAAAGAAACAAGCGAGAGGCTGACAGTGGGCTCCACCTGTCAGGTTTGAAAATTTGAAAGAGGGAAACAGGGCGCGACGGCGCCGAGAGGGTGATGATGGTGGCCGGCGCGCATCCACGGCGAGGTAGAGTGATCGGACGGTACCTTCGTGATCAGCACGTCCTTCCGCATCCGTGGGAGGAGGAAGTGATCGCCGGCGAGTACCACGTCGACGGCGATGCTTGCTCCGGCGGGCGGTGGTTCGGACGGCCGTGGATCTCGCCGGAGAGAGCTGCGGGGCCAAAATTGAGGTGGGGGTTATCTTGCTAGAGGTGGTACGAGGCTACGGGCGAAAGCAGGGCGGCGGAGGAGTTCTCACCGGAGAGAAAGATGCCGGAGCCCGAGGCGGACGGAGGTGGCCGGAGTCGAGGAAGAAAGGCTCCTCGAGGCCCCTCCAGTGGCTAGGCGGGGTCTGGTGAGGTGGTGGAGTCGTGCGGAGGCGAGAGCAAGCTCGGGGGGGCTATATATAGCCGCCCCGAGGCGGTTGCCGAGAACGGGGTTCTCCGGCGAGGTGATTACGGTGGCGCTGTGGTTGCACGGGAGGGTTAGGAGCTTAGGCATCACCTAGGAGGAGTAGTGGTGTCATTTTAGGGTCAAGCTCAGCACGGGAGGAAGGTTTACGGCTTGCCCTCGACGGAACGGCCTCACGGCCCGTAGACGGTGCCGCATGCGTGCGCTGGCAAGGAGGTGGCCACGCGGAGCCACCAGGGCACTTGGGCGGCGCCGAACAGCGTTGCGCCGCAGTTTTGCCTCCTGTCGCCGCATGGTGGTGCAGCCGCCGCCAAAGCACGCCGGCGCAGGCGGGCCAGGGCGCCACCGACGCCAGGAAGGTGCACAGTGTGCGTGTGGAGCTTCGGACAAGCAGGCCAGGCTGCGAGCATCGTGCCAAGGGCACTGTGGACTCGTGACTGAAGTTACTGACGGAGATCGACACTGAACTTTCTGAATTTTCCGAATATGAACAAAACAAAGGCATGCCAAAGTGTTCGATGTAATGATTCTGGTATCCAGGGATTTTTCCTTGAGCTGATTTTTGGTGGAGTGGTCTCTCATTGCAACTAGAGGTTGCCTCGATTTTTGTGGAATTTTTGGAGAAGTGTAGATATGAATTTCACCAAATTTGGCAAATCTGGTCCAAACTTGCAGTGAGTGAAATTTGAAATATTTGAAAAGAAGAAGAGTGGATCAAGATGGTTCTGGGTTGTGGGTACCAAGTACTATCCAAGGGAGTTGGTTTGAGGTCAAAAATCAAGAGCATTAGGGTACTTGCTTTGCAAATCACTTAGGCTCAAAAGAAAAGACAGAATTATTTTGGGAGAAGAAATAATTGGAATAAAGTCCAAAAATGGATTTTACTAGTTTGGACAGAATGTTTGAGTTGTACCAAAGTGGAAGGAGAGATTTTTGGAAGGTTTCTACCATGTGGTGCATGGAAGAATCATGAATGATTTCAAATATGGGAGAGGATGACAAACTCCTAGAGTTTCTTTTTGAAATAAAATAAATTCCAAAGATTCTCCTTGAAATTTTGAGAAGAGGGAAATCAGAAGAAAATTTAGAACCAAACACTAGAGTTGAAGGAGATGCAAAAATAACATATTTGCTAAAGGGAAAAGATTTGAGAGAGATTCTTTTGGAAGGGTTTTTGGAGACCTCCTTCAAATCCAACAAATTTTGAAGAAAACCAAAGGAAGAATTTTGGAGTGTCACAACACCTACCGCCTTAGGAAAAATATCGTCCCCGAGATTCCAGTTGATTTTCAAATAATTGTGGGTGCTCTGCTCAAGGAAATCCTCTCTTTCCCAAGTGGCTTCACTTTCGTGTGGTTGCTCCAATCGAACTTTGAAGAACTTGGTGGTTTTCTGTCGGGTTCTCCTTTCGACTCTTCCAAGATTTTTATCGATGCTCCCGATATGTAAGATCTGGTTGCACGCCAATGTTTTTATGGGGTACTTGTTTCTCTGGTTTGCTTACGCACTTCCTCAATTGGGAGACGTGGAATACGTCGTGGATGTCGGATAATTCTTCGGTAAGTCTAGCTGGTAGGCCACCGTGCTCTTCGTGCTACTATGCAGAAAGGCCCGATGAATCTCGGTGCTAGTTTTCCTTTAATCTTGAATCGGTGCAGGCCTCTCATGGGTGATACTCGTAGGTACAAAATTCACCGGGTTCAAGATGGACTCCACGATGCTTCTGATCGTAATAACTCTTTTGTCGACTTTGGGCTGTCTTGAGCCGGTCCTTAATTACCTTGACTTTATCCTCAGCCTCCTTGAGCAGTTCTGGGCCGAAGATATGACTGTCTCCGGTTTCCGACCAATTTAGCGGGGTACGACATCTTCGTCCGTAACGAGCTTCAAATGGTGCCATTTGCAGGCTGTACTGATAGCTATTGTTATATGCGATGCGTATGGTAAGCTCTCCTCCCAACTAGTCCCATAGGTGAGGACACATGCTCTCAGCATATCTTCTAGAATTTGATTTACTCGCTCGACCGCCCATCCGTCTGTGTTGGTATGCGGTATCTGAATGCCACTGAGTTCCCTGAGCTTGTTGTAAGTGATCCCAAAACCGGAGACGAATTGAGTGCCTATGTCCGAGATTATTTTCTTTGGGACTCCATGTAGGCAAACGATACGGAGAGGTAGAGCCTAGCAAGCTTCGAGTGGTGTGTGTTGTCTTCACGGGATGAAGTGAGCTACTTTAGTCAGTCTATCTGTGATTACCCATATGGCATCATGTCCGTGTCGTGACCGAGGTAGTCCAACAATAAAATTCATTCCAATTTCGTCCCATTTCCACTCGGGTATCTTATTCGGTTGCAATAGTCCGCCGGTTTCGGTGCTCGGCCTTGATGCGTTGACAAGAGTCACAACATGCAATAAACGTGGCTATGTCTCTTTTTATACCATGCCACCAAAATGTTTCCTGAAGATCTTTGTACATTTTTGTTCCTCCAGGATGGCTTGAATATGGAGCGGTGTGGCTTTCAGCCAGGATTTGCTGTTTAAGGTCATGGATATTTGGTACGCAGAGCCTATTCCCGTACCACAATATTCCTTGCTCATCAATACTGAGTTCTGAGGCCTTGCCCAATTTCATCTTATGCTTTATGCCTTCAATGCTGGGGTGTCCACGTTGAGCCTCTTTAACCTTCCCTATCAGGGTAGGCTGTACTTCTAAGTTTGACACACTGCCTTCGGTGACCACCATCAGGTTGAGCCCTGCGAATTCCTGCTGGAATTCAGGTCTTAAGTCCGCATCTTTGTCGTTGTCCGGACTGGGGTTCCACTCGAGCGTCTGCTACAACATTTGCTTTGCCGGTGGTAGTGGATCCCAACATCATAATCCTTTACTAATTCCAACCAGCGCCGCTGCCAGAATTTAGTTCTGGTTGTGTGAAAATATACTTGAGGCTTTTGTGGTCCGTGTATATTTCACAACGATTACCAAGTAGAAAGTGTCTCCATTCCTTGAGTGCATGTATCACCGCTGCTAATTCCAGGTCATGGGTAGGGTAATTTTCCTCATGCTTGCAAAGCTGTCTCGAAACATATCGCATAACCTTGCCTTCTTGCATTAATACGCACCGAGGCCCTTTCGAGATGCGCCACAAAATACTTCAAAATTCTTGTGTATATCTCGCACAATTAGTATTGGTCTTTGTCGCCGCTTCCTCTTTAGTTCTTGGAAACTTTTCTCGCAGGCTTTCGCCCATTCAAACTTCCTGTCTTTCTTGAGTAGTTGCGCCATTGGCTTTGCTATGGTGGAGAATCCTTCAATAAATCTTGGTAGTATCCTGCCATTCCCAAGAAACTTCGACATCCGTCACATCGGCTGGTGGCTTCCAGCCAAGCACGGCCTTGACTTTTTCCGGTCTCACGGCGATACCTACTTGAGTTAGTACGTGGCCCGTAAAACCTACTTGCTTTAGCCAAAATTCACACTTGCTGAATTTTTGCATAACCGATGTTTCCTAAGTTCTCCTAGTACAATCCGGAGATGTTCAGCGTGTTCTTCTAGTGTTTTGGAGTATACCAGAATATCATCGATAAATACCACAACAAACTTATCCATAAACTTCATGAATACTTTGTTCATGAGGTGAACAAAATATCTTGGGCGTTTGTTAGTCCGAATGGCATCACGGTGAACTCGCATAATCCGATCTGGAGGTGAAGGCGGTCTTGGGAATATCCTCGGTTCGACTTTCAGTTGATGATATCCCGATCTCAAGTCAATCTTTGAGAACACCTTGGCCTTAGCGAGTTGATCGAATAAATCATTTATTCGCTGCATCGGATATTTGTTCTTGATTGTGACCATTTTTAGCGCCGATAGTGTATGCACAATCTCAGTGTTCCATCCTTCTTTTGGCTTAATAAAATTGGTGAACCCCAAGGTGAGGAACTGGCTCAGATGTACCCTTTTTCCAACAGTTCCTTTATTTGCTTCTTCAGTTCCACCAATTCGAAGGTGCCATTCGGTATGGTTTCTTGTATATGGGAGCGGTTCGGTGCTAGCTCAATGCTGAATCCTATCTCTCGATCCGTGGCATGCCCGGTAGTTCTTCGGGAATACATCCGAAATTCACACACCATCGAACTTTGCTCAATTCAGAAATATCCACCTTGTTCAATCTCGTTGCCTGGATATTTTCTTTCCTTGGCTGAAACCTTTATGGTCTCCCGTGGTGATGGGTGAGAATTACGGTCCTGTTGAAGCAGTCAATAAAACCTTTGTTGGTGGTTAACCAATCCATCCCTAAGATGACATCCAGTCCTTTATTTTCCAATACGATAAGATTTGCGTGAAACTTCAATCCTTCAAACTCGATAACCACACCCCGCAATAATTCTGGGTAACTTGCTTAATTCGTGGGACTTGACGATCATAGATTTTCCCAAGGGAAGCATCGAAAAATATTTTGCAAAGCAAAACTTTTCGAAACGAACGAATGAGAAGCTCCAGAATCAAACAAAACCATGGCAGGTATTGTGTTGACAGGAAACGTACCGAGTACGATATCTGCGGCATTTTGTGCTTCCTCTTTGGTCACATGGTTCAGATGACCCTTCATGTGGTTGTTATTTGGGTTGAAATTGTTGCGCTTTGGTGCCGAATTATTGCTTCCGTTGTTCGGCTTTGGGGTCGAAGTTCTTGGCTTGGGGCACCGCTTGGCATAGTGCCCTTCTTCTCCACAAGCGTAACAGGTAACGCCTGGGCGGTATGTGAACTCCTTGTCCCTTGCGTGGAAATTCTTGATTGGGCATGAGACGCTTGTCATGGGTTTGGGTGTCCAGTTCTTCTGAGCATCTGTCTTGCTGCGGTGATTGCGGTGTGTTTAGTCTGGTCCTCTTCCGCTATGGAAATCTTCTAAGCTGCGTCTCTCATTTTCCAAGGTAATGGCCTTATCCACCAGTGTCTTAAAATCTGGAAATGTGTGTACGACCAATTGACATTTAAGCGCCGGTGTCGACCGCCTAGGAATTTCTCCATCTTTTGTTTTTCGACATACGCTCCTCACATGAAGCGAGACAGCAGGGTAAACTGACTGTTGTATTCGACACTCGCCATTGTCCTTGCTTGAGGTCATCAAATTCTCTCTTTTGATCTTCATAAGAATCTTAGGAATATGTGCCCCACTAAAACCTTCTTTAAATTCCTCCCATGATATATTATTTTGTTGGGGTGCATGTGCAGGAAATTTTCCCACCACGATGCGGCTGCTCCAAAGGAGATAGTGCGGAGCATAAAGCACTTTCTCAAGGTCTGAACACTGGCGATAATTAATTTTTCTCCATGTCTCAAGCCAGTCCTCGGCTTCCAGAGGTTTGTCGGTGTGAGAAAATGTTTGGGGACGCGTCTTCAGTAGCTCGATAACTTGGATTGCTGCTGATACGGTCCGCGGTGATTTCCCATATTGATGACTTGGTTCAGTATTTCCTGATGTTGCTGCTGACTTTGTTCATAAAGACGACACATTTGGGAAAGTGCCCTTTCACCGTCCTGCTGACTTGTCTGTCCTGTGTGAAATTGTTGCTGGGTGTGCCATAATTTTTCTCTGTCGGAGTTGGTATGGAGCGCGCCCAAGGACGAGACATAGTTCACTCTGGGGATATATTTTGAAACACTCATAAGATAAGGAATTGAGCCGCAAAATCAATAAATTCAAGAAGATGCAAAAAGTTGCAAATGCTCCAAGATTTTTCAAGAGAAAAATACGTTTGCGCACGGAGAAGGACTGTTCATTACATATCTTGCACGCAAGCAGGAATTATACAATACATCACTCAGGATATGCGTACATAAATCCTGACATGTTATTTAGTCTAGTGCACTTCTCCATATCCTACATGGTGCGCAAACAAACTACTTCTCACAGCCTATTTACATATAGACATATCGCACAAGTCGGTACATCGCATGGCGGCTAAGCGCACTTAGTCGGAGATGGTAAGGATTTCCTTGTCCTGCCAAGGGTGAGGCGAGAGAGGTGGGGACTCAACCTCCTCCTCGAGATAGGCTCAGCACGAGAGGTGTTGCGCGGAGTTGGTGGAGCAGGTGCCTGTCTTGGGACAACTCGAATCTGAGCGGGCACGAGGGGTGGTGCAGAACGAACCGGAGTAGGCGCAATGACGTGGTTGAATTCCTCCGTGGTAGGCAGGCGACGAGTAGCGGTGCGAGCAGTAGGAGCGAGCGGCTGATGAAGAGACGAAGTCGGTGGTGGTGCAGCACGCAGGAGCTCCCTCCTGTTGGCGGTACAGCCATGGACTGAGTCCATGCGGGCAGCTACAAAGTCGTCCACCAGGTTGTCGAAGGCTGCCTCCAAAGCCCAAGATACACGATGAGCATCTCAAAAGCTTCATCCCGTTCTCCTCTCGGGGCAAGAGAACACGAGTGGCAGGTGTACGCACGTGACATGGCAGGTAGCGGTAGCGACGAAGTCTTCATCGAAGGCAGGATATCCCTGAGACGGGCTATCGCCTCACGGGCTGCCATCTGTAGCGCGTGCTTCTCTGTGGGCATGGCTCTCCCCACGAACTGATAACGCTCAACTCGTCCTCTCTTGAATTCCACCGTGGCTTGGTGCATGGTTAGACGGTCATTGACCTTGTGCTGAGAGAGAGAGAAGATTGGGCGCACATCTGGCCCCATCGCGACTTGGACGATGAAGGAGAGAAGCTTGACAAACCCATCGAGCATGTTGCCGAACATCTGTGACTCGCAGTCATTGCTGGCCATCTACAAAACTAGGCAAAAATCCTGAGAAGTCAAATCATAAATTTAAGCTGACTGTCAAAAATTGACTACATTTGTAAAAATAATAAATAGCTCTATTATGCTAATAACCGATTAGAGATCGCACCTAGTGGCTTCCTACAGTCAGCCTGGCTCTGGTACCAAGCTTGTCACGACCGGTTTTTCAATAAAAGTATTTATTGAACAACCGACCTATGAAGTCCAATATGAGGAGAATCCTTCATACCGGTTGACAAAACTTTGATACAATAAGCCAGTAGCATTACAATATTACAGGTGTCGGACTGAAGATGCCCAACCAATTATTACAAACATGCCGATAATTATACATAGTGGCGGATATGACTCAAAGGGGTGGGGTGGAAATACTACTGACTCGAACTATGAGTGGTTGGTGGAATAACACAACGGGGTGGTTAATAAGTCTACTGCACTGGCGGCTCATCGCGGGTCGAGGTGAGGCTCGATGAATTTATTTGGGTAGCGGAAGCGGATATATCACAATGGCTAATCCAGGGTCGACGAGACCGGTGGGATTCCTCTAGGCGCCGGACTCGCTATCGAATTCTTCATCCAGAGATCGCTTTCACAAGATCCGCCAAATCAATAAGCCGGTGAGTACTTTGAAAGTACTCGCAAGACAGTTCGGACAAAAGATATAACAAATGAATGCAGGAATGAGTCATGATTAATTTTTTTTAACAATGCTCAATCAGTATAACAAAATAAAAAAATAAGAAGGGAATCAGCGGTAGTCCGCTCGAAAACCCGAAGAAGGATAAACTCAAAACCCATCGGGTGTCTGAAGCGATGCCTCGAAGGGGTGGATAAATAAGCAAAACATGCCACAGTCGGGCGTCTGAGCGACACCTCAAAAAGGGCTTATATTGAAACAAAAATACATGCATGCCGCAGTCGGACGTCTGAGCGACATCGCAGAAAGGGTTTATAATGAGAATAAACAACAGCAATGCCGCAGTCGGACGTCTGAGCGACATCACAGAAAGGGCTTATAATGAAAATAAATAACAACAATGCCGCAGTCGGACGTCTGAGCGACATCGCAGAAAGGTCTTATAATGAGAATAAATAACAGCAATGCCGCAGTTGGACATCTGAGCGACATCACAGAAAGGGCTTATAATGAGAATAAATAACAGCAACGCCGCAGTCGGACGTCTGAGCGGCATCACAGAAAGGGCTTACATCACAAGAAATAGCACTCAAATAAATATTCAACACAGGAATATAAACGGGTTAGTCCATCCACAGGAATAAACATTTAACCGGACTTAGTACTCATGTGATTCACCGGATTATCTGTCACCAAAACTGACACTTGTCAGGATAAGATATAGTGAACTTGGACATGGATAAGATGAATTCAAGAATTTTGACTCTGAAGAGTTTGTACCAAAATTTGTCCACAGCCAACAGATTTTCGTAGTCACGAAGGACTAGTTCCGTTTACGGTATTTCAGAGGAAACACAACTAGCTAGTACACACCCATCACACCTCACGTTGCTAGGAATCACCCTAGACAGTGTTTAAGAAAAACTTTGAGGCGGGGAGATCACAATCTCGATTAGCATGGGATCAAATTTATATACGCGCGCTCTAAGGGGTGCCCCCCTCTCCGTCCCAACCGGAAACACCCATGCCCCCTGACCGGATGAAAGGCTTTAATCCAGGCCATGGAACCTTCATCCCGCCTCTCAATTTGGTGTGTACTAGGAAGTGGTTTGCAACCTATTAAGCCGTATCCCTTGCGGGAAACAGTGGTAGTACGGAAAGGAAGACGGACGGAAATCGACCGATTTATGTTGACATTGTGGTCAACGACATGGCATAAGCCTGGCATGCTACAACACTGCCATCTTACCCATACTCATGCCAACTCATGGCCATGCAACAAGTTTCCAACAACTCACGGATTTACCGAGCTCATTTTCCTCAGTGCTCACGAGGTAAACTATCATCGAAAATGCTCATGAACGTGCCATGATACAAAATTAATGCAAACATGCTCAGACACTCATCATATCAAAAGTTCAAACTTTGCTTGCCTGGTTCAGAGTAGTCGGGGTCTAGCTCGGCGAAGTTCGCGGTTCCGTCACCTCCTTCGGTATCTACGGTAAACAAAAATACACGCGCTAACGTAAATACCATGGAGTACATAAAGTTGGTCCAAATAATTTTGAAATAAATATGATAAAAAACTAGACAAAAATTTGAAGAGGACACAAAAAGAATCACTCAAACATTCCTTTCTGTTAAAAAGTTATAAAGGTTTTAACCCAAGGACCCATCTGTAATGAAACAGAAAGTTTCCAGGGGGTTCTGCGGAAAAGTCCAGATAAGATTTCGTTTAAAAGAAACAACTGAGAGGCTGACAGGCGGGCTCCACCTGTCAGGTTATGAAAATTTGAAAGAGGGAAACAGGGCGCGACGGCGCCCGAGGGTGCTTGATGGTCGCCGCGGCGATCCACGGCGAGGTAGAGTGATCGACAAGACTGTCGTGATCAAGACGCCCTTCCGTGTCCGTGGAGGAGGAAGTGATCACCGCGAGTACCACGCCGACGGCAATGCTTGCTCCGGCGGACGGCGGTTCGGACGGTCGTGGATCTCGCCGGAGAGAGCCGCGGGGCCAAAATTGAGGTGGGGGTTATCTTGCTAGAGGTGGTACGAGGCTACGGGCGAAAGCAGGGCGGCGGAGGAGTTCTCACCGGAGAGAACGATGCCGGAGCCCGAGGCGGACGGAGATGGCCGGAGTCGAGGAAGAAAGGCTCTCGAGGCCCCTCCAAAGGGCTAGGCGGGTCCGTGAGGTGGTGGAGTCGTGCGGAGGCGAGAGCAAGCTCGGGGGGGCTATATATAGCCGCCCCGAGGGGGTTGCCAAGAACTGGGTTCTCCGGCGAGGTGATTACGGCGGTGCTGTGGTTGCACGGGAGGGTTAGGAGCTTGAGTATCGCCTAGGAGGAGTAGTGGTGTCATTTTAGGGTCCAGCTCAGCACGGGAGGAAGGTTTACGGCTTGCCCTCGACGGAACGGTCGCACGGCCCGTCGGCAGCAGAGGGCGCGCTCTGTGCGTGCCAAGCCACGGCGACGGTGCCGCATGCGTGCGCTGGCAAGGAGGTGGCCACGCGGAGCCATCAGGGCACTTGGGCGGCGCCGAACGGCATTGCGCCGCAGTTTTGCCTCTTGTCACCGTTACGCTGGTGCAGCCGCCGCAAAGCACGCCGGCGCAGGCGGGCCAGGGCGCCACCGACGCCAGGAAGATGCCAAGTGTGCGTGTGGAGCTTTGGACAAGCAGGCCAGGCTGCGAGCAACGTGCCAAGGGCACTGTGGACTCGTGACTGAAGTTACTGACGGAGATCGACACTGAACCTTATGAATTTTCTGAATATGAACAAAATAGTGCATGCCAGGCGTTCGACAGAATGATTCTGGTATCCAGGGATTTTTCCATGAGCTGATTTTTGGTGGAGTGGTCTCTCATTGCAACTATAGGTTGCCTCGATTTTTGTGGAATTTTTAGAGAAGTGTAGATATGAATTTCACCAAATTTGGCAAATCTGGTCCAAACTTGCAGTGAGTGAAATTTGAAATATTTGAAAAGAAGAAGAGTGGATCAAGATGGTTCTGGGTTGTGGGTACCAAGGACTATCCAAGGGAGTTGGTTTGAGGTAAAAAATCAAGAGCATTAGGGTACTTGCTTTGCAAATCACTTAGGCTCAAAAGAAAAGACATAATTATTTTGGGAGAAGAAATAATTGGAATAAAGTCCAAAAATGGATTTTACTAGTTTGGACAGAATATTTGAGTTGTACCAAAGTGGAAGGAGAGATTTTTGGGAAGGTTTCTACCATGTGGTGCATGGAAGAATCATGAATGATTTCAAATATGGGAGAGGATGACAAACTCCTAGAGTTTCTTTTTGAAATAAAATAAATTCGAAAGATTCTCCTTGAAATTTTGAGAAGAGGGAAATCAGAAGAAAATTTAGAACCAAACACTAGAGTTGAAGGAGATGCAAAAATAACATATTTGCTAAAGGGAAAAGCTTTGAGAGAGATTCTTTTGGAAGGGTTTTTGGAGACCTCCTTCAAATCCAAATTTTTTTGAAGAAAACCAAAGGAAGAATTTTGGAGTGTCACATGGAACTTGCCCCAATTCGGCCCGCAGATGCACTACCGGATAGTCCGGTACGGGGGACCGGACAGTCTGGTGGAAATAGAAACTTTTGGGCGTCCAGAAATTGTACTACCGGACAGTCCGCTTGGGGGACCGGGCTGTCCGGTAGTGCAATTTCTGCACAGACCAAAACTGCTCTCTGGATGGACCGAACAGTCCGGTTGGGCGACCGGACAGTCCGGTAGTGCAAATTCTGCACTGCCTTCTTCTGTCGTCGCTTCCAAGCTTCCCTCGCGGACGGTGTAGGCGTACACTTGTGCTTGCACTCCTCCTCGTCATCCATGGTGCTCCGATGATACCTATGAATGCACATGAGAGGAGTGTCAAGTAGTATACCATCCTCGATGGGGCCAAGTGAACACGTGTAAAGGAGATGATTCACCTTTGTGTATGTGAAGTGGATGTCACACGTGTCACTCGCCAAACGGACTCTTGACATGGTGATGTCTGTAGGATGCTCCGCATCACATATGTTTCATGCTATGGTTAGATTTATCTTAATTCTTCTTTTGTGGTTGTAGATGCTTGCGAGAGGAGTTAATCATAAGTGGGAGGCTTGTCCAAGGAAGGGAAGCACCCAAGCACCGGTCCACCCACATATCAAATTATCAAAGTTACGAACATGAATCATATGAGCATGATCAAAACTAACTTGACAACAATTCCCATGTGTCCTTGGGAGAGCTTTGCTTTATATAAGAGTTCGTCGAGGCTTGTCCTTTTCTACAAAAAGGATTGGGCCACCTTGCTGCACCTTGTTTACTTTTATTACTTGTTACCCGTTACGAATTATCTTATCACACAACTATCTGTTATCGATAATCTCAGTGCTTGTAGTGAATAACTTGCTGAAAACCGCTTGTCATTTCCTTCCGCTCCTCGTTGGGTTCGACACTCTTACTTATGGAAAGGACTAAGATAGATCCCCTATACTTGTGGGTGATCAAGATTATTTTCTGGATCCATTGCCGGGGAGGGAAGAGCCTTTGGTAAGTGGAATTTGGTAAGGAAATATTTATATAGTGTGCTGAAATTTACTGTCACTTGTTACTATGGAAAATAATCCTTTGAGAGGCTTGTTCGGGATATCTTCACCTCGACCGGAAGGGCAAAGAGTTTCGCCTCAACCTATTGCACCTACCGAAAATATTTATTATGAAATTCCTTCGGGTATGATAGAGAAACTGCTAGCTAATCCCTATGCAGGAGATGGAACGTTACATCCTGATATGCACCTAATCTATGTGGATGAAGTTTGTGGATTATTTAAGTTTGCAGGTATGCCCGAGGATGTTGTCAAGAAGAAGGTATTCCCTTTATCTTTGAAGGGAAAGGCATTGACATGTTATAGGCTATGTGATGATATTGGATCATGGAACTACAACCGATTGAAATTGGAATTTCGTCAGAAGGTTTATCCTATCACTACAAAAAAAAGACACATCCGTGACATTTTGGGCTAAATGAATTTTTTTTCTATCATACTTATGACACTTCTATGACGATAATTGTGACAAAACCCGCCATCATCATAGAGTTGATGGGCTCCTACTTCTATGACAAAAAATCATGACAGAAAATGGGTGTTTCGTCCTGGGCGGGCCGGAGACGTAGCTGCATGACATTCTTTGGGTCGTCCATGACGGAAAAAACCGTGGTAGAAGTGAGGGCGAGGAAAATATCGGGGTGTTCCCGGTTATGGTGGGTGGTCGGGGCCGAGCGATGCGCGTTTCTCTTGTACACGCACGCGCGTGGGTGCGAGGCGTTGGGCTCTAACTAAACCCGAGTGAGGCATTGGGCTCTAACTGAACCCGAACGATTGCACTACAGGCTACGCGTTACTAGCCCGAGCGATCGATCGATGGCTGTTAACTGAACCAGATCGAGTGATTCCTTCACTACTACTTCTAACTGAAGCCGATCGATGTTGCCTCTGCATGAAACAATGAGCATTGCTGGGGGGTTTTGATGAATAGTTCCCGGTGGGGGTGGATGAACAGAGCCCCGTGGTGTTGCCTCTGGATGAACAGGACCCCGATCAATCTAGCTGGTTGGGGCTAGATGAACAGGACCCCGTGAGGGCTGGATGAACAGGACCACCTCGTGGAGGGCTGGATGAACAGTAGACGGTGGAGGGCTGGATGAATAGTAGCCAGTGCAGGGGTGGTTGAACAGGAGCCCGTGGAGAGGGCTGGTTGAATAGTAGCCGGTGGAGTAGCGCGCGGTGGAGGCTGGATGAACAGGAGCCCGTGGATGAACAGTCGCAGGTGGAGGCTGGAGGAGGTCGACGGTGGATGAACGGTAGCCCGTGGAGGCTGGAGGGAGTCGACGGTGGAGATGAACAGATCTCGTGGAGTCCTGCTTTTGGCACGCCACACGCCCCGGCGAACAGGACCCTGTTTGATCAGAGGCGCCCAACACAAGTCCTTTTCCTCTGTTTTGCGGTACGCCACACCCCTCCCGATCAACAGGACCCCCGTTTCGACCATAGGAGGTCCGTTTCCTCCGTTTTGCGGCACGCCAGGCCCCTCCCGATGAACAGGATCCCGTTTCAAACATGGCCGGTCGAACACAAGGCTGTTTCCTCTGTTCTGCGGTACGCCAGGCCTCGTTTCAATCGGTTGTTCCGTCCAAGCCCTCCCGATGAAGACGACGATGCATTCCGTTCCGGCCCAGCTGGTTGGCTCCCCATGAACACAACGACGACGTTGTTTCTCCGTTCCGACCCATCCATGTACATGAGCCCTGGCCGTATGTATGCCCGAGTAGGCGTTCGAGACCCCGCCCATATGTACGTACGTGGCCATATTTACTTTCTTGCACCCTGGCCGCTGTACGTACGTCTACATGCTACGTGCGTGCCTCTACTATGACACGTGCGCGCCTCTACATCAACTAGTAGGTACGTACACGTTCGCGACCAGAATGACAACGCTATGTACACTTCAACCAAGTGAGTCCCGACTGTCAGGCACTTCCTTGCGTGCGAAGATGTAGCTGGTGGGTCCCAGCAGACAGTGGGGAAACGTTTTTTTTTTGTGAAATACGGTGGCCCGTGCGGTGGGTCCCTGCTGTTAGGTGGAGGAATAATTATTTTGCGTCTAATAAGGTGGCACTTCCTTGCGGCCGCCGTGGACCCAGCTGTCAGCCTCTCCACGTACAGTACTCTTCCGTTGGAAGTCGTTCCTTGACCATGTTGACCACGTCGTGCCGAGAGCACCAGGGCGGTGGACGACGGTGAGGCCTAGGAAGGGGATGGCGCAGAGTCGGGGAAGACGCGGCAGTGGAAGCCCGCGCGGAGAGGAGTACGAGGGTTCACTGGTTCGGCTGTGGTGTGAGGCTACCGTCGCCGCAGAATAACAGGGGGTGTGGGTGAGTAGAGGGATGGACTGGCCAGCGGTGGGAGTACTAGGGGGCGGTGATGCCTCCGCGGCATCACAGCCGGCCACGAGAGGTAGGAGCACGCGGCACGACCGGCGCTGGTTTGGGAGGCTGGAGCAAGAAGACCAGAGGTTGAAGAAGCATTACGGCCGTTGGATGGACATCGTACGGTCATTGGAGCTAGAATCGTTCATATTGACTAAGTTGACAAAGCCCTCCATCCCCGCAACTTAGTAGGCCCACAAGTCAGCCTCCCACCAAGGTGGGTCCTAGCTAGCAGGGGGAGTATTCATTTTTTTCTACATAATAAGGAGGCACTCCCGGTGGGTCCGAGCTGACAGCGGGGGGAACGTTTTTTTCACGGAATATAGTGATCCATCCGGTGGGTCCCAGCAGTCAGGGGGGAAACGTTTTTTCACAAAATATGATGGCCTGTACGTTGGGTCCCTGCTGTTAGGTGGAGGAATCATTATTTTCCGCATAATAAGGAGGCACTTCCTTGCTGCGGCTGTGGACCCAGTTGTCAGCCTCTCCACGTATAGTACACTTCCGATGGAAGTCGTTCCTTGACCACATTGACCACGCCGAGTTCCGTTGCATACATGCGTCCATGGGCGTGGTGCGTCCCCACTGTCAGCCTCTCACGTACAGTCATCTTCCGATGACTCTCGGTTGTTGACCACGTTGACCACACCGTGCCAAGCGCACCAAAGGCCGGTGGACGACGGCGAGGACCCAGACTGGAACTACCCGGAGATGGGGAAGACGGGGCAGTTGAGTCGCAGATGGAGAGGAGTGCGAAACTTGACTGGTTCTGGTGCGCGGTGCCGCCCACGGGAGACAGGAGCAAGAACAGAGGTTGAAGAAGGAGCACTGCTGTTGGATTAACATCCAACGGTCCAGCTACTTGAATCATTTGTTGATTAAGTTGACAAACCCCTGCGTACACGTCCGCTTAGTAGGCCCACAAGTCATCCACCAAATCTAACGGGTCCCAGCTGTCAACAGGAGGAATAATTTTTTCGCATAACAAGGAGGCACTTCCTTCAGTGCGAAGATACAACAGGTGGGTCCAAGCTGTCAGGTGGAGGAAACTTTTTTTCAGCTTAATAAGGAGGAACTTTCCTTGCGTGCGACCATGGAACTCATGGGTCCCAGCCGTCAGGCTCTCCACGTACACTCATCTTCCGATGACTCTCGTTTGTTGACCACGCCGCACCAAGCGTAGAGAGGCAGTGGACGAAGGCGAGCCCCCGGACGGGAACGACTCGGAGCTGGGAAGACTCGGTAGTGGAGTCACAGATTGAGTGGATGAGAAGGGTTATAACTGGTTCTGGAGCGGCGTGGGGCTGCAGTCGGTGGAGAATAACAGGAGGTGTGGAGGGGTGGAGGGATTGCCTGGCCGGCGGTGAGGTAGTGCTTCGCAGTGATGCGTGCTAAGCAGAGTAGCTAGCCGCCGGAGGCCGGACCAGGCAGTCCCGGCGACGCTGGAGGAAGAAGACGAGAGATTGAAGGTGCATGCCGACCAAGTTGACAATGCCCTGCGAAGGCTTCGACCTATTGGCCCACATGCCAGCCTACAAAAATGTGGCATATATTTAACCCATGTTTTCTAGAATGTACAGTCCATTTGCTGGGCTGGGTGAACAAATAATTTCGCATCAATGCGGCCCATTTATATTATCTAAAAAATCCCAGCCCATTTGCACTTCCTTCAAATGCACGAATTAGCTAGGCTCGTTATATATACAATGTTATGTTAGAAGGAGCAATTAATACAAAAAATAAACCGGAGAGGTACACTTTTATATACATAATTAACAAATTAGCGAGTTATTGCTTAAAATAAAAATGAGTGCGTTATTATTACATTGGTCCTTAAAATCATCGCAAGCTTTTGTACGCAATAACCAGGATTTTCCTTGAAGTATGTCTAGAGGGGGGGTGATTAGACTACTTGACCAATTAAAAACTTAACCTTTTCCCAATTTTAGACTTTGGCAGATTTTAGCTATCTTTGAGCAAGTCAAGCAATCTACACACAATTCAAGCAAGCATGCAAAGAGTATATAGGCAGCGGAAATTAAAGCATGCAACTTGCAAGAATGTAAAGGGAAGGGATTGGAGAATTCAAACGCAATTGGAGACACGGATGTTTTTGTCGTGGTTCCGATATGTGGTGCTATCGTACATCCACGTTGATGGAGATTTCAACCCACGAAGGGTAACGGTTGCGCGAGTCCACGGAGGGCTCCACCCACGAAGGGTCCACGAAGAAGCAACCTTGTCTATCCCACCATGGCCGTCGCCCACGAAGGACTTGCCTCACCAGCGGTAGATCTTCCCGAAGTAGGCGCTCTCCTTGCCCTTACAAACTCCTTGGTTCAACTCCACAATCTTGTCGGAGGCTCCCAAGTGACACCTAGCCAATCTAGGAGACACCACTCTCCAAGAAGTAACAAATGGTGTGTTGATGATGAACTCCTTGCTCTTGTGCTTCAAATGATAGTCTCCCCAACACTCAACTCTCTCTCACAGGATTTGGATTTGGTGGAAAGAAGATTTAAGTGGAAAGCAACTTGGAGAAGGCTAGAGATCAAGATTCTTGTGGTTGGAATGGAATATCTTGGCCTCAACACATGAGTAGGTGGTTCTCTCTCAGAACTGGTAAGTTGGAAGTGTAGGTTTGTTCTGATGGCTCTCTCCACGAATGAAGAGGAGGTGGAGGGGTATATATAGCCTCCACACAAAATCTAACCGTTACACACAATTTACCAAACTCGATGGGACCGGATCATCAAACTCGGTTGGACCGATTTAGTAAACCTAGTGACCGTTAGGGTTTTCGTTGGGACTGACATGCAACTCGGTAGGACCGATATGATTAGGGTTAGGGCATAACGTAATCTCGGTGAGACCGATTACACAAACTCGGTGAGACCGATTTTGGTAATTAGCTAACCAGAGAGTTGGTCAGGTAAATTCGGTGGGACCGATTCGCTCTTTCGGTGAGACCAAAAAGTTCTGAAAGGGAAACATAGAGTTTACATTGTAATCTCGGTGGGACCGATCGCTCACTTCGGTTAGACCAATGTTACGAAGGGAAACAGAGAGATTACAATCCCATCTCGGTGAGACCGAGATCCCTATCGGTGAGACCGATTTGCCTAGGGTTTGTGGCAGTGGCTATGACATTTGAACTCGGTGGCGCCAGATAGAAAGAATCGGTAGGGCCGAGTTTGACTTTAGGTTTAGGTCATATGTGGATGTGAGAAATTAGTGGAGGGTTTTCGAGCATATCAGTAAGCACATGAAGCAAGAGGCTCATTAAGCAACACCTCATCCCTCCTTGATTGTATTGGCTTTTCCTATAGACTCAATGTGATCTTGGATCACTAAAATGTAAAATGTAGAGTCTTGAGCTTTTGAGCTTGAGCCAATCCTTTGTCCTTAATATTTTGAGGGATCCACTTTCAGCATCCATGACATGCCATTCATTGAGCTTTCCTGAAATATTTTTCTTGGAATAGCATTAGCTCAATGAGCTATATGTTGTTATGAATTACCAAAACCACCTAGGGATAGTTGCACTTTCAATCTCCCCCTTTTCGGGAATTGATGACAACATATAGATCAAAGCTTCGACAAATGATAATAAGATTGAAAAACATCGTCGCTTTGAGAAGTATGTGATAAGCAAGAGCTCCCCCTAAATTTGTGCATATTTTAAGATTTGCTTTGGACTGCAAATGCACAAGGACTTAGGCTCATGGGTTACTCTTCCATGTCACATACATCTTGGTGGAGCGCTCAAAATAATAAAGATTGAATACATGCACTCATCACCAAGCAAAGTGAATGATCATATAAGGATAAGGAAGATAATAACATATAACAAGCATAAGTGTACCTTATGATCAAACACATGATCATCAATGTCTCACAGGTAATTGCATAGTATCTCAAGCAATCAAAAGCAAACAAGGTTCAACCAAGAAGACAAGAGAGAACAAAACTAGCAAATCTCTCTCTCGAAGCCTATGATCTATACATTTTTCTCCCCCTTTGGCAACAAGTTACCAAAAAGTTCCTAGAAAATGCATAGGACTATATCGTCTCTCGTGCTTGGTCTTGGTGGTGGTGTAGATAGAACTGCAAGGACGAAGGCATCGAGAGATGTGGAAGGAGCTCAAGGAGTGGGTCTTTGGAGCTGGTTCTTGCTGGAGCTGTAGCTGGAGCTGATGAAGTAACTCGTGGTGGTACTAGCTCTGCAGCTGATCTCTGAGCTCGAGGCACTCTGCAAATGCATCGCTTGTTGTCCTGCCCTTCCTCTCTGCATGTCATCCTGTAGCTGCTCCACGGTGGATGAATCTCGATTACCTTGACATCAAGATCGTAGAATTTTGTTCCATGATTCTTTCCGTGCTCTCCTGGTTTTGAGTTAGCGTGGCCAACCCCTTCTCAATCCGCAGAGTTGATGCTATCAAGTAACCAAGCTGCTCTGCTTGTTCTTCGAAAGTACTCAGATGCCTCTGCTTGAGTTGGCATCTTGGCAGCCTTCTCTTTCCTTGCCTTTTCCTTCTTCTCTTGAGATTGTACTGATGATGGTTCATTCTCAGTCATGAAAACTTAATTGTCCTTAAATTCAGGATAGAGAACCAAGTGTTCCTTATCCAGCAGATACTTCCCGGTGCCCATCTTTGAGTTAATCAACTCCTGAATCTGTGGGGCATATCCACAGCTCCTCTTTTGGTCTGCTGTTGTCCTCTTGATAGTTTCAACTATGAGGCTCATGACCTTGAATTTCTGGGGCACATAAAAAATGTGAGGCAAATTAATTGCATGCCCTCTGATCATGTTGTGGTCACCTGATTTGGGCAACATAGTGTGCCTTAGGATCCAGTTGATCATAGGCAGCCCTGACAGAAGAAAATGAATTGATCCAAACTTGAAAGTCTCAAGTGCATCATCAGGGATCTCCTTGTACATCTGTGACATTGAGTTATGATCCATTTTCTTCTTGGCATAAATATCCAAGTCATTTTCACTCTCCTTGGGGGCATTGATCAGACTTGCCCATTCCTCTACGATTGATTGGTATCTTGTTCCTTCAGACATCCAAACTATCCTGCCATCTGGATAAAAATGTGTTGTGGAGTAGAATTGCATAATGAGCTCATCATTCCAGTTTGTGAGCTTCTGCCCAACAAAATCTGCAACTCCACACGATGAAGCCATCAAACACTCTGTGGTAGTGTTCGCATTCTCCTGAATGTAGGTCCAGTCGACCCACCTCATATCACAAACTATGGGCTTCTTATCCAATAGGATGGTCTCATAGAAGTCCTGCTGCTCCTTGGTGTGGAACCTGTAATCTACAGCAGTCCTTCTCCTGGTGGCATATGGATCTGAGTCTCTCCATAGCCTCAACCCTAGATCTCTCCTGATCTTCATGTTCTCAGCCACAGGATGAGCATCATTGTGGTCTGGAATCTTGGGTTTGTGCCTTCTTAAGACCTGCCCTGCTTCATCTTCCTCAGCAGCAACATCAGGCATTGGGGCCTTGTTCTTCTCAGCTGCTGGTATACTCCTGGTATTCCTCTTTGGGGCACTTTTGGGCTTGGGGGCAGCTTTGGGCTTTGAAGTTGCAGCCCCTGACTTTATGGCATCACCCATCAGCTTCTAAGCCTTGGGTGATGGCTCGGCAACCTCTTCTTCCTCTTCCTCCATCATAGTAGGCTTCCCAATCACTCTGGCCATGGTCTTCTTGACCCTTTTCTTTCCTTCAGCAGCAGCAGGCTCTTTGGGTTGGGATTCCAAAGAAGCTTGAGTGGAGACTCTGGCTTTGGACATTGGTTGTCTACCTGCAGGCCTTTTGATCTTCATGCATGGCTTTACTACAGTTGAGCTGTACTCCTTCTTGAGCACTTTCTTCTTTGAACTTGCCTCATCCTCAACTGCCACATAATCCTCATCCTCGACTCGAGGTCTTCTTCTTCCTTGTCCTTGTGGCAGCCTTGGGCAGATTCTTTGGGAGTGCTTCGCTCCCCTCATCTGAGCTGCTAGAGGGACTAGTGCCCTCACTCATGTGAATCTGCTCTTGACTTGTTCGGCTGTCACTTTGGTGCGACATGCTGCACACACCGATCGCTGACCACGTGAATAGTTATAGATGAGCTAGAGTGGATGAGCATCACAAAATGCAGAGATTTTTGCAAAAGAATGATTCAAAAAACTTAGTTTTAGTTTTCCACAGAAAGCATTTCGGATCTACCGATTTTCAAACTCGGTGATACCGAAGCAGTTTTGGAACCTAAACTAGTAAACTCGGTCAGACAGAGTCACAGTTTGGTGGCACCGAGACTGCTAGGGTTTCACAAAGTTCTAAAATCGGTCACACCGATTTGTAATTCTCGGTCAGACCGAGACTTACTAGTGCAATGGCGTTAGCCAAATCGGTAGGACCGAGTTTTTCAACTCGGTGGGTCCGAGATGGTTTCGGCGGAAACCTAACCCTAAATTTTCGAATCATACCTATTCTAAGGATCGTTTTGACTGGACAAAAGTGTTTCAATCGTGGCAAGATGCATTACGAACACAATGTGCTGAGAATCAAACGAGGATAGCGCTGTGATCGAGTTCATACCCTAGTTCGGCGGTGAGCTCGCTACGTCGGCAACGGCGGAGAAGAATTCTGTTGACGGCGGCGGAGAACAGCGAGAGGAGGCGGATGGCGACGAAGACGATGATCCGTAGACCTAGTAGGCAGAGCGAGCTATGAGTGGGCGAGGGGTTTCAGAGAAAGTGTTCCAAAATTTGCCAGTGAGAATATATAGCCCGTCACTGTCGGTGTGACCGAGTGGAACAACTCTGTGGCACCGAGATGCATAAGCATTGCGATTACTGCAACTCGGTGTGACCGAAAAGTTCAAATCGGTTGCACCGAGATTGAAAACCTAGATCGACTTAGTGATCTCGGTATGACCGAAATGGAGGAATCGGTCAGACCGAAAATCACAAAGAAGTTTTGGAAGTTTAAGTCTATGACGAATTGGGGACTCCGAGTGCTCCTCACACAGAGTGGTTCGAATCTGACTTGATCAAATTTTGTGATGTAGCATGAATAGAGTTTGAGACGAGAAAAGCATAGATAGCTAGAGAAGGTTCTTAGGCATTCTTGTCCATCCACTTTGCCAAAGAAAAGGAAGCCAATCAATCAACACAACAAATGGATGTCCTCGAATGAGTAAAATATGCAACCAACATGCTCACACAATAAAATGACAAATGAAATATGTGACCAATCATGCACATCCAATTCTAGCATCTATCAAACAATTGGCGATGACTAGGTCATCTATATATGAGTATATTGACTTAGGAGTCAAATAAGAACATTTGATCATAGGTCATACTCATCGTTTACGCTCAAGTGGGGTTGCCACTTTTACATAAAGCATTTATGTGTTCACATCATTAGAGTTGCTTTGACTCTATTCTTAGAGATGTGAGATCCCCCCTTAGAGTGATAAACTAACCTTTAGTTTTGTCGATGATGACTTCATGTAGGTTTTGAAGATGTGGATGCTCAATGTTGATGTAGATCTCTTGGAGCAATCCTTTGGAGTGAGTTGCACTTTCAATACCTACATGGGTTAGTCCCACAAGGAACAAACAAGAATATCCACAGACATAGAGTGATGCACACACAAAATGATGTCCATGAAAACATTTGGTTACCTTGTCCCTTGCCTTACTAACATGAGGGTTTGTGACTCCTTGAACTAGTGAAAGATATGGAAGGTGGTTGCACTTGTCCTTGCCATAATGATATGAGTGAAAAATGTTGGCGGAGTCACCCTCAAGAACTCTCTAGTTCTTCTTCGTCGGGATCCACATCATTTTGATGGGAATCCTTGGTGTAGTAGTTGTGCTTGATGAAGTATAAGTTGACGTAGTCTTGGGAACCCACTTGACCAAGGCCTTAGGTTCTTCTTCAAATGCATCAATCTCCTCTTGAAGCTTGTCCTTGCGTTTGTTCTTGTGGTCTTGTGGTGGAAGATCATCTTGTGCTTGTGTTCCCTTGAAGGAAGTAGGATAATACTTATCTTGTTGAGGAACAAACTTCGTATTGGGGTATTGATCTTCTTCCCACTCAACTCCATCGGCATTGAACTTTCGTTCAAAACCAACACCTTGATTCTTCCGGTGCCTTCCTTGCTTGCGTACAATTTCCTCAAATTGCTTACTCCCGGCAAGACTCTTGTATACACCTTTCTCTATAATTCCCTTCAATAAGCTATTTTCTTGCTCAAGTGTAACTTGGCTAAGAGGATCATTAGTGGAATCAAGAGAACTACTAGAAGCAACAATATTTGGTTTAGCATTGTTATTGTTACTACTAGAAGAAGAATCTTTCTTGATCTTGTTACTAGACTTGACTTGAGGCATGTAAGTAGATAAGAGTAAACGCATGGCAATATAAGAAGAACTTTTCTTACGGAGATCATCATTGATCGCTTTTAGGAACTCATGCTCTTGCTCAAGATTAAGCTTTTCAAAGCGTAACTTCTCATGAGCCCTTAAAAGTTCTCGATGATCTCCGAAGATAGTTTCATGAGCTAACTTAAGAGTGTTTAGTTCTTTAGTTAGACGCTCAATCTTCTCCTTATCATTGTCATTGTTTTCATCTTGATTAGCATGATTAATTGACGTTTCATCATAGTATTCATCACTAGAGTTGTCAATAAGTAAATCATCATCACCTAGCAAGTCATCTTCATCACTATTAAAATCAACATACTCGGGGTGTGTCACCTTAGGACCTTTGGCAATGAAGCATCTTCGAATTCCTTCATTTGGAGATTCAAATATGTCGTAGGAGTTGGTTGAAACAAGTGCTAAACCGGCAACACCTTCATCTTGAGTGTATTCGGAGTCGGAGTGATAGCTTCTCTCGGATGATTGTCGGAGTCGGAGCCGGATACCCATTCACCAACATGAGCTTGATGTCTTTGTTTTGTGTAGCTCTTTGATGACTTGTCCTTCCTTTCCGAATCCTTGCTTCTCCGTGAGGGTCTTCGTTCATAACGATCATCTCTACTCCTTCTCTCTCTTGGTGGTGATTCTTCTCTTCTACTTCTTCTCTTAGGAGAATATTCTCTTCTTTTGTAGGGTGCCGTACACTCATTGGAATAGTGTCGGGGTCTCCCACAATTGTAGCAATTTCGCTCTCGACTAGAAGATCTTTTGTCATTGTAGGACCTTGACTTAGAGCTTCTTTCTTTGCTTCTACTCTTGTAGAATTTGTTGAAGTTCTTCACCATTAAGCTCAATTCTTCATTGAAGGTTTGTTTCTCACTTGATGATGTGGGGGCTTCACATGAGGCTTTGTAAGCACCACTTGACTTGTTGTGAAGTTCCTCCTTATCCTTGAGTGACATCTCATGAGCAACAATTCTTCCAATGACTTCTGTTGGCTTGAGATCTTTGTAATTTGGCATCATTTGGATCAAAGTGCACACGGTATCATATTTTCCATCCAATGCTCTTAGGATCTTCTTGATGATGAATCTGTCGGTCATCTCTTCACTTCCTAAGCCGGCAATCTCATTTGTGATAAGAGCAAGCCTAGAGTACATTTCAGCGATACCTTCACCATCCTTCATTTTGAACTTGTCAAGCTGACTTTGGAGCACATCCAACTTCCTTCAAATAATTTCGCGTCAATGCGGCCTATTTATATTATCTAAGAAATCCCAGCCCATTTGCACATCCTTCAAATACACGAATTAGCTAGGCTCGTTATATATATAATGTTATGTTAGAAGGAGCAATTAATATCAAAAATGAACCGGAGAGGCACATTTTTATATACATAATTAACAAATTAGCGAGTTATTGCTTAAAATAAAAATGAGCACGTTATTATTACATTGGTCCTTAAAATCATCGCAAGCTTTTGTACGCAATCACCAGGATTTTCCTTGAAGTATGTCTAGAGGGGGGGTGATTAGACTACTTGACCAATTAAAAACTTAACCTTTTCCCAATTTTAGACTTTGGCAGATTTTAGCTATCTTTGAGCATGTCAAGAAATCTACACACAATTCAAGCAAGCATGCAAAGAGTATATAGGCAGCGGAAATTAAATCATGCAACTTGCAAGAATTTAAAGGGAAGGGATTGGAGAATTCAAACACAATTGGAGACACGGATGTTTTTGTCGTGGTTCCGATAGGTGGTGCTATCGTACATCCATGTTGATGGAGACTTCAACCCATGAAGGGTAACGGTTGCACGAGTCCACGGAGGGCTCCACCCACGAAGGGTTCACGAAGAAGCAACCTTGTCTATCCCACCATGGCCGTCGCCCACGAAGTACTTGCCTCACTAGCGGTAGATCTTCACGAAGTAGACGATCTCCTTTCCCTTACAAACTCCTTGGTTCAACTCCACAATCTTGTCGGAGGCTCCCAAGTGACACCTAGCCAATCTAGGATACACCACTCTCCAAGAAGTAACAAATGGTGTGTTGATGATGAACTCCTTGCTCTTGTGCTTCAAATGATAGTCTCCCCAACACTCTACTCTCTCACAGGATTTGGATTTGCTGGAAAGAAGATTTGAGTGGAAAGCAACTTGGGGAAGGCTAGAGATCAAGATTCTTGTGGTTGGAATGGAATATCTTGGCCTTAACACATGAGTAGGTGGTTCTCTGTCAGAACTGGTAAGTTGGAAGTGTAGGTTTGTTCTGATGGCTCTCCACACGAATGAAGAGGAGGTGGAGCGGTATATATAGCCTCCACACAAAATCTGACCATTACACACAATTTACCAAACTCGGTGGGACCGAATCATCAAACTCGGTCGGACCGATTTAGTAAACCTAGTGACCGTTAGGGTTTTCGGTGGGACTGACATGCAACTCGGTAGGACCGATATGAATAGGGTTAGGGAATAACGTAATCTCGGTGAGACCGATTACACAAACTTGGTGAGACCGATTTTGGTAATTAGCTAACCAGAGAGTTGGTCAGGTAAACTCGGTGGGACCGATTCGCTCTTTCGGTGAGACCGAAAAGTTATGAAAGGGAAACATAGAGTTTACATTGTAATCTCGGTGGAACCGATCGCTCACTTCGGTTGGACCCAAATGTTACGAAGGGAAACAGAGAGATTACAATCCCATCTCGGTGAGACCAAGATCCCTATCGGTGAGACCGATTTGCCTAGGGTTTGTGGCAGTGGCTATGACATTTGAACTTGGTGGCGCCGGATAGAAAGAATCGGTAGGGCCGAGTTTGACTTTAGGTTTAGGTCATATGTGGATGTGAGAAAGTAGTGGAGGGTTTTGGAGCATATCACTAAGCACATGAAGCAAGAGGCTCATTAAGCAACACCTCATCCCTCCTTGATAATATTGGCTTTTCCTATAGACTCAATGTGATCTTGGATCACTAAAATGTAAAATGTAGAGTCTTGAGCTTTTGAGCTTGACCCAATCCTTTGTCCTTAATATTTTGAGGGATCCACTTTCATCATCCATGCCATGCCATTCATTGAGCTTTCCTGAAATATTTGTCTTGGAATAGCATTATCTCAATGAGCTATATGTTGTTATGAATTACCAAAACCACCTACGGATAGTTGCACTTTCAAGCGCGTTATTATTACATTGGTCCTCAAAATCATCGCAAGCTTTTGTACGTAATCACCGGGATTTTCCTTGCCTGCGAGTCAAAAACAACCAGGATTTTCCTTGCCAACTTTTGTTAACCATTTAGTTTTATAAGTTAATAACACGTGGGATGTTTTTATAATGTATATATAAGTCTCTATAAAATATACGATAATAGTAATAATATAAATATATATAATGTGGTTAAAAAAATACATTGGGCTGCCGATCTTTAAGAAAAAGCCCATAGGCCGGTATTGACCTTAAAAAATAAGTTGAAACCACTGTCACCGTATGTCGTGGGCTAAGCATGTTGAAATACAAAACCGAGGCCTAGCTGATACTTGTTCGCCCTCTGGAAAAAAATGATACCAGATCCCCGAGCGAACTGGATTATAGAGGGGGCTGGAGGCACGACTGAAGAAGAACATCATGAGCGATTTTTTTCTTCAGTGGATGGCTCTCGATGGCTTTTTTTACTTGCCTCTGCACCATACAACTTGTATTTTTAGCCTCCCAGTCCGTGGTGGACCAGCAGCCCATTTGTTGGGCGGGCCAATCTACAGAAACCAGCACTCGATTTTTCATCAAGCCCCAAAAACAACGCAGTACTATGTTTGTTTTGAGGCCGAAAACATTACGACAGGGGTTGAGCGGGGGAGGGGGCAAGACATTGCAAAAAGATTAAAAAGAGATGATGCGCCGTTGCTACCCTAACAAAGCAGGTGCAATTCTTCTCGGGAAGAAGGTGTGTCGTTGACACCCACATGTCACATACCCCACAGCAGGCATACTAACAAGTTCACACACAAGCACAACATAAAAGGTAAACATTCGTATCAAACTCAGGTTCACAGGACACGTTCATATTCATAGCCAACATTCACTATCAACAACTCAAAAGATTCATATATACACAAGTTCAGCTTGTCTATGGATCCAAATGATTGACAGATCACACAACAATATTTATAGATAATTCACAAAAAGATTCAGATATACACATGTTTAGTATGTTTATGCATCCAAATGATTGAGATCACAGCCAATATGATCCATGGACGAACTTTAATTACCTAGGGTACAGACTGGTAAATGGTGTTCAGTCGGAGGTACTTCTTGCTAAAATTAATGCTTGTACGAGTAAACTTTCGAGTACATAAGAGGCAACACAGACGATCCAAACTTTTCTTGTAGGTTTATCCTCAAATAGTGGCCTTGTGCCGAGGGAGGTTTGAGCAACTTGGACACTACTTTCATCCAACTAGTTTACTGGCTCATCTTGGTCCTGTAGCTCACCAAAATTCTACATTGCAGACTGGTAAATGGTGTTCAGTTGGAGGTACTTCTTGCTAAAATTAATGCTTGTACGAGTAAACTTTCGAGTACATAAGAGGCAGCACAGACAATCTGAACTTTGCTTGTAGGTTTATCCTCAAAGTGGCCTCGTGCCGAGGGAGGTTTGAGCAACTTGGCCACTACTTTCATCCAACTAGTTTACTGGCTCATCTTGGTCCCGTAGCTCGCCAAAATTCTACATTGCAGACGAGAAAGGAGGCGGTTGATAAAATGAACCACCCAAATTTTTTGTGCAGTTCAACTGAAATGGAGCATCCCTGGCGTGCAGACTGATTAACTGCCAGATAAATATACGCGTCAACCAACTTGTTTGGAATCTTTAGACTCCATGCCATACAGTTCGCTACCATATGTGCCGAGAACCAAAAGGCACAAGTTGGGACCAAAGACTGGACTGCGTTTTTCTAGGCTATGCGCCAAGCAATATTTTTGGCGTTCACTCTCCTAATACTTGGAGTTTGGCAGTTGGTTGACGCCGGTTGATACTTGAATGAATATAGGCACTTTTTCTTGTCAACATCGATGCTTGTCTGAGTGAACTTGGGAGTACATAGCAGTAGCATAAGTACCTGTCCATCTGATCTTTTTGTTCAGTTCTACTGAAATCACCCGATGTAATGATTTGCCTGCGAGTTCAGGCTCCAAGTTACTCCTTTATGAAATCGGCAAACAGTAGCACAATACCAAATTAAAAATACATATGACAAGCACAATAATCGGGATAAAGACCAGTACCAACCTGTGTGAGGTAGCATATCAATTACTATTTCCTTTGGTTGGAAGCGAGATAAGCCAAGTGATCGACAAACAAAGGAAGAATGCAAGCCGAGATTAGCGACTAACAGGAAAGGAAGGAAGCTGTCGAGGCAATGAAGCACCCAAAGTTTTTGTGGAGTTCCACCAAAATCGAGCATCCCTGTTGGCACATATATTGAGAGACTGAGATTACTTTAATAATGGGACTAGTTGATGAAACATACACTACAAATAGAAGAACCCTCATTATCTTCAATGGGTAAAGTTAGCATTCCCTCCCTGCTCCACCACATGATTCATCTCCATAGAAAAACATACACACGTACATGATTCAGCATAGAGTGCTACTAAAGATTTGTTTAACCCTAGCAGGAAAATTAGGCAGGAATAAATTAGTGGTACTTAAGTACTCCTAATTAATTCAGTGAGATAGCAGAAGTGGAAGGGCTACCTGGAGGATCGTCTCACATGTAAAGTAGTCATTGTCGGAGCCCTTGAATGGCCTCGACTGAGGCCTCTGGCTTCAGCAAGATCGCCTTGGCACTGCTTATTCTTCTTCTTCTTCCTCTTCATGCTCTGTTTCTCATTCTCCTCACCAGTTGGTGAAACCAAGTACATGATTGGCCTTCTATTTCAGAATTGGTTTTGTCAGTGAGGGAGTACAAGTGTACTAGTAAAAAATAGCATTATTTTCTCATGGCGATCATAAAATAGAGATGAACACATGCATTAAATATCATTCTTACCTAAAGGAAGGTTATGGTGCCAATATGGATGATGAGGATTGGAACACAAATCTCCCTTTGTGCAGTTCCACCGGAATGAACCAACTGTTCCATTCTGACATTCCAGTTAAACAACACAAAAGTCACTTCTTTTAAGAAGAGTTTTGTGCAGTGCACCAAAAGGTCACAATAGCAACCAGGTGAAACGGATATTCCTGTTTGCACAAAAAGCTACAGAGGAAACAGTCAGAGTCTCAAACAATTACAGGCAAACACATTTGGCTAAACTTGTCATGGCTTATAACAGTGGCATGGCTTCATTTTTACCAGGGGCATTAGATTAAGAACATCTAAATATTTGGTATAAGGGCATGGGACAGTGGGTGCACTAGCAGTCCAGCACCATGTACCTAAACAGGGGCATAAAGTGGTGATTCATAGTTTTTTTCCCCGAGAAACAAAGATCCAAGAAACATATCTGGGTTGGTCCCATTTTTGTCCACTCTAGCCACCTACTCCTATGTGTGGATAGAAAATCTAGTCTTGTTCATACCACTTTGTACAACGTTACCCCTATATTTCCCTTTTCGACCAAGAGACCGGTTGGATGACCAGTCTGTACTACTTTCACCCCCTTTCCTTCCTGTTTGTACCAAGTCCTATGTACTACATACTAAATTCCCCCACCCCCACTTTATTTCTTGTTTGAACCAAGTACAAGATTCGACTCCATGAAGTAGCTTTACCTCTAACAATAGAAGAAGAAAAATAGGTGACGTTGGACCATCCGATCAAGAGGGCCTGAGAGGTAGAAAATGATGCACATGCAGCAACATAGCGAGCTGGGGAAGTATAGATAAGGCGGTTTTGAAGGAAGATATACCTGAAGATCGTTGGGATGTGAATAGGTGGGCATCGGGAGGCCGGATCCGCCCACACTAGGGCAACGACGAAGGGATCGGAGGACCTCCCGCGCCGGCGCTCGGCCAGAGATAACGGTGCGACCGGCAGTGGGTCTCCTCCCTCGCTGTCGACGACGGCCTAAACGTTGCCCTTGCTCCCCTTAACCGGCAGAGGGGGATACGTCCGGATCTGTAACCAGCGGTGAGGATAGAAGTAGTAAGTCAATGAAGCTGCATCCCTCCCTCGCGCATGAGCGTGGTGGCTGGCAGGACTAGTAGGAGCTTTCGCTACACGCTTCTTGACGGCGGCGAACTTGCGGATGGATTTGAACATCATGTCGTCCATGTGAGAGGCGAAGCCGGCGTCGGCGAGGGCTGCGACGCCGGCGGTCGCTAGCACTGTTTGGAAACGCTGCACGGTGCGGGGCCACAGGCCGGCGCCTTGGATGATTTGGCACAGCCGACTGCCGCTCGCGACCATCGCCTCCGTAGGTGCTTCTGGCTTATGGTCACTTGGTCTAGGACTGGAGTGAGCAGTGTTGCGCAGAGACTAAGGAGTAGATGGATTGGAGTGGTGGGGCGCCTTTATATGAGAATCCAAACTCTGTTGCATTCACATCGTGCTGGCTCTATTCTGCTTCTCCAATTAATTCCCTCTCCATGTAGAGTAATTTGAGGATGCATCATTGACCGTTCAATGTCTCGGCAACCACTACCGTCTCCCTCCTTGCCATTCAAGCACCTAGGGAGGAAACTGCCGCTCGCGTCTATCGCGTGTTAGGAGACGTTCCGTCAACGGCGTGGTGCCTATGGTGACTTCATAAATTTCAATATGATAGTACTAGTATACTCAATATTGTGCACCACGACCATGGCCGAGATGAAAACGAGATAACTACGTATTTATTTACGGTGTAGATTCACTCATTTTGCTCCATATGTAATCCATCTCGGTGTAGTCTAGTCACTTGTTGAAATCTCTAGAAAGGCAAATACTCCTTTCTGGTTTACAGGGCTATACTAGCAAGTACTCCCTCCGTCAAAAATACTTGTCATCAAAATGGATAAAAAAGATGTATCTAGAACTAACATACATCTAGATACACCCCCTATTATTCATTTTGATGACAAGTATTTCCGGACAGAGGGAGTACTACAATAGTGGGCTCACATAGCAATTTTGTCTCATGCAAGAACATGGCTATATGCGTGCTCCAAGGTTCGCAACTTCCACGTTTGGGTTGCACTTGGCTCTTCGCCTCTTCGAGAAGACAAACAATGATGTTACTACTGCTGCTTCTACAGTATCGAATCCACTGTTGCAAGTCCGTCCACCGCGAGAAGGAGGTATAGCTTGTTGTAGTACTCGTCTGCGAGCCACCGCGCGCATGGGCGAGGGAGAAGGCGTGTAGTAGTAAAATCAAGCTTCTCCTTGTTGTACGAGTTGACGCGACACATCATAGCACTCGCCCCACATGGTTGCCTCTAAACTTGGCTGAAAGACCCGCAGTGTACAATACTCCATTTGCTGCAACCTCTAACATTTACACCACCACAAATTAAAAAATATATTCCTATCTTGACTAGATGAGCATGCAAACTAGAATCACCAGGATGACAGGTAGGTCCAAAAGGTTATTTTAATCAAAAAATATAGCATGGAGCCGACCCCAACGATTTTAAGCTTACAGGCACGGTACACGCTATGCTAGACTACTCTGCACATGAAACTGCCACACGAGCGTCCGGGCTGCGCTTGGATCTTCGCCTCTTCATGAAGTCAAACAATGGCCCTGTTTGGATACTCTAACTCAGTTAGAGGTTAGAGTTAGATTCTAACCCTAAACTAACTCTAACCAAAAAGGTGTTTGGATAGCAGGGTTAGATGGAGCGCGGATACGGCGAGGCGCCTTCACTGGCGGTGCGAGAGGGAGGGAGGAAGAGGACAAGAAGCTTCGAGGAGGTGAGGAGGGATCTGCCTCGGGAAGAGCCAGAGAAAAAGGTGTTTTTTAGTGGTCCTGAGAAGAACTAACCCAAATAAGCACCTCTTGGGTGGGTTAGATTTTTTGGATGAGTTAGATGCAACTAACCCAATTAACCCTCCTGTTTGGATATTTTTGGGTTAGTTGAGTCCAAACTAACCCAAACTAACTCTAACCCGTGGACTCAAACAGGGCCAATGATGGAGTACTACTGCAGTGGAGGAGTACTACAGTATGCTTCTGTCCATCTGACACTGATTCAACTGCTGCATGTCCATCACGTACGGGAGGGAGAGCGTGTAGCGAACGAAAGCTTCTCCTAGTACTGCCAGCCACCACGCTCATGGGCGAGGGAGGGACGCAACTTCATTGACTTACTGCTCCTGCATTTGCGTCCATGACAGGTGGGCCCAATAGGTCGGTGGCCCACCTGTCATGCAGCCAAAGGCAGGTGCGGTTAAGGCGAGAGGGCGTTGTAGTAATCAACTTCTCAGTCTTGTATGAGTTTACGCGACACATCAAAGCACTCCACTCGATATATTTCAATAATTAGCGTTTACCGATGTATTAATTACAACGCATGCATGCATGCCGTGACTCTCCTTTTGATACTAGCATGTGTTGATTTATTGCACCTTGAAGTAGTATGAATATGTGACAGTTAACCTTTGTAATGCCCCGGCCCTAATAAAGGGAGACATGGTTGTGCACGAGGAGGGCGAGATCATGCAGACGGAACAGGACCCGACGATGGAGCTCTCTATGGTCTCGGTGGACCTCACCTTCCTCCACTGCCCCTTGTGCCTCCGCCCCTTGAAGCCTCCAGTGTATGAGGTTCGAATACACCTCGTCCGTTTGGCTGATCGAGCAAGGTGCATGTTTCTTGATTAATGTGTTGTTCGATAGATTTGTGCAGTGCAAGGGAGGGCACTTGGCTTGCGTGGAGTGCCGCGTCGAGCGCCCCGGGAACCAGCGGCGGTGCCAGAAGTGCGAGCGCGGCGGTGGCTTCGACGTGCGGAACATAGCGGTGGACGCTGTCCTCTCCTCGGTGAGGGTGGAGTTCCCGCACGAAGGATGTGGGCTCTACGTCACTTACCACAAGCTCGCCGATCACCAGAGCGTGCGTCCGCTCGCGCCCTGCAAATGCTCCGTGCTCGTCTGTGGCTACGAAGGCCCGCCGCCGGTGCTCTCCCACCATATCAGCACCATGCATCCCATGCCCGTGCACAGGATCCAGTATGGCAAGGCGCTCCAGCTGCAAGTGCCACTGTCGGAGCCACAGCTCTTGCTGTTCGTGGAGGAGGATGGCCGCGCATTTTTCTTGGTCGGCGGCGTGCTCGACATCAGCGCGCCTATCGTCGTGTCGGTCGTCTGCATCAGAGAAGGGGCGTCCCCACTGCCGCACTACGTGGCCAAGCTGTGGGTGAACGGCCCGCCGGGGGAGCCCAAAGGCAGGACCGACGTCGTCAAGGTGGAAATGGAGGTCACAAGCAGCAGGGATCCCGACGACGTCGCTGTGTAGGAGCTGACCTTCTTCACAGTTCCGCCCAAGCTGCTGGCCGGGGCTAAGCTGGTGTCCCCCCACATTCAGATTGACAAGCTCACGTCTTAAACGATTCTACAGTGCCTTCTGTTTATCTTAGTAATATGCTAATATAGGGGGTTTTGGTGGCGATGTAGCAATTACCTCGACATCAAATCAATAGTGAAAATAATTTCAAACAGTCGAATGGATATTTCGTGTCTGTTGGATATAAAGATCCTTTGGATAAGAAGTAACAACTTATATGCTTTTTTCGAAATGGAACAGCTATACTAGTATAATTTTTGTTGACATGCACTAATATTTTCGAAACGGACGTCGGGGTGTAGCTAGAAGGGCGGTTGGGACGCGGCATCTGCCCATACCGTGGTGACCCCCGATTGGGACACACCGACTGTGATTTTCTCCCTCGCCGATGTCGACTGCGTCTACACAGAACATTGTTCCCTTCCCCCAGCTGTGGGATCAGGCCGGATATGTGACCAGCGGTGTGGCCACCGTTGTTCTAAGGTTGTGAAGAGAGCAACCCAAGCAAGCAAGCTTGTAGCTTAGGCTCCTTCTAGTGTATATATAGTGGTTTTCTTTTTCTCTCCATATCAACCATTTTATATTGCGTATGTGTCATTGAAGAGTGAAATGATGGTTGCTTCTTCCGACTAACTTACTGTGTGATTTGACTGCTCCTTTAGTGGACCCTACACGTACTCCCCTACGTGTATGCAACGATCCACGTACACATGGGCCTTAAAAAGCGTCTTGACGCCCTCATGCATGCATGTCCGAGCACACGATGGAACATACACGGTCACACTCAAGTGCTCAACCTACACATGCATGCACACACATACTCAGCCAGGGTGAGCTAGTGACCGTATAAACACCGAAAAATGTATATATTGGCGCAATGGCGTATTATGAAGTCCTTGACCGTATTTTTACAAATATCTGATGACAGACAGTGTATTTATCTCGTTTGAAATTAAGCCATATTAACCGGAGGAGGCAGTATGGACTAGCATTACTTTGTTGTGTCCCGTCAACTTGTTGAACGAGGAGAAGCTTGCAGGACGGGAGAAGCTTGCGCACGGTGGCTCGCAGGACAAGGAGAAACATTTGACTAATGCAAGCTCTCCTTCGCTCAGGCGGCGGACGTGCAATAGTTAATTCGGTGTCAGATTGCCAGAAGCATACACTATACTAGTACTACTATTGTTTCACTTCCCGAAGAGGCGAACAACAAAGCGCAAAGTTTACTAGTACTAGTACTACTACTATAGTCTATAGAGGTATGTACTATACTAGTACTAGGAACCGGATGGAGGAGCGTCTGCACTCTTATTATATTTTCAAAATGTGATAAAGCAATCTTCAACACATTTGGTTCTCTTGAGGTTCACGCATGTGATAATGGAAGTTGATTGCATGGAACACTGCATACAATTCTCTCTTAATTCTGGCTCATATCCTGTTACAGATAGGAGCGCTCGGTAATATTTCCTATTTTTTTATTCAGCATGTAAACAGGTCAGCAAACCTTGCGGCGCATCTTTGTGTGAACCGTGCTTGCTGCACTTTGAATGTGGCCGAGAGCTGGCTTGATGAAACACCTCGCTTCCTACTTCTTTTTTTGCGGGGTACCTCACTTCCTAGTGACCAGTGTCTTGGCTGATCGTCCTAAGAATGCTTATATATGAATAAACCTCTCTCATTTACCCACAAAAAAGATTAGGCCATATTAACCGGAAAGGAGGGAGTATGGACTAGCACTACTTGTTGGTATGTCCCGTCAACTCACAAAACTAGGAGAAGCTTGCAGGACAAGGTGAAGCTCGCTTACGCCTTTTGACTAATGTAACGTACGCTCTCCCAAGTGGTGGACATGCATCAGTTCATTCGGTGTCAGATTGCCAGAGGCATACACTGTATTACCGAACATGCGGAGTACCATCATTGTTCGACTTCACGAAGAGGCGAAGAGCCAAGCGCAAGGATTAGTAGTACGAGTAGTACTACTACTAGAACCGCATGGTGGAGCCTCTGTACTCTTATTTTTTTTAATCTCTGATAAAGTACACATTTATTCCAGAGAAGGGCGGAAAACGGCAGCCCAACATGTAATGATGATATCGATCAACCATGCTCGAATATATCTTGGCCTCCGTGCGAGCCCGTCTGTGTGTTCTCGCTCCTCGTTTCTCTCAAGGAACGGAGGATTGGCCATTTTTCCATCAATTGAGATCGGTTTGCTCACACTCCGGTCCCACATGTCAGTGATATGCCAAGAGGAGGTGTGTTGACCGACTGCCCATACACGTACTTGGTTTTGCACCTTCATACTACTCCTCCCTCTGCCACAGTTTACAGGGCGCGCTTCATTATGATGCATTTCTCTCAATGCATTTCCACCACCAGATACACTTTAGACGCGTTTGGTTTAATGCTCAATTAATTAGGGAGTGGTAACTGCAATTTTCTCTCAATGTAGTACTACGGAGTGGAGTAAGTGCATGCATGTGTGTACCCGGGGTGGAAGCACTGCATGCATGTGTGTACACATTATTTCCTCTAGTAATAGACGCCGTCCTATAACTACCAATGCTATTTTTTAGGCCGATCTCTAGTCGCCTTGGTCCAAGAGATTTTCTCTTTTTCTGAAGTGCGCTCTATCAACAGTGACGGATGGAGTAGTATGAGCAGATTCAAAGAAGAGTGTATTAATGTTTGCTTCTTCCGAGCAACTTACAGTGGGAAAGGTGGGGGTTATGATTTGACTGCTCATTACTCACTATTAATGTGGCGCAACGACCGGTCTGAGTCTCCCATGAGACTGTGCACTACCCCCTCGGTTCTTAAATATACTCCGGAGTATTTGTCTTTCTAGAGATTTCAACGAGTGACTACTCAAATATTTGTCTTTTTAGAGATTCAAATGGACTACTACATACAGATGTATCTAGACATACTTTAGAGTGTCGATTCACTCATTTTGCTCCATATGTAGTCACTTGTTGAAATCTCTAGAAAGACAAATATTTAGAAACGGAGGGAGTACACATACGAAGCAAAATGAGTGAATCTACACTCTAAAATATGCCCATTTGAAATTTCAAGAAAGATAAATATTATTGATGACAGATGCGACGACAAAAAAGAAGCTTATTCCTTGTCCTAAGGGAAGATAACAACACGGTTGTGTTTGTCTAAAACGGTGTGAGGACGATATTGCAATATGGAAAGTACGCCGGACGAGCTACATTTTGTGCAAAGAACTATGGAAGATCCACATGCAGCGACGTGGGAAGATGGGCAGTGGAGCAAGGCCGGAGGGAATACCTAGAGGTCGTCGGGATGTAACTAGGTGAGCGGCGGCGGGCGGAATCTTCCCATACTGCGGCAGCGAGCAGGTGGCGTAGGCCCTGCCGCGTCGGAGCTTGGTCATAGAGAATGGCGTGAATCGCAGATCGGGACATGCTGCCTCCGCGCCGTCGAATGGAGAAACGATGCACGTCCTCCCTTTCCACCGGCGGACGCGATGCGGCTGGATCAGTGACCAACGGTGAGAGAGAGAGAGAGAGGCCACCGCAGCCTTGTGTGAGATACTCTGAAGAGAGACAAACCAGGCAGGGAGGCTCCATTGCATATAGTGGAGCTGACTGCCTTTTTCTCCATAAAAATCGTTTTATATTCTGTGTACGTTCCATTGAGCGATATAACTTTATTTAAAAATAGCGCGCCAATGCATCATGTCGAACTTTGTTTCGTGCACGCGTGGTACACGACCTCCGTAGGTAAACAACCGCTACACGCATTCAAATTAGCACGTGGGCTGCCATTTCGTATAGAAATGAGCTCCACCATGTACCCGCGCAGGTGTGGCTGGGCACAAAGCGTGAGTACGTGCACGGTGCATCTATTCTCTTCTTGTATACGTACACCACCTACGTGGGGTTGTGTGAGAGAGATACAAACGTAGAGAGATATAGTGTGTGGGTTCGTGAGAGTTATTTCTGGGGGGTGGGGGTCAATTAAAAAATGCAACATATGCAATGTGTGTGAAATAGAGTCCTGGATATATCATATATATAGAGGGGGCGATCCACGATAAGAGAGTGGAGGTATCGTCGACTCGAGGTGCCCATAGAATCGAAGAGAGGGATGATGTGTGTGTCTGCGCGCGCGCGGTCGATAAAGAGTGCCATCGAATTTGTGTGTTCCCACGTCAAAGATATAGAGTGGCTGGCCTACTAGAACAAGAGAGGGGACAGGTGGAATTTGTCTCTGTGGCATGGATACCAACCTACAGGCTCGACTATCGGTACGTGGTGGGGGGAGGGCTAATTAACAATAGAGGTACAATGGCTGGTATATGTGTGGAGGAGAGAGGCCTACCTCATGTATTAAGGGAGATCGATCTACCTCATGTATTAAGGAGATCGATCGGCATCCATGCATATGTGTAGGAGAGGAATAAGGTTGGGAGAGAGACAGAGCTAGAGTGTTGGAGGGGGTGGTTGTGGAGTTGCTTCTAACAAATGGTGGGATAGGCTTGCTAGACAACCGGAGGGCACGCCTGCAATATCAATAAGAGAGGGGATGGCTGCCTATCTATGCACGTGCGTGTGAGAGACGGGTCAGGAGGCATGCACGAATGATGAGGGGGGACGATATGGCTATGGTAAGCAGACATAACTACATAGGAAGATCAATCGTCCTTTGTTAAAGAATGGAGAGACATAACTTGTGAGGTACGTTGATCGATGGGGGGGAATAGTTAAAGTCGACCTAGGTATATGTTGGGTGTCGGGGGTTGGGTGCGACATATGCCAAAGGATGGCTTATCATGGTGGGAGTGAGTAGAACATCGCCGGTGCCCGGAAGCGGGATGAGGCGTAGACACGAACGCCGGTGTACTTAACCCAGATTCGGGGCTCTCCTAGGAGATAACACCCCTAGTCCTGCTCTGCGGGCTCTCCGCATGATCACTAAGGCACAAGTGAATACACAGGTGCTCCTTGAGCTGTATGCTAGAGGTAGGAGAAGGCAAGGCTAGCTCTATCCTTCCTCTACGATCTAGTCTAGTTCTAACAGGTTCGGAACCCCAAGGGTACATTCGTAATCCGGCCGGTTTTGGGGCCCGGCCGTCAGCCTCTTCGGCCGCCGGCTTCTCCGCCGACTACTGGGGCCCGCCACCTGGTGGGCGCCGCCGACTGGTTGGGTACGGGGCTGACAGGCCATACCTGCCGCTCCCGGGTCTTGTCAGCACCTGATCACTGTTGCCGTGTCTCTAATGGCGCATGCTTGGTAAGGGGGTCATGGCTACAGCTCCGCCGCCTGGCGGGCGATTAATGTAGCCACTTCCATTCTCGTCTGGTTAATGGCGCGTGGGCCCCGAGGAAGGGGCGGGCCGAATCCTAGGGGCCGACCTCCCTCGGGTCCGACTGGTAGGGCTCTCGCTGACTGGTGGGGCCCATCGTCCTTGGGCCGTACAAACAGGCCGTCGTGGGAACAGGACTCCGCCTACTCGTGATGATGTCAGGGATGGCATGGCAACAGTGCTGCGCCGGGCGGAGATCTCCGCCGATGCGGTGCCTTTGTGCCACGCTTGCACTGGGCGGGGGAGGATGGGCTACTGCGTAGCCATTCCCGTCCGTCCCCTCTAGCGAGGGCATGGGCTTTGCCGGTGCCGTGGACCGACTCCTCGAGGCCGGCTTCTCTAGAAGCCGCCCGCTAGGAGTCGGCTTGACAACCTTGCCTCCAGGACTCGGCCGTTTATGGGCAGCCGGCTATTCCTTGAGCCCGGCCTCGAGGGCTGACTCTTCATCTTGTCGTCTTGAGGCGATCAGCCCGATGTCTTGAAAGGTTACGAGGCCGGGTTAGCCTACCGTGGCCCATTACTCCGACAGTAGTCCCCGAAGCTGGTGAGGAGCCGCAGGTGATTGGTCGAGGAGCCTCAGTAGTTTCCTTCTCCCAGTGTTTGAGGTAGAGCCTCGTCCGTCTTTTGCCGGGCCGACTGGTTGGAGTCGGACTCGCCCAATCCGACTTGTCCAAAATTTTCGAACGCCTCGGCGAGATCCAAGTGGCGTGCTAGCTATGCTTCCAGGCCACCGCCCTCTTCGGGCCTGTCACATGGCAGCGGCTGGGCGATCTACCCCCCGCAGCGCCTGACAGGACACGCTGCGGCGGGGCCGCCACTACCATACCTCGACGCGCGGCGGATCCGCTGCGGCCGAGGTGGGCGATTGAGTTCCCACGAGATTCTGCCTTGATATCTCGCGCGATGAGCGATGGGGGCATGGGGTAGTGGGCGCGATAAATCCCGTTCGCCCCTTGGCCGCGGCCATAGGCCTATAAGTAGGTGGAGGAGGGGGAGCGGCGGAGCACGCGCGCCCCTCCTCCTCACTGCCTCCTCTTTCTTCTTCCTCTCGCCGCTGCGCCCCAAGCAACGCTGAGCGTCGCGGTGATTCGTTCCCGATGAGATCTTCTTCCACCGTCCGCCCCAGCAGTGCGCTCCGGGCGTGGGGCGGCTCACGAAGTTCACGATGACCACGTCGATTTCCTCCATAAAGCAGCGTCGGCTGCCGGCAAGGACTTCGTGAGAGCTCGCCTCGCGCGAAGAAGAAATCTCGCGGTGCACGAGGAGGCGGCGGGTCGTCTTCCTCTTGCACTGCCTGTGCGGCCTTGGCTTGCCGGCGAGCGGCATCTTCCGGTCCTTCCTCGAATTCTACGGACTCCAGCCGCACCACCTCACCCCGAACACGGTGGGGCTGCTGTCTGCCTTCATCACCTTGTGCCAAGGCTTCCTCGGTGTCCTCTCCACCATCGAGCTCTGGGGGGAGTTCTTCTACACCAACCTCGGCACCCACGTTGCAGGCGTGCCGGCCCAGTGCGGCGTGTTCATCGTCGTGCGGAGGTCGGGGGCCGACAATCCGTTTCCCCTCATCACGCTGATAAAGTCGGTGAAGATGTGGCAGCGTTCGTACTTCTACGTGAAGAGCGTCTTCGCGGAGGGCGACGGGGTCAACTTGCCGGCTTACGCAGCTGGCCCGCCAGCTGGAAGGCAGCCCAACTAGTCGTGCGGGCGGGACAACGGCGCTGCTGGAGCCGCTGCCATCGCGGCTCCGATCTTGGCTTGATCGGAGGGCCTGACCGGGCCTGATATGCTGGCCGCCTTTGTGGCGCTCCGAGTGCTCCCGCTCCAGGGCCGCCCTCACATGATCTGCCAGATGAGAGGACATCGGGACCCGAGCCGGCTATGCACCAAGGAGATGCCTCACGCAGAGGTAGCCTACATGGTGAACTATCTTGCGAACTGCAAGCTCTCGGAATAGGGGCGGTTCAGCAAGGAGACATCTTCACACGGCAATCCTCCGCCCATTGTGAGTTGTCTTTTTTTCTTTTTTCTCTCACTCTTTCTCGCTGAGTCCGTCTTGTCCAGTCTAACCAATCGTTCTTTGGCCAGAGCCCCCTCCTCCAACCAGCAGCCGGCACCGCGGGGCCGGACCGTGAATTCCTCCCCGACCAGGCGGAGAGCAACGTCGACGACCCCGACTTGGGGGCAGCGGCCTTCGAGGACGACGCCGAGGGGGGAGGCGATGAAGCAGGCGGCTCGAGGCTCGGAGCCAGCCTCGAGGACTGGCCTGACGACGACACGGGGGAAGTCGCCCCGCACCACCAGCCGGGAGCCGGCCAGCCGGGCGCGAGCTCTTCTGCCGCGTCGTACGCCCAAGGCCGCGTGAAGAAACGCAGGGCCGCGCCGAGCCTGTTCGGCATTGGCCGAAGAAGCCCAAGGGCTCGGCCGCGGCGACCAAGCGGGACGAAGCGGCCATGAAGGCCAACCGCTTCCGCATGGAGGTGAAGACGCCACAGCTGGTTTCTGCGTAAGTGCTACCTTCCCTTACACCTTCATCTTTTCTTCGTTGATCTGGTCTGAGTCCTTTGCTTTGTTTCCCTTGGGTCCAGGGCTCCCCTCTCTCTTGAGAAGGTGGTTGCCGCCTCCATCGTGGGGTCGGTAGAGACTTCCGCCACCACTCGGCGGATCGACCCAGTCGCCGACCTCTGGGAGAGAGAAGGCGGAGCGTCTGCGAGAAGAAGCGCGAAAACCTGAAAGCCGCTTACTGGAGAAAGGCGGAGGCTGAGAAGGCGGAGGCTGCCGCCATGAAGAAGCTGGCGGAGGCCGAGGCCGCCGACGCGGCGAAAAAGCAGGCTAAAGAAGCCGCACACCGCCAATCGGCGGTTTTTGTTATTCCTCTGAACCCCGCGCCGCCACCTCCGGAGTTCTGGCCTTGACCCGGGAAGGCAGCGATGAGAACCGGTCATGGAGAGGGGGGCAGCGACACCGCCATGCCGGACGTGATCATGCCGCCACCGCCGCCGTCCAGGAGCGTGCAAGGCGGGCAGCCGGCGGACCCGCCGGTGCCTCCAACTGAAGACGAGGTGGTGGCGGGCCTGGTTCTCGAGGTCGGTACACCGACGCGTCACTGACTTGCAAAGGCGGCTTCGGCGCCACTCCCGCTGGAGACTGGCGTCGCGAGCTCCTCGGTCCTGGACGCCAAGCGGCAGCGCCCGCGCTCCAGGTGGGTGCGAGGCGGGGCAGACCCGTTGAATCGAGGCGCTTTGGGCGTCAAGCCAAGATCCGAGCGAGCAAGGCCGCCGAGAAGCTGCAACCAGGCGCATTTGGCATCACGAGAGGCCGTCCGGGTGTGTTTCCTTCTTCTTTGCTTCTATTTCTTGTGCTTCTCGATGAGGCGGCGTAAGACCCCTGCTGAGTGTAGTCCCGAGTTTGGTCGGTTGCTGGCGGTGACTCGGAACTCTAATCGGCGAGTTCCAGGCACTAACACATGTCTGAAATTTTTGTCACGGGATTACCACAATCTCCGCATGACCACCTTCATCTCCAACGTCCAGGAGCTGGTTCAGCGGACCGCCAAATTGTCGGAAAGCCAGAGTAAGTCCTCTTCTTTTTCCTGCGGGGGCGTGCTGGCGCACCCGCAGGCTGTAGTCCCTGAGATTCGGGCCGACTACTGAGCAATCGGGCCGGATCTCCCCGGCCACTATTCTTCTTTGTCGGCGACTAACACCTTGTTTTCTTATTTCTTAAGAAGAGGCCAACGCCACCTTGCAGGAGCAGCCTGGCGACGCCAACACCGCGCTACGCGCCAAGGAGGAGGAGTGCAGCAAGCTGGCTGAAGAGCGCGACCAACTGGTCACGCAACTGGCAGAACAGAAGGAGCTCCTCAAGAAGGTCCAGAAGGAGGCGGAGGACAAGGAGACCAGCCTCCTTGTTGAGTTCGTGAGAGAACGCTCCTCCTGGACTGAGAAGGAGGCGATGCTGACCTCCCGCTTCCACGAGATCGAGGATATAGTCGATCGTGAGCCTCCCTCATTTTTATTCTTTGCGCCGCTGGCTGTTGGTCAAGCCTGCTTCTGGTCTTTAATTTTGTTCTTCGCTTCTGTCTTAGTAGAATTCTTCCTTGGCCACTCAGGCGCTGACAACCTGGCCATCGAATCTGATCGCGAAGGGCGGAGGGCAGACGGCGCGAAGATCACCGCCGACGCCCCCCGAACCCTTAGCGAGCAGATCCTCAGCATCGAGGATCGTCTTCGACCAGCTCACCAGATGCTGCGCCAGCTTTAGCGCGTCGGCGCCCAGGCGATTGCCGCCCTGTGGTCGGACATGCCGGCACCGTGCACCCCCAGTCGGACTACCGACTGGCTGGAGGTAGCGGCCGGCCGTCTTGAGGCCTGGAAGGGCTCTTCGGCCCGGGCTGGAGCGTGCCGGGCCTTGGAGTTTGTCAAGGCGTGGTACCCTGGCCTAAGTCTGGCCTAGCTGGCCACATTCCGGCTGGAGGCTCAGGAGGAGTTAGCGGTCGTGGAAGACGATCTCGTCAAGTGCGCGGCATCAACCGCCGAGTACACCGACACTAGCATCTTCGTCCCGGAGTGGGTTGAAAACGGCGACGAAGCGCCGCCAGAATGGTTGGGCTGAACCCGGACGTTGGCGAGGACTCGGCGGAGGTGATCGACTCCAGCAGCGAGGAAGAAGGCGGGGCGGAGGAGGGAGGCGAGGAGGAGGCGCCATAGGTCGGAGCGGACAGCCAACCTCAGCTCGACCATGCCTCCAGCAACGAGCCGCGCCCGATCGAGCGAGCTGCCGCCGGAGGCGATCAAGCAGAGACCAACCAGCCGGCCGCTCCGGCGACTGGCACCGCCGACTCCTCCGGTCCTCCGAACCCTTCTGCTGCTTCCTAGGCCGCCACTTTATCTTTTTTACTTCGTCTGTCTATCAGTCTCGATGAACTTGTTAATTTTCCACAATTCCACCCACTTGGGGTATCTTGAACTTTGTTGAAGATAGGCCAAGGGCCTTTGTTATGTAAACATTTTTCTGATTTCTATCTCTTCTTGCTTATTGCTCTTTGGATTTTTCCTTTGCTGCCTTCCCTTGGTTGCCGTCTTGCCAGCCAAACAGCCGCACTGCGGACTGGTGCTGGGTCAAGTACTTAGCTACTTTTGGGGAGGAAAGTACTTAGCCGTTTAGAGTTCTTTAGAAAGTTGAGTAGAAAACGGTAGGCAGGCTGCTCAACAGTCGGTTGTAAAAGGCTGGAAGCCGGCTTTAAACTATGCACATGCTTTGAGTCCTTAGCCATTTTTCATGTAGGCACCCTTTCTACCTTGCTCCTGCCCACCAGATAGTCGCTCTGCGAGCTGCGACTTCTGGCAGGAGACGGCTTAAGTGCCAAACATTACTTGTCCGGCTGCAAGAAGCATTTCATAGCTCCAGTCGGCAAGTCCCCGGGCCGACTAGTCGAACCCGGTGCCAAGCGGCATAACAAAAAATGACATAATCAAAGGCATAACTGTTATCATATAGATAAAAGAGGGCAGTCCCCGAGCTCTTCTCGGGGGACCCGGAGACTTCATACTTTAATACAAAAGGTAGTGTGGTACATACTGCATTAACTATAAAATCTTCGGAGGAGATTTGCATTCCATGGCCGCTCCTTCTCCTTGCCGGAGTCGTCCCTCTTGCGCGCTCAAGGCTTCAGAGCGTCGATCAGGTAGTAGGAGTCGCTGCCCAACACTTTGCTGATGATGAAGGGGCCTTCCCAAGGTGCTGAGAGCTTGTGTTGGCCGGCTGTTCGTTGGATCAACCGGAGCACAAGGTCTCCTTCTTGGAAAGATCTCGGCTTGACCTTCCGGTTGTAGTATCGGCGCAGGCTCTGCTGGTAGATGCTGGACCGGCTAAGCGCCAACAGCCGGCCCTCTTCCAGCAGATCGAGGCCGTCTTGTCGTGCTTCTTCCGCCTCCTCTTCGGTGTACATGGTGACTCGAGGGGAGTCGAATTCTATGTCCGTTGGGATGATGACTTCGGCAACGTAGACGAGGAAGAAAGGCGTGAAGCCGGTTGACTTGTTTGGAGTTATGCGGAGGCTCCAGAGGACGGCTGGCAGCTCGTCGAGCCAGCAGCCGGCCGAACGCTCCAGAGGCTCGACCAGTAGGGGCTTGATGCCGGACAAGATGAGGCCGTTTGCTCGCTCCACCTAGCCGTTTGACTGCGGAATGGGCAACGGACGCTAACTCCGGTCGGATGCCCTGCGTCGCGCAGAAACGGGCTAAGGCGCCTTTGGCAAAGTTTGTGCCATTGTCGGTGATGATGTTGTGCGATATGCCATGACGGATGGTGATGTCGGAGATGAACGTCACACAAGTCGGACCATTCAACTTCTTGATTGGTTTGGCTTCTACCCACTGGGTGAACTTGTCCACCGCGACAAGCAGATGAGTCATGCCACCTCGTGTTGTTTTGAATGGTCCTACCATGTCTAGGCCCCAGACGGCAAAGGGCCAGGCTATGGGAATAGTCTTGAGTGCAGAAACCGGCTGATGTGGCTTGGAACGGAACTTTTGGCACCCTTTGCATTTTTGGACCAAGTCCTTGGCGTCTTCTAGAGCGGTCGGCCAGAAAAAACCATGGCGGAAGGCTTTGGCGACAAGTGCTCTTGAAGCCGCGTGGTGGCCACACTCGCCTTGATGGATATCTTTGAGAATCACTTGGCCTTGCTCCGGCTCCATGCAGCGCTGGTAGACACCAGTGACACTGCGCCTCACAAGCTCTCTATTGACTATGGTGTAGGCTGCTACCCGGCGTTGCACTTGCCGTGCCGAGATCTCATCAGTCGGTAGCTCTTTGTTCACCAGGAAATTGAGGATGGGCTGGGCCCACGAAGGTGCTGCGATTTCTTCGACTGTCAGGACTGCAACTTGGACGAGGGAGGTTGGGCCGGGCGGCGGTGGATAGGAGTCAGCAGCCACTTGCTGGGTTGATGAAGTCCCCAGGATGATTGGTGCAGTCCCCGGGCCGAGCTCTGAAGTCCCCGGGCTGGCCGCTGCAGACCCCGGGCCAGGTTCTGAGTCCCCGGGCCGGGTACGACTGCGCGGCCCCCGGGCCGCCTGCCAGAATTCTCGTGTCGGTCGCTCGAGCTCTCAAGTCGGATCCGACTGCTTCAGGAGGAGCTGGCACGAAGATAGAATCTGACTCTGGCGAAGGCTTGACAGACGGCTTGAGGAGGCGTTGAAGGGCGAAGCCGGTCGGTATTGCTTGACGGGTGGAGCCGATTTGCTCGTTGTCGTTTCTTGGCACATGGAGAAACTCGCACCCTTCAAAATATCCACTGAGTTGCTGAACGAGGAAGCGGTAGCTCGCCATGTTTGCATATTTGGCGTCCCAGTCGCCTGACGACTACTGGACCACCAAGTCAGAGTCACCATAACACAGGATCCGGCGGAAGCCAAGCTCTTTGGCAAGCCGGAGCCCGTGAATGAGTGCCTCGTATTCGGCGACATTGTTGGAGGTGGCAAAATGGATTTGCAGCACATATTTGAGCTTGTCGCCTTTGGGAGAGGAGAGCACGATGCCGGCTCCCAAACCGATGCGCATCTTGGAACCATCAAAATGCATCCGCCCATGGGTGGAGTCGGGCGTTGGCGGCAGGTACTGGGTCTCGGCCCAGTCGACAAGGAAGTCGGCCAGCGCTAGTGACTTTATGGCGGTGCGAGGCTGGTAGTAGATGGTGTAGGGGGCCAAATCTATGGCCCATTTGGCCACTCACCCGAAGCATCTCGGCTTCCAATGATCTCGGCTAGTGGAGCTGTGGAGACCACAGTGATTGGGTGCTATTGAAAATACGGCTTCAATTTCTTGGCGGCAAAGTGCACGCCGTAGCACATCTTCTGGTAGTGGGGGTAGTTTTGATTGGAGGTCGACAGTACTTCACTCAGGTAATACACAGGTCTCTGGACTGGTAGTGCCTTGCCTTCCTCCTTGCGCTCTACCACCATGACTGTGCTGACCACTCGGCTGGTGGCAGCAATGTAAAGGAGCATGGGCTCCTTAGAAGTCGGAGCCGCCAGGACAGGTGGAGTAGTCAACATATTTTTGAGCTGGAGAAAAGCTTCATCTGCCTTGTCGTTCCACTCGAAGAAGGTGGTTTTCTTCATGAGCTGGTACAGGGGAAGTGCCTTCTCGCCCAGCCGACTGATGAATTTGGCTGATGGATGCCAAACAGCCAGTGAACTTCTGCACATCCAGCAGTCGGGTGGGCACTTCCATCTTCACAGGGTTGCACTCTATGCCGCGTTCTGAGACCAGGAATCCAAGAAGCTGGCCGGCTGGTACTCCGAAGACGCATTTCTCTGGGTTGAACTTGATTTGAAATCGGCGCAGGTTCTCAAAGGTCTCCTTGAGGTCTTCTAGCAGCGTTCCACGCTTCTCCGTCTTCACCACCACATCGTCCACGTAAACGTGGGCGTTTCTGCCGAGTTGCTTGAGGAGGCACTTCTGCATGCAATGTTGAAACGTGGCACCGGAATTCCTCAAGCCGAACGTCGTGGTCAAGTAGTAGAAGGCTCCAAATGGTGTGATGAAGGCGGTCTTCAGTTTGTCGGCCGGGTTCAGCTTGATCTGGTGATATCCTGAATATGCATCCAAGAAACTCAACAGCTCGCATCCAGCTGTGGAGTCTATCACTTGGTCGATCCTCGGCAACGCGAACGGGTCCTTGGGGCATGCTTTGTTGAGGATGGTGTAATCAATACACATACGCCACTGCTTGTTTTTCTTCAGCACGAGGACTGGGTAGGCCAGCCACTCTGGAAAAAACACTTCCATGATGAAGCCGGCTGCCAGCAGCCGGGCTATCTCTTCTCCAATGACTCGTCTCTTCTCTTGACGACAGCGGCACAAGGGCTGCTGGTAGCAACATCGAGACCGGACATGTAACTTGTGCTCGGCGAAATCCGTCGGAACACCCAGCATGTCTTTGTGGGACCATGCAAAGATGTCCCAATTCTCACAGAGGAAATCGACGAGCTCGCCTTCCTATTTGCTGTCGAGGTTCGCACCTACGACAGCGTACCTCTCCGGGTGCTCCGGGTCCAAGGGTATCTTCTTTGTCTCATTGGCCGGCTTGAACGAGCCCTCAGCTCCCGACTCCTTGTGATCGGGTGACATCTCTGGCTTCTTGCCTGCCATCGCCACAACCCGATCAAGGAGCCGCTTCTCAGTCGTGATCATGAGGGACTTGGCAAGCCGGCTACTCTCAGCTGCGCAGGTGGATGACTTCTTGTAGTCGCCCGCTATGGTCAGAATTCCCTTGGAACTCGCCATCTTCATTTTGAGGCAGGCATAGTGGGGGACCGCCATGAACTTGGCCTGAGCAGGCCGGCCAAGTAGTGCACGGTATGGGCTCTCGAGGTCCACCACTTCAAACCAGACTGGCTCTCGCGCGGAAGTGATCTTTGTCCCCAAAGAGGACGTCTATCCGGATCTTGCCGATTGGTGAGCAGGAAAGGCCAGGAACTATTCCATGGAAAATAGTCCGACTGGACTGAAGCTCCCTTTGTTTGATTCATAACTTCTCCATGGTGTCTTTGTATAGGATGTTGATGCTGCTGCCGCCATCTATCAGAACTCGGGAGAAACGAGTGGCTCGCCTATCCGTGCCAAAGGTGGCATCCAAAACCAGAGCGTAGGAGCCGGGATTGGGCATCACTTCTGGGTGGTCGGCTCTGCTCCAACCGATGGGCTTCTCGGACCAATGCATGAATTCTGGGGTCTCTGATGCTACCGCATTCACCTCTTACTCTTTGTGGCAAAGTCGCTGCTGTGACCATCGCCACGCTGGTGAACACGACATAAGCTCCATGCTCTTCGGATACTCGTCTTGTATGGCTCGATTGGTCTATCGCCGCTCTTTGGGGGAGGAGGAGGCGGTTGCCCAAGAAAGCGGGGAGGCAAGAGGCCGTCTCCCTTGGCGTTCCTGGTGAGCCAATGGCACATCCGAGTAGTGTGGTTGGACGGCTTCGCACCACTATGGAATTTGCAGGGTGCATCCAGAGTCTGCTCATATGAGAAAGCCGACAACCAATTGGGCTTGCCGCCCTTCTGGCGTTTGGAAGGAGGCTGCCCTTCCGGCTGCTGGTCTTCGACTGTCGCCACCTGCCGGCTGGTGGAAGACGGCTGCGTGGCCTTACGCTTGTGATTGTTCTGCTTTGATGCCAACTGGTGTCACCAGCCGGGGTTCGAGGAGCTTGAGGGGCCACTTTCCCAGATACATCGACTTGGATCTCTGCCTTCATGGAGGAGTCGGCCGTGGCGTATTTGTCTGCTATGATCAGCAGCTCGTCGAGCGTCGCCGGCTCGTCATAGAGGAGTCGGTACTTGAGGAGGGTGCCTTCTCTGCACCCGGCGGTGAAGTACTCGATTGCCTATACCTCGTGCACGCCTTCGCAAGAGTTGCGGAGCTCGGCCCAGCGTGTGAGGTAGTCACGAGTCGACTGGGGCCTTGCACGCACAAGGAGAGCTGGCGGGGCTTGGGTGGCCGCTTGTACGTGCTGGTGAAGTTGTGGACGAAGGCGTCGGTGAGGTCGACCCAGCTGTTGATGCTGCGGGGCTTCAGATTGTTCAGCCATGTCCGGGCTGTGCCTTGGAGCATGAGCGGAACGTATTTCACAGCAACACGCTTGTTGTCGTTTGCTATACTAACGGCTGTGGAATAGTCGACCAGCCAGTCCTCCGGCTTCACGGAGCCGGTATATTTGGGCGTGTCTCTTGGGAGCGTGAACCCTTTGGGGAAGGGCTCATCTCGAATGCGGGGCCCCAAACACGGCGGACCCAACTCATCTTCTTCTTCTGGCGCCAGGGAACGATGGAGACGGTCGATCCGGTGGCCGGCATTGTTCTCTCCGACTCCCTCTCGGCGGCCAAGGCGGTCGCCGAGTGTCGGGTGATCAATAGGCGTCGGGGAGACGCGCCTTTCCCTGCGAGGGGGAGGAGGCGGACAGTCGTCCCGCCGTTCCACTGCTCTTGGGCGGCCGTCTTGGTCGCTCTCTATGGTGACACGAGTCTGACTGCGGCTGGCAGCCAGCTCCTTATCTCTTCTTCCGCGGACGCCACCAGTCGGCGTCCGAGAGGTCGCGCCTTGATCTCGGCGGGGAGGCAGATCGTCGTTTTTCTGGTGTGGCACCTCGGTGCGGCAGCCGGCCTCGTGCTGCTCGGCAGCTGCGTCGAGGAGCCGCTGGACGCGCTCCGCCATCTGGCGACGTTCTTCGCCCTCGAATTTTTCCAGCTCTTCTGCCGCTGCCTGGGCAGCCCAGATGTTTTCCGCAGGCGTGGCGTAGACGAGGCGATCTACCCCGAACAGGTTGGCGATGGCCATGCCGCTGCTAAGCGTGCCAAAGCGGTGGGCCCATCCGATGCGACATACCACCTGCAGCGATCCATCTCGCACTGATAGGCTTCCGACAGGCGTCTCATGCTGGCAAGCCTCTTGGCGCCCTCAACGAGCTGGATGTGGCGTGCTTCCAGCATCTCAGCGTCGGCGTCTTCTGGGATGGGCGCCGTCAGGTATTGCAGTGCCGCATCGAGCGGGTCGCGAGCACCTCCGCCGGAGTGCTCGCTGGGATCGATGACAAGAACCTCCGTGACTGTGCTTCCGCCGCTCTCCGCGCGAGGGAGCGGCTCGTCGTAGACCACCACGTTGGTGGGGAACGCGTCAAGCGACGCAGTGTCGGAGTCGACCAGCATCGGGTCGGTGGAGCCTACAGACTCCAGGTTCACAGCTGGCTCGCTGGTGACGTGAAGTTGGTCGAGGAGGTCCGCGAGGCGGCTCTCGGGGCCGTCTGTGCCCGCATCGGACTCGGGCTCGCCGGAGAGGTGGACCTCGCCGATGAGATCAGCGAGGCAACTTGCCGCGCAGGTGACTTATGTGCCATGCAGCGCGTCTGCGCAGACTCCATCTGGCGTGCCGGGCTGGCTGCGGTCGCCAGGGAGAAAAAGGGTTCCCGTCCAGAACAGGTCTCGGGACGACTGTGCACCTCGCCCCACGGTGGGCGCCAAATGTCGGGGGTTGGGTGCGACATATGCCAAAGGATGGCTTATCATGGTGGGAGCGAGTAGAACATCGCCAGTTCCCGGAAGCAGGATGAGGCGTAGACACGAACGCCGGCGTACTTTACCCAAGTTCAGGGCTTTCCTAGGAGATAACACCCATATTCCTGCTCTGCGGGGTCTCCGCATGATCACTAAGGCACAAGTGAATACACAGGTGCTCCTTGAGCTGTAAGCTAGAGGTAGGAGAAGGCAAGGCTAGCTCTCTCCTTCCTCTACAATCTGGTCTAGTTCTAACAGGTTCAGAACCCTTTGCATGGGTGTCCTAGGGGGTTTATATAGGCCTACCCCCAGGGGTACATTGGTAATCCGGCCGGGTGTGGGGCCCGACCGTCAGCCTCTTCGGCCGCCGGCTGCTCCGCCGACTGCTGGGGCCCGCTGACTGGTTGGGTACGGGGCTGACAGGCCGTACCCGCCGCTCCCGGGTCTTCTCGGCAGCTGATCACTGTTGCGGTGTCTCTAATGACGCAGGCTTGGTCAGGGGGTCATGGCTACAGCTTCGCAGCCTGGTGGGCGATTACTGTAGCCACTTCCTGTCTCGTCTGGTTAATGTCGCGTGGGTGCCGAGGAAGGGGCGGGCCGACTCCTAGGGGCCGACCTCCCTCAGGTCTGACTGGTAGGGCTCTCGCTGACTGGTGGGGCCCATCGTCCTTGGGCCATACAGACAGGCAGTCGTGGGAACAGGACTCCGCCTACTCGTGATGATGTCAGGGATGGCGTGGCAATAGTGCTGCGCAGGGCGGAGATTTCCGCCGGTATGGTGCACTATGGCCACGTTTGCCTGGACAGGGGAGGGGATGGGCTACACTATAGCCATTCCCCGTCCCGTCCCCTCTGGCGAGGGCATGGGCTGTGCAGGTGCCGTTGGCCGACTCCTCGGGGCCGGCTTCTCTAGAAGCCGCCCGCTAGAAGTCAGCTTGACTTGGCCTTGCCTCCAGGACTCGGCCGTTTATGGGCAGCCGGCTATTCCTTCAGCCGGCCTCCAGGAGGCGGCTCTTCATCTTGTTCTCTTGAGGGGCGCAGTCAGTCCTGATGTCTTGAAAGGTTCTGGGCTTCGAGTTAGCCTACCCGTGGCCCATTACTCCGACATTGGGAGATCGATTGGTATACATGCATGTGTGTGCTAGAAGCAAATGAGGCACGGGGAGAAGGATAGAGAGAGAGGGATGCATCTAGGAGGTGGTGCGAGAGTCATACTATATCGAGGGGGAAGGAGTGTGGGAGTACGAGATCGATGAAAAGAGTGGTGGGAGTGATGCATGGATGGTGATAAGAGAAGAGGGGAAGCTTGTGTTTCTGTTAGGCACACTTGGCTAGAGAGGCATATCGATCAATGTGTGCCATAAAGAAGGAGCTGGGGGGGCCTACACACACCATAGGTGAACCACCTAAAGTGAAAAGACGAATTTGCGCGATGGATCTAGAGAATGCTGAGGGAGGGTGAGAGGGATGCGGGCGTGTTCATGCACGAGAGAAAGTTAGCGCTAGCTAGCTACAAAGATAAGAGGATTGTGTGGGTGTAAAATACGAATAGAGATCATACTTCATTATAAAAAGCGAATTCAGATATTTGAAGAATTTATCATAGTGTTTTAAACTGACGCATGTGTGAATATATATCGGTGATACACATGGTGTGGTTATGAACATGTTATACTACATATAATATATTTTATCTCTACTCTTATAAAAAAGGGAGTTGTTGATGATGGTGTGCCTACCATCCTGCAATATAGGCCGTCCGATTTATATCTAACGGATAGGAAGGAAACTATGGAAATTTTCAAAAAAGATACCCACACCCCTCTCCATATTTGCAAATTAGGCCTCCCCTTGATCATGTTGATGTTCTGTGGAACGCATGGGCATCTTGCTAGTACTACGTATAATATATAGAACATTGATCATAATTTGGGCTAATGTGTGGCTTTTGCAGCTCAGGTCTAAATACTTGTCATAATGTAGGGGGCAGGGCACTATACTATGTGTGATAAACACGGTGTACACGTATGGAACATCGTTTAGATTATGAATATATAGTTAGTACATCAAATGTACTATTATTTGGAATCAACACCAAGAGTATTCAAAAAATAGAATTCGAGTTCATGTAGTACACATAGTTCATATATATCTCTATAGTAATCATGCGGTGTGTTATTAAGGTAATACACGAATGATGCTTGAAGATGGCAACAATCATGATTGTAGATTCTTATTGAAATAGAGAAACGAATTCAAATTCAGTTCGAATTGCAGCGGAAGTATAGACATTTGGAATGCACTAAAATGTTGGTATGAGTAGGTTACATGCATTATACAGCAAGCGAAAAAATTTAACTGGACATAACATGGATTCATACTCCCTCCTTCCATCTATATAGGGCGTAGTGCGTTTTTTAAGACCGCCTTTGACTATTGACAAGATTAATAGTACATGACATGCACAATGTGAAAATTATATCATTGAAAGAACCTTTCACAGACGAATTTAACGTTGTGCTTTGTGTAAGTTGCATGTCATATATTATTGCTCTAATATTTGGTCAAAGTTAGCATCATAAAACGCATTAGGCCCTATATAGATAGAAGGAGGGAGTAGCTTTGAATAACATTTTTATAGTAAAATGGGGAAAGACTCTCTCTTTGTGTGGTATGAATTGTTTTATTTTTTGTTTTCTTTTTGGTTGAGGGAAGTGTGAATTGATTTGGTACGTACAAGTAAAATATTACACGTTAGGCTTGTCCCCAAAATTCAACCCGCGCCTTGTTATATCCCGAAAATTCTGATATCGTGCTCCCAAGACTGGCGCCTTCACAACCCGCGCCTTGCTATCCCGAAATTACAACGTGCGCGAAAACTCCCTCCAGCTGCCAAATCCCGACACACGAAATCCCCCTTCTAAACCTGAGCCGAAAGGGCCGCTAGTTCAAATCGGTGGGGGGTACTTTTGTAACACACCCTACATTTTGGACAAGCGTGTCCCTAAGTCATGGTTCACCCCCTCCCATCGCCTCCTTTTTGCCATTCGAAATCCCAGGCCGCTATAACCTCTCCACTCCAGCCGCGAAACCCCACGCTCCTCCGTCCGCCACCTCACCGCTGCCCAGCCGGAGCCTCTTCCCCGACGACGTCGTCCACCGCAACAGCTCGACGTCCCTCGTCCACCTCCCCGGATGAGGATCCGTCGTCCATCTCGTCGTCCCGCCGGTTCAGCCGCCCCGTCCTCCACCTCCAAGGAGCTGCTCCAACGATCGCCTCGTCTATCGCGGCTGCTCCATCCCCACAATGCCGCCTTAACCTGCTCCACTGGAGCCGCAGCATCCTCACCGACTCCTCGGACGAAGCCGAGGCCTACTCGGCGCCACCAAAGAGGTTGTACACTCATCGCATCGCACCTTCTCCTTAGCTCGACCTCCCGGCGCCGACGGTGCTCCATCCCGCACCCCCATGGAGCGACTACCTTGAAGCCAGCGCCGCGGGCGACATCTCCACGGTGGCTCTCCACCAGTGCGAGGCCCCTTCGGCGGCCGCGACCATACCAGCCGGATCTGCTGCTGCTGCTCCGGCTCTCGCTCGCTCGCTCGTACTGCTGCTGCTCCGACTCTCGCTCAATCGCTCGCTCGTCCAGCTGCTGTTGCTCTCCCCCTCGCTTGTGTTGCTGCACTGCTCCAATTTAGCTACACTTCAGTCGACTGAATCGACTTTTGGTTCTGTCAATTTTCAGGGGGTGGGGGGCTCGCCGGAGTTAAGGAAGAAGCTCCCGCAGAGGGAACGGGGGCTCGCCGGAGAGGTACCCCACTATCTATCTTAGGGTTCAGGGTGGGGGAGGGGGCTTATAGGACTGGCCGGGGCAGCGGTGGGGAGTTGTTTCGGGGCGGCGAGGCGGCGCTGGGGCCAGTGGTTCGGCTGGTGGTGGCTGGCGGCTCAGGGGGTGCAGGTTGAAGATGAACCGCAGGCCCTCCCTAAACTACATGTCAAGTGCCTCTCTGCTACCATTGTGTTTAGTTTCGACAGTAACATTCAGATTCCACAGTAAATTTTAGTTTCAACAGTTAAGTTCAGAGTCAACAGTTTTTACCTCATCTGTTGTAGTTAGGTGGTTTTTGGTGATGTAAATTTTACATCTATTGGAGATGCTATTAGAATCCCACTTGAGATTGACGATGTCTGTCTCGTGCTGCTTCAGCCTTGATGTCTTACGGCTCACCGGGGCTGCTCCAACGATAGAACAATCCATCACAACAGAGTAGTGCCCCTGACACCGCCTCTGATTCCTCGAGATCTTCCTCCACACTCCGACAGCCACCTCTGCCTCAACGCTTCAAATGACCAACCCAATGATAATGAGGTTTAAACACGGCTACACGGCAAAGAGGTTGTACACTTGTTGCATCACTTATTACTATACATTCATGTCGATCCATTAGGGCTATTTTGGTTCAACAGAAAAACATAGCAATAGGGAATTTTCCAATGGCACTCTACTATTCAATTATTCATGCATTTTGTTGAAAGGAATGAAGCAAAACATCCACCTGGATCTACTTTTCAAAATCCTATGCATGAAAACAAGACCTAGTGCATTAATGGCAGAATAACATTCTAACTGTACACGCTTTCATATGGTTTCACTTTATTTTGGCCATGTTTCTTTGCATTTCTCTGCTCTTCCAATTCCTGTAAACCAAACACTCAAGTTGACAGAAATCATGTGTTTACAAATGCTCTGTTTACCATGTGCATTCCTATCCTATTCCAGTGTTTTTCCTATCCCTGCGTTTTTAGAATCATGCAAGCCAAATAAGCCCTTACAGAATTACTTCAGTTACAGGTAGGTGTCGAAGGGAACTTTGTGTGGTTTGTCCTGCTCCTGCCGCGACATCGTCCACCTCAACTGAGCTGCTCCATCAACAGAAACATCCACCAAACCAGACACCACGACTCCTGACTGTCTTTCGCTGCCTTAGATCTCCTTCCCTCCCGCCGGCACACACCGCAATGGCATCACCATCATCGACACAGCAGATGAACCTGAGGAGTACACGGGTCCCTAAGAGAGGTCGCACTCTTTTGTTTCTGCTTATGTTATGCATGCTTAAAATTACCTGCTACTTTATCGTCACGTTCACCTCTTGGACTCCAAGTCAGGTCCAAATTAATGTTCAAACTTGAGTTCTAAATTAGTTGTGGGGCACATATCGAGGAAGCAATGAATAGTATCTCTGTCTAATATCTGGTTCACCTAGGGTATGCCTATGTTGTTCATCTTGGGTGGGAAACAAATAGTAAAGCAATCATCATCTATCTTCTTATTAAATTAAAGCAATCATCATCCTGCTATCATTATTTTTAGATCCATCCACTGGTTGTTACCATCACTCTAAATTTCTGCATGCTCTCCTTACATAATCTCACCATATTTTTTTCGTATGCATGTCAGATATTGTACACAGTCATGCTGAACATGTAGAGAAAAAGAGAAGAGTTTTGCGCGGCAATACAATGTCATGCAGACATCACTCCATGGTGGGTTCAACGGCAAACCCTCCCCACCCCTCTCCAGATTGTAATCCAAAGGAAGATATCTGTTCTGAGGCGGATTCAGACAATGTTGACCACTCCTATTTACCCCCCAAGGTGTTTGCTCTACCTTGGAATGATGATGTTAGTCAAATCATGCATATGTTGCCTTGCGGTGCCTACTTTTGACATCATATATGTCATCTGCTTAGTTTAGACATGTTCTGTAATGCCACCTATTTAGTTTCTATATCATACTCCCTCTATTCCGAATTACTTGTCTTAGATTTGTCTAGATACGGATGTATCTAGCACTAAAATGAGTCTAAATACATCTGTATCTAGACAAATTCAAGACAAGTAATTCGGAACGGAGGGAGTATATGGGAATTATGCAGTCTCATGTCCTTTAGCCAGCCATAATATACGTGAAATGTGCAATGCCATCCTGTTTAACCAGGCATCATATATTTGAATGATATCTTGCCCATCCTTTTCTTCATTACATTTCCATTTGTCGACAATGTTTGTACATTAAACTACTCTTTCTGTGAATCAGCCATTTGGGTGGGAGATTGAAAAATCTGGAGTGAAAACAAGGCCTTCAGAGCAGACAGTGCTACCTGTCGAAGCAGGTCTCTTGTTGGGTCCCGATAGCTCCTCAGAGATGGATTCAGAGACAGATGACCAGTCCTATTCCCACACCGAGGTGTATGCTCTAACTTGGCACGGTTATACTGCTCATATCATGCATATGGTGTCTTGCATTGCATAGTTTAGACATCATATACACAATATTCAACACCATGTTCTTAGTTCAGACATCATATCTAATGCCCTCTGTTTAGCATATAAATCACATATGTGAATTAAATGATGCGATCCTGATTACTTAGATAACATGTAGGTGAATTATGTCATGCGATCCTATTTAGTTATTCATCATATCTTTGAATTATGTTATGCTATGCTATCAAGTTTAGATAGACATCATATATGTGAAATTATGTCATGCTATCCATTTTAGTTAATCAATATACATGTCAACTATTTCATGCCCTCTTTTTTCCACACCATCTATTGCATCTGTCTTTCATACAATGTCTGTACATTCAACTATGTTTCCTGTTTATCAGCCATTTGACTTGGAGCGGGTGGTGTCAACATCTAGCGGACTAAAAACACGGTCTTCAAATAAAACAGTGCTACCTCTTGGTGGAGATAGCACCCCGATTGTACATGCACGAGAACCAGCCCTACAACACATAACCCAAACTCCCGCAGATTGTACCCCTACTGCGATGGAAAGAGAACAAACTTCACCCAATCTAACCTCAACCCATGCAGATAGTAACCCATTTCCTCTTGACATAGCACCATCTCCACCACAGAACTCCCAAACAAGAGCAGTTAGTAAGGCAGCTCCAGTGCCCAAAGGGCCAGTACTACCACGGCGAACCCCAACTCCACCAGTTAGTACGCCTATTCCTGTGGAGGAAGCACAACAAGCTAGTCGAGTTTAGCATCTATCACATTTGATGTTGTTAAATCAGATAAAGCGTATCTTCCCATATTGGAAATATTATATCAAGATGAAGGAAAATGCCGAGCAGTGTGTGTTTGTCCAGGAGTTATGTGTAAGTAATGTTATTCATGGAAATTACTTTGCTTTGTCCCATACATCCTACCTCCATGTTGGTTATAATACAGCAAATTTTCCCATTTTTCTCTATAGAGAAGGACCGATTTGGAAATTCAGGATGAGGTAACCTGTGTTAATACCTCTGCTATCTTCAAGAATGCTTGGTGGCAGTATCGGAATTGACTGAAGAAAACATACTTCACCGGCAAAGAAACTCACCAAATTCCCTTACGTTCTCCTGAGACACATTTACTGGACGATGACTGGGAACGCCTTGTTCTATACTGGTCCCGAACCAAGAATGTGGTAAGGTCTATGAGCTCATTTTCTATTTTTAAGTACTATATTCTTCCGTCTTACTCTATTCATGTAGAACAAGTGCCTAAACCTGAAGAACAACTGTTCTAATTTAAGATTCCATTTCTATCATAGTCCAAAAAAGCGTTAGGCGTTAATTGTGCGTTTTGCCACCTCCTTGCGCTTTACTGATCAATGCGCATGCTTTTGCGTAGTTATGCACAGATTAAGCGTAGTTATGTGCAATGTGTTTCGCCAACACCTAGAGCCTAGGCGCGCTTAAGCGCTCGCTTAGGCGCACCTTTTTTAACTATGATTGCTGCTTTGTGATACGTCTCCAACGTATCTATAATTTTTTATTGTTCCATGCTATATTATATTCTGTTTTGGACATTATTGCGCTTTATTATACACTTTTATATTATTTTTGGAACTAACCTATTAACCGGAGGCCCAGCCCAGAATTGCTGTTTTTTTGCCTATTTCAGAGTTTCGTAGAAAAAGAATATCAAACGGAGTCCAAACGGAATGAAACCTTCTGGAACATGATTTTTGGAATGAACGTGATCCGGAGGACTTGGACCCTACGTCAAGAAAGCAACAAGGAAGGCATGAGGTAGGGGGGCGCGCCTACCCCTGTAGCGCCTCCACCTCGTGGGGCCCACGTTGCTCCACCGATGTACTTCTTCCTCCTATATATACCCACGCACTTCAAACTACCGAGACACGGAGCCAAAACCTAATTCCACCGCCGCAACCTTCTCAGCACCGTGAAATCCCATCTTGGGGCCTTTTTCCTAGAGTTCACGGAGGGGCATCGATCACGGAGGGCTTCTACATCAACACCATAGCCTCTCCGATGATGTGTGAGTAGTTTACCTCATACCTTCGGTCCATAGTTATTAGCTAGATGGCTTGTTCTCTCTTTTGGATCTCAATACAATGTTCTCCCCTCTCGTGGAGATCTATCGATGTAATCTTCTTTTGCGGTGTGTTTGTTGAGATCGATGAATTGTGGGTTTATGATCAAGTTTATCTATGAAAAATATTTGAATCTTCTCTAAATTCTTTTATGTATGATTGGTTATCTTTCCAAGTCTCTTCGAATTATCAGTTTGGTTTGGCCTACTAGATTGATCTTTCTTGCAATGGGAGAAGTGCTTGGCTTTGGATTCAATCTTGCGGTGTCCTTTCCCAGCAAGGCACGTATTGTATTGTTGCCATCGAGGATAACAAGATGGGGTTTATATCATATTGCCTGAGTTTATCCCTCTACATCATGTCATCTTACTTAAGGCGTTACTCTGTTCTTTTGAACTTAATACTCTAGATGCATGCTGGATAGCGGTCGATGTGTGGAGTAATAGTAGTAGATGCAGCAGAGTCGGTCTACTTGTCTCGGACGTGATGCCTATATACATGATCATACCTAGATATTCTCATAACTATGCTCAATTCTCACAATTGCTCAACAGTAATTTGTTTACCCAGTATAATACTTATGTTTCTAGAGAAGCCACTAGTGAAACCTATGGCCCCCGGGTCTATTTTCCATCATATTAATCTTCCAACACTTTGTTATTTTTATTGCCTTTTATTTTACTTTGCATCTTTATCATAAGAATACCAAAAATATTATCTTATCATATCGATCAGATCTCACTTTTGTAAGTGACCGTGAAGGGATTGACAACCCCTTTATTGCATTGGTTGCGAGGATTTTCTTTGTTTGTGTAGGTGCGTGGCCTCCTACTAGATTGATAACTTGGTTCTCAAAAACTGAGGGAAATACTTATGCTGCTTTACTGCATCACCCTTTCCTCTTCAAGGGAAAAACAACGCAGTGCTCAAGAGGTAGCACTTTGCTCTTGTATCACTGTATTTACTCATACAAACTTATTTTTAAATTGAAGGATCCAATCAAAACTCCAATGGCACAGCAGGTATGTTCACGCATGTTTCTTTAACAGGCTTGGTATTATCAATAGATCTGTTGATTTCAATTTCAATTGTGTATACAGTTGACTTCTAATATCATGCACATTACTAGCATCACAACAGAGCCAATAGTGTTGTTGTACATCTAGACCCGTGGTACCCATCTGAAATCTTGTTGTGCCGTGTAGTTTCCCATGCTTTGTATTGTTTCACTGCTGCTTTATCTTGAACTGATATGATTTGAACCGTGTCTCTATTTTGATTTGGCAAGACAATGCAGTGACCATAGGACATAGATATATGTTTGTTTGATGCTTTTATTATGTACTAGTACTTGGCAATAGAAGACTTGGTAGTTTAATCCTGTCCACCTTACTAATGAACTGGTTCACCGAAATGAGTTTCATATACTAGTACATGCAAAACCTGTTATGTGTCAGCTTGTTTCTTCTTTTAGAATGCTGACAAAATATTGGGGAAGAGTGCCTTATTAAGCAATGGTAAAGGAATTAATGTAGATAAGGTTCAGGATAGTGACACATCCTTGTTGGTCTCCAACAAAGATGATAAAACAGCTAAGGAAGACTATCTCGAAGACAGTGAGACAACCCCAAAGTCCTGTCTTAGTTTAGTGTTCGAGTTACTGGCCACTACTGCTTGCACAAGCTATTCAAACTCACTGTCTGAATCAGTTCGGTTTCTTGAGTCTCAACTACAAGCTGAAAGACATCGATCAGTTGTGCTGCGACAAGAAGCGGAAGGACTGCGGAAGTCCCTGGAGAATTCGGATGCATACTTTCTGGTGCAACAGCAAGCGTTGGAGGATTTTAGCGCCAAACTGGACAAAGCTAACAAGATTGCTAAGCTTAATGCCAGCATGGTGGATACCATGTTTCTTGAGCTCTTCTGAAGTTGTTTTAGTTATGCTCTTGTTTTAATGCTGTGTTTATTTGCACTGGTGGCCAATTTTGACGACCAGTGTATGTAATATGCCGCTTTGTTCCCTATATTTGCACTGATGGCGAACTTTGATGCCCAGTGGATGCAATATGTGTAATAGCGGTAATAGGCTAGCGTTAATTGCTTGCTTATTTATTTCCTTATTGTCTTGTTTAGTTGTTTGCTTGCAGTCACTGTAGTTCTTTTTCTGTGTTTTTCTAGTGGCCACAATAACCTATTTTTGGAAACTAGGCCAAAATAATCATGGCAGCACACGGACTGTTGTAACCATGGGCCTCCTGCAGGCCGTATGATCCATGGGCCTTCTATGGGCGTAGGATCCATTGGCCTTCTATAAGGGCCGTAGGATCCATGGGCCTTCTACGGACCGTACGATCCATGGGCCTTTTACGGGTCGTAGGATCCATGGGCCTTCTACGGGGCGTATCATCATTTCACCAATCATGGGTCGTACTATTTGTGGACAATAACGGGCCGTTAATAGGCCATATTAGATAACTCTATGAAAACAGCCCAACGGGTTTTTTCGACATGAAAACGGCCCAACGTATTAACGGGCCAACTGTAACCACGGGCTGAATTTGGCCCACAAGCAGAAAATGACAGTAACGGGCCGTAAGTAACCGAATGCTGGAAATGAGCCCAAGAATAAATGGGCCCTGAGAAGGCTGAAAGATAACATTGGCTGGAAACGGCCCAACGGAATAATGGGCCGTTAATGGGTATAAAGTGATATGTTGTTCATTACGGGCCAGTTTTACCACGTGCCGTTAAGGGGCCGAGGGTTACTAAGGGCCTCATATGGGCCGAAAAAGACGTCATGGGCCATACATGGGACGGATGTTAAAACGGGCTAGAATTATATTGGACGGCCCAGATCACGCTACTGGGCCTAATTCGGATAGGCCGTAAATGGGCCCTGGGATAGCGGGCTGTAAATGGGCTATATGCGAACATGCCGTTAACAGGCTTGTCGTGGGCCGGCCCGCCACCTTTTGACCAAGTCAAACGGGTCGGTCTTTTCACAAGAATGGGCCTCTGTTGGGCCGTGCCATGTGTCGACGTATCATAGGCGCTTTGGGTCCAATGAGTGGATGACATCTGTCCCAACGGTGAGCCAACACGTGTTTCCTCCAGCCAATGATGATTTTACACGTGGAAAATCCCCATTGGTCGGGGCTGTTAACAGGTTATCGGATCCAAAACCGGACCCGATAGCTTAACGGCATTCCGTTACAGTGGATGCCACATGTCGGTCACCCTTGACGAAAGCACTTCTGTGACACGCGATTTATCGTCATGGAAGTGGACACTTCTGTGATGATAATTTTGGTAATGTCATGAAACACTTCTACGACAGCACAGGTATGACTATCTTGATTCTGTCATAAATTTGTCATGGATGTACATGCATGACAGAAAATGTGACCTACTGTGACAAACACGTATAATCACGGAAGTGTATTTTTTTGTAGTGTATGCATCTGGTTTATCATGATCGGAATTATATATATAATTTTTGGCCTCGTGAAGGAGAAAGTATCGCTCAAGCTTGGGGAAGGCTTAAGTCAATGTTATATTCATGCCCCAGTCATGAGCTCTCAAGAGAAATTATTATTCAAAACTTTTATGCTCGACTTTCTCATAATGATCGATCCATGCTCGATACTTCTTGTACTGGTTCTTTTATGAAGAAGGATATTGAATTCAAATGGGATTTATTGGAAAGAATTAAACACAACTCTGAAGATTGGGAACTCGACGAAGGTTAGGAGTCAGGTATAAACCTTAAGTTTGATTGTGTTAAGTATTTTATGGATACTGATGTTTTTCGTGATTTTAGCACTAAATATGGACTTGCCTCTGAGATAGTAGCTTCTTTTTCTGAATCATTTTCTACTCATGTTGATCTCCCTAAAGAGAAGTGGTTTAAATATCATCCTCCCATTGAAGTTAAAGTAGTAGAACCTATTAAGTTGAAGAAGAAACTATTACTTATAATGTTGATCCTATTGTTCCTACTACTTATATTGAGAAACCACCTTTTCCTGTTAGAATAAAGGATCATGCTAAAGCTTCAACTGTGGTTCGTAAGAGTTATACTAGAACACCTACACCCCCTGAACAAATTAAAGTTGAACCTAGCATTTCTATGGTTAAGGATCTCTTGGTCGATAATATTGAACGGCATATTATTTATTTCTATGATGAAGCTGCTAGAATTGCTAAACCTAATATTAAAGATAAACATAGACCTGTTGTTGACATGCATGTTGTTTCTGTTTAAATAGGAGAACATTGTTATCATGGCTTACGTGATATGGGTGCTAGTGTGAGGGCAATTCCTTTTACTTTATATAAAGAAATTATGAATGATATTGCATCTGCTGAGATAGAAGATATTTATGTTACTATTAAACTTGCCAATAGAGATACTATATGTCAGCGCAAAAGAAATTATTGAAAACTCTGAAGAAGCACCGTGTTGCTATTGGATATACTCTTGATGACCTTAAGGGCATTAATCCCACTCTATGTCAGCGCAAAATGAATTTTGAGCTTAATGCTAAACCAGTTGTTGATCACCAACGACGGTTAAATCCTATGATGAAAGAAGTGGTAAAAATGAAATATTAAAGCTTCTAGAGGCAGGTATAATTTATCCTATTGCTGATAGTAGATGGGTAAGTCCCGTTCATTGTGTCCTTAAGAACGGAGGTATTACTGTTGTTCCTAATGATAAAAATGAATTGATTCCACAAAGAATTCTTATATGTTATAGAATGGTAATTTATTTTTACAAATCGAATAAAGATACTAGAAAAGATCATTAACCTCTAACTTTTATTGATCAAATGCTAGAAAGACTATCCAAACATACACATTTTTGCTTTCTGGATGGTTATTCTGGTTTTTCTAAAATACCTGTGTCAAAAGATGATCAGGAGAAGACCACTTTTACTTGCCATTTCGGTACCTTTCCTTATAGATGAATGACTTTTGGTTTATGCAACACACCTACTACCTTTCAAAGATGTATGACCGCTATATTCTCTAACTTTTGTGAAAAGATTGTTGAGGTTTTCATGGATGATTTCTCCGTTTACGAAACTTCTTTTGATGATTTCTTAAGCAACCTTGATCGAGGTTTGCAGAGATGTGAAGAAACTAATCTTGTCTTGAATTGGGAGAAGTGCCACTTTATGGTTAATGAAGGTATTGTCTTGGGCATAAAATTTATGAAAGAGGTATTGAAGTTGATAAAGCTAAAGTAGATGCTATTGAAAAGATGTCGTGTCCTAAAGATATCAAAGGTATAAGAAGTTTCCTTGGTCATGCTGGTTTCTATAGGAGGTTTATTAAAGACTTCTCTAAAATTTCTAGGCCTCTCACTAATCTCTTGCAAAAAGATGTTCCTTTTTTTATGATGATTGTGTAGAAGCATTTGAAATACTTAAGAAAGCCTTGATTTATGCACCTATTGTTCAGCCACCTGATTGGAATTTACCCTTTGAAATTATGTGTGATGCTAGTGATTATGCTGTTGGTGCTGTTCTAGGACAAAGAGTTGATAAGAAATTAAATGTTATTCATTATGCTAGTAAAACTCTAGACAGTGCCCAAAGAAATTATGCTACTACTGAAAAAGAATTTTTAGCAGTTGTTTTTGCTTGTGATAAGTTCAGATTATATATTGTTGATTCCAAAGTGACTTTTCACACTGATCATGCTTCTATTAAATATCTTATGGAAAAGAAAGATGCTAAACCTAGACTTATTAGATGGGTTCTCTTGCTACAAGAATTTTATTTGCATATTACTGATAGAAAGGGAGCTGTGAACCCCGTTGCTGACAACTTATCTAGGTTAGAAAATGTTCTTGATGACCCACTGCCTATTGATGATAGCTTTCCTGATGAGCAATTAGCTGTCATAAATGCTTCTCGTAATACTCCATGGTATTCTGATTATGCTAATTACATTGCTCCTAAATTTATACCACCTAGTTTCACATACCAGCAATATAAAAAGTTTTTCAATGATTTAAGACATTAATTTTGGGATGACCCGCACCTTTATAAAGGAGTAAATAGTGTTATTAGACGTTGTGTACCTGAGCATGAACAGGAACAGATCCTACGCAAGTGCCACTCCGAGTCTTAGGGAGGACACCATGCTGGACATAGAACTGCACATAAGGTATTGCAATCCGGTTTTTATTGGCCTACTCTCTTCAAGGATGCTCGTAAGTTTGTCTTGTCTTGTGATGAATGCCATAGAATTGGCAATATTAGTATACGTCAGGAAATGCATATGAATTATTCACTTCTTATTGAAAAATTTGATGCTTGTGGCTTTGATTATATGGGACCTTTTCCTTCCTCTAATGGGTATACACATATTTTAGTTGATGTTGATTACGTTACTAAGTGGGTAGAAGCTATTCCAACTAGTAGTGCTGATCATAACACATCCATTACGATGCTTAAAGAAGTTATTTTTCCGAGGTTTGGAGTCCCTAGATATTTAATGACTGATGGTCGTTCACATTTTATTCATGGCACTTTCCGTAAAATGCTTGTTAAGTAAGATGTTAACCATAGAATTGCATCTCCATATCACCCTCAGTCTAGTGGTCAAGTAGAATTGAGGAATAGAGAGATTAAATTGATTTTGCAAAAGACTGTTAATAGATCTAGAAAGAATTGGTCTAAGAAACATCATGATGCATTGTGGGTTTACACAACTGCTTATAAAAACCCTATGGGCATGTCTCCGTATAAAATGGTTTATGGAAAAGCATGTCACTTACCTCTCGAACTAGAACATAAGGCTTAATCGGCTATTAAAGAGCTCAACTATGATTTCAATCTTGCCAGTGAGAAGAGGTTATTTTACATAAGCTCACTTGATGAATGGAGAACCCAAGCCTATGAGAATGCCAAGTTGTTTAAAGAAAAAGTTAAAAGATGGCATGACAAGAGGATACAAAAGCGTGAGTTTAATGCAGGTGATCATGTTTTCCTATACAACTCTCATTTAAGACTTTTTGTAGGAAAGCTTCTCTCTAAATGGGAAGGTCCTTACATTACCAAGGAGGTCTATCGTTCTGGTGCCATAAAAAACAAAAATGCCGATGTCGGAGTAATGGGCCACGGGTAGGTAAACCCGAGCCCCTGGACCTTTCAAAACATCGGGGCAGACTGCGCCCCTCAAGACCCCAAGACGAAGAGCCGCCTTCTGAGAGTCGGCGGCAGAGCCGCCGACTGCCCCTCCCAGCGGAGTCCCGGAGACGGCCTCGAGATGAGAGGACTCCCAACTGGCGGCTGCCCGAGATGCCGGCTATGGGTAGTCGGCCCGCGACTCCAACTACCTCCTGCCTACGCGACTACGGACGGGATGGGATGTGGCCATGAGGCGCATCACGCCCTGCTCACGGCGGGCGGCATGGCCAAATGCACCGCATCGACGGACATCTCCGTCCGGCGCAGCATCATGTTACGCTGCCTCGACATCAGCCCCTGTGGCAGATCCACACTCCACGACGCATGTCTCAGACGACCCATAGACGGCGGGACCCGCCTATCAGCGAGGGTGTAGAAGACGGCGAGAGCACCGTAAGACGGACCCGTTGGGAGTCGGCCGGCCCCTCCCACGGGCCCGCACGCCATTAACCAGACGAGACAGGGAAATGGCGACAGTGATCGCCCGTCAGGCGGCGGCACTGTTGCCATGACCCCATGACCAAGCTAGCGTCATTAGAGGCGCGCTACAGTAATCCGCAGCCGGCAAGACCCGCCGCGACGGCAGGCCTGTCGCCCCATGTTGGTTGTCGGCGAGGGCCCACTAGTCTGCGGGCCCCGAAGTCGGCAGAGAATACGGTGACCTAAGAGACAGACGGCTGGGACCCGCGCCCAGCCGGATTACCATTGTACCCCCGGGGGGTAGGCCTATATAAACCCCCCGGGGCACCCATGCAAGAGGTTGGACCCTAATAGTTTTAGACCCACATAGAGGGACGAGAAGAGTTAGCCTTGCCTTTCTCCTTCCTCACCCCGAACAGCTCAAGGAGCAACCTCGTACCCACTTTGCCATAGTGATCATGCGGAGACCCCGTAGAGCAGCAGTAGGGGTGTTATCTCCATGGAGAGCCCTGAAGCTGGGTAAGATCCGCCGCGTGCATGCCTTCGCCTCATCCTGCTTCTGTGCACCGCGACGCTCTACTCGCCCCACCATGATAAGCCATCCTTTGGCATATGTCGCACCCAACCCCGACATTTAGCGCCCACCGTGGGGCTAGGTGCACCGTCGTCCGGAGACCTGCTCGACGGAACCATTTTCCTCCCTGGCGAGCGCAGCCAGCCTGGCACGCCAGACGGAGTCTGCGCCGACGCGCTGCACGTTGCTGAGATCGCCTGCGCGGCCAGCTGCCTCGCCGAACTTGTCGGCGAGGTTCACCTCTCCGACGAGCCTGCATCCGTCGCAGGCACGGACAACCCCGAGAGCCTCCTCGCGGGCCTCCTCGAACAACTCCACGTCGCTGGCGAGCCTGCCACCGACTTGGAGTCTGTGGGTTCCACCGACCCGATACTGGTCGAGTCTGACACCGTGTCGCTCGATGTGTTCCCCACCAATGTGGTGGCCTACGATGAGCCGCTCCCTCGCATGGAGAGCGGCGGAAGCACCGTCACGGAAGTGCTAGTCATCGGTCATGGCGAGTGTTCCGGCGAAGGAGCTCATGACCCTCGCGACGCTTCTCTACAAGACCTGACCGCGCCTATCCCGGAAGACGCTGACGCCGAGATGCTGGAGGCACGCCGCCTTCAGCTCCTTGAAGGCGCGAGGAAGCTGGCAAGCATGAGATGCTTATCAGAAGCCTACCAGCGTGAGATGGATCACGCTGTGAGCGGCTCGCCGGCCCCGACTGGGCCTAGCCGCCTAGGCGCGGTCCAGCAGCACGGCGTAGCCGTCGCCAACCTGTTCGGGGCCAATCGCCCTGTGTAAGCCACGCCCGCGGAGAACATCCGCGCCGCCCAGGCGGCGGCGGACGAGCTGGACAACTTCGAGGGTAAGGAGCGCCGCTTGATGACGGAGCGAGTCTAGCAGCTCCTCGACGCGGCTGCCGCGCAGGACGAAGCCGGCTGCCACACAGAGGCGCCGCAACGATAGAACGACGACTTGCCTCCCCGCCGAGATCAAGGAGCGACGTCTCGGACGCCGACTGGCGGAGTCCGTGGAAGAAAAAACAAGGATCCGGCTGTCAGCCACAGTCGGACTCACATCTCCATCGAGCGCGACCAAGACGGCCGCCCAAGAGCAGTGGAGCGGCGGGATGACTATCTGCCTCCTCCTCCCCGCAAAGAAAGGCGAGTCTCCCCGCCACCCGTCGAGCATCCGACTCTCGGCGACCGCCTTGGCCGCCGAGAGGGAGTCGGAGAAAACGATGCCCGCCACCGGATCGACCGACTCCACCAATCCTGGCGCTGAAGAAGAAGACGAGAAGGCCCGCCTGTTTCGACCTCGTGATCCGGCAAGCCCTTCCCGTGGGTTCACACTCCCCGAGACACGCCCAAGTACACCGCCCGTAAAGCCGAAGGCCGCTAGTTGACTACTCCACGGCCGTCAACATAGTGAACGGCAACAAGCGCGTTGCCGTAAAGTATGTTCTCCTCATGCTCCAGGGCACGACCCGGACATGGTTGAACAGCTTGAAGCCCCGCAGCATCAACAGCTGGGTCGACTTCACCGAGGCCTTCGTCCGCAACTTCACGAGCACGTACAAGCGACCTCCCAAGCCTCGCCAGCTTTCCTTGTGCGTGCAAGGCCCCAATGAGTCGACTCGCGACTACCTCACGCGCTGGGCCGAGCTCCGGAACTCCTGCGAGGGAGTGCAAGAGGTGCAGGCTATCGAGTACTTCACCGCCGGGTGCAGAGAAGGCACCCTCCTCAAGCACAAGCTCCGTTACGACGAGCCGGAGACCCTCGACGAGCTACTAATCATAGCAGCATAAGCACGCCACAGCCGACTCCTCCATGAAGACGGAGATTGAAGTCGGTCGACCGCAAGGTGGCTCCTCAGCTCCCGTAACTCCGCCTGGAGACACCAGCGGCGACAACGAATGTAATCGATCACAAGCGCAAGGCCCCACAGCCGGCTTCAAGCAGCCGGCAGGTGGCGACAGTCGAAGACCAGCAGCCAGAAGGGCAGCCTCCGGCCAAGCGACAGAAAGGAGGCAAGTCCAACTGGTTGCCGGCCTTCTCTTACGAGCATACTCTTGATGGACCCTGCAAGTTTCATAGCGGCGCGAAGCCGTCAAACCACACCACCCTGAAGTGTCACCGCTCACCAGATCGCCAAGAGACGGCCTCTGTCTTCTTTCTTTGGGCCGCCGCTTCCACTGCCGCTTCAAAGAGCCTGTCGAGCGGGCCGGCGCAGATGCAAGACGAGTACCGTAAGAGCATGGAGCTTATGTTGTGTTCACCGGTGTGGTTGATGACCGATGCAAAGAAAGCGGCTGCAGCAGAAGAAGTGAATGCAGAGCATCGATACTCAGAGTTCATGCACCGCTCCGAGAAGCCTATCGGTTGAGCAGGGCTGATCACCCGAGGTGATGTCAATCCGGCTCCACGCCTGGTCTTGGGAGCCACCCTCGCCAAGGATAGGAGGGCCACTCGCTTCTCACGAGTGCTGATAGATGGAGGCAACAGCATCAACATCCTATACAAGTACACGATGGAGAAGTTAGGAATCAAGCAAAGACAGCTTCAGAGCAGCCGGACTGTTTTCCACGGCATTGTACCTGGCCTTTCCTGCTCACTGATCGGCAAGATCCTGATAGACGTCCTCTTTGGGGACAAAGATCATTTCCGCCGAGAGCCAGTTTGGTTCGAAGTGGTGGACCTCGAAAGTCCGTACGACGCTCTGCTTGGCCGACCTGCTTTGGCCAAATTCATGGCGGTCCCCCACTACGCCTACCTCAAGATGAAGATGCCAAGTTCCAAGGGGATTCTGACCGTAGCCGGCGACTACTGAAAGTCGTCCGCTTGTGCAGCTGAAAGCAGTCGGCTGGCCGAGTCCCTGGTGATCGCAACTAAGAAGCGGCTTCTTGATCGGGTTGTGGCGATGGCCGGCAAGCAGCCCAAAATATCGACCAACCCCAAGGAGTCGGAAGCTGAGGGCTCGTTCAAGCCGGCCAAAGAAACGAAGAAGATATCCTTGGACCCGGAGCACCCGGAGAGGTACGCTGTCATAGGTGCAAACCTTGACAGTAAATAGGAAGGAGCTCGTCGATTTCCTCCGTGAGAATCGAGACATTTTCGCATGGTCCCCTAAAGACATGCCAGGTGTACCGAGGGAATTCGCCGAGCACAAGTTACATGTCCGATCTGATGTGAAGCCCGTCAGGCAGCCCTTGCGCCGCCTGTCAGAAGAGAAGAGAAGAGTTGTTGGAGAAGAGATAGCCCGGCTCCTAGCAGCCGGTTTCATCATGGAAGTGTTCTTTCCAGAATGGTTAGCAAACCCGGTCTTGGTACTGAAGAAGAACAAGCAGTGGCGGATGTGTATTGACTACACAAGCCTCAGCAAAGCTTGCCCCAAGGACCCGTTTGCTCTGCCGAGAATTGATCAGGTGATAGACTCCACGTCCGGATGCGAGCTGTTGAGCTTCTTAGATGCATATTCAGGATATCACCAGATCAAACTGAATCAGGCCGACAGACTGAAGACCGCCTTCATCACGTCGTTTGGAGCCTTCTGCTACCTGACCATGACGTTCAGCTTAAGGAATGCCGGCGCCACCTTTCAGCGTTGCATGCAGAAGTGCCTCCTCAAGCAGCTCGGCAGAAACGCCCATGTTTACGTGGACGATGTGGTGGTGAAGACAGAAAAACGAGGAACACTGCTGGAAGACCTCAGGGAGACCTTTGAGAACCTGCGCCGATTCCAGAGCAAGCTCAACCCTGAGAAGTGCGTCTTCGGAGTACCAGCCGGCCAACTCCTTGGTTTCCTGGTCTCTGAACGCGGCATAGAGTGCAACCCTGTGAAGATCAAGGCCATCGAGAGGATGGAAGTACCCCACCGACCGCTAGATGTGCAAAAGTTCACCGGCTGTTTGGCGTCCATCAGCCGATTCATCAGGCGGCTGGGCGAGAAAGCTCTTATTTATACCAGCTCATGAAGAAGACCACCTTCTTTGAATGGAACCACAAGGCGGGATGAAGATTTTCTCCAGTTGAAGAAAATGCTGACTACTCCCCCCGTGCTGGCGGCCCCGACTCCTAAGGAACCCATGCTCCTATACATTGCCGCCACCAGCAGGGTAGTCAGCACAGTCATTGTAGTCGAGCGCAAGGAGGAAGGGAAGGCGCTACCTGTCCAGAGACCAGTATATTGCCTGAGCGAAGTACTGTCGACCTCCAACCAGAACTAACCACACTACCAGAAGATGTGTTACGCCGTGCACTTTGCCGCCAAGAAGTTGAAGCCTTACTTTCAAGAGCATCCACTCACTGTGGTTTGCACAGCCCCGCTAGTCGAGATCATCGGAAGCCGAGATGCTTCTGGCCGAGTGGCCAAATGGGCCATAGAGCTGGCCCCCTACACCATCTATTACCAGCCCCGCACCGCCATCAAGTCGCAAGCACTGGCCGACTTCCTCGTCGACTAGGCCGAGACCCAGTACCTGCCGCCAGCGCCCGACTCCACCCATTGGCGGATGCATTTCGATGGCTCCAAGATGCGCACCGGCTTGGGAGTGGGCGTTGTCCTCACTTCCTCCAAAGGCGACAAGCTCAAGTACGCGCTGCAGATCCATTTCACCGCCTCCAACAACGTCGCCGAATACGAGGCGCTCATTCACGGGCTCCGGCTTGCCAAAGAACTTGGCATTCGCCGGATCGTATGTTATGTGGACTCCGACTTGGTGGTCCAACAGTCATCCGGCGACTGGGACGCCAAAGATGCAAACATGGCGAGCTACCATTTCCTGGTACAAAAATTGAGTGGATATTTTGAGGGGTGCAAGTTCCTCCACGTGCCAAGAAACGACAACGACCAAGCAGATACCCTGGCACGAATCGCCTCCACCCGCCAGGCAATACCATCTGGCGTCGCCCTTCAGCGCCTCCTCAAGCCATCTGTCAAGCCGTCACCGGAATCAGACTCCATTTTTGTGCCGGCTCCCCCTGAAGAAGTCGGATCCGACTCCAAAGCCTCAGCAGACGGCACGAGAATTCTTGCGGATGGCCCCAAGAATGCCGCAGTCAAAGCCGGCCCAGGGACTTCAGAACCCGGCCCGGGGACTGCGGCGACCATTGCGAAGACTCCAGAAATCGGCCCGGGGAATGCACCAGTCGGCCCGGGGACTTCATCAACCCAGCAAGCGGCTGCAGACTCCAGCCCGCCGCCTCCCAGACCAGCCGCCCTCGTCCAAGTGGCAGTACTGGCAGTTGAAGAAATAGCAGCACCCTCATGGGCCCAGCCCATCCTGAAGTTCCTAGTAAGCGGAGAGCTACCAACCGATGAAATCTTGGCTCGGCAAGTACAACGCCGAGCGGCAGCCTACACTATAGTCAATAGAGAGCTGGTCAGGCGCAGCGTCACTGGTGTCTACCAGCGTTGCGTCGAGCCAGAGCAAGGCCAAGCGATTCTCGAAGACATTCATCAAGGCGAGTGCGGCCACCATGCGGCCTCAAGAGCACTCGTCGCCAAAGCCTTCCGACACGGTTTCTTCTGGCCAACTGCCCTAGAAGAGGCCAAGGAATTAGTCCAAAAAATGCAAGGGGTGCCAGATGTTCCGCTCCAAGCCGTTTTAGCCGGCTTCCGCACTCAAGACTATCCCCATCGCCTGGCCCTTTGCTGTTTGGGGCCTGGGCATGGTGGGACCATTCAAAGCAGCACGAGGCGGCCTAACTCACTTACTTGTTGCGGTGGACAAGTTCACCAAGTGGATAGAAGCAAAACCCATCAAGAAGTTGAATGGTCCTACTGCAGTGACTTTCATCGCCGACATCACGACTCGGTACGGCGTACCACACAGCATCATCACCGACAATGGCACAAATTTTGCCAAAGGCGCCCTGGCCCATTTCTGCGCGACGCAAGGCATCCGACTGGACTTAGCGTCCGTTGCCCATCCGCAGTCAAATGGCCAGGTGGAGCGAGCGAACGGCCTCATCCTGTCTGGCATCAAGCCTCGACTGGTCGAACCACTGGAGCGTTTGGCCGGCTGCTGGCTTGAGGAGTTGCCAGCCGTCCTCTGGAGTTTGCGCACGACTCCAAATAAGTCAACTGGCTTCACACCTCTCTTCCTCGTCTACGGTGCTGAAGCCGTTATCCCAACGGACATAGAGTTCGACTCCCCACGAATCACCATGTACACCGAGGAGGAAGCAGAAGAAGCACGTCAAGATGGCGTTGATCTGCTGGAAGAGGGCCGGGTGTTGGCACTCAGCCGGTCCAGCATCTACCAGAAGAGCCTGCGCCGCTACTACAACAGGAAGGTCAAGCCGAGATCTTTCCAAGAGGGCGACCTTGTGCTCCGCTGATCCAGCGAACAGCCGCCATCTCAAGTTGCGGTGCCTTGGGAAGGCCCTTCATTATCAGCAAAGTGCTGGGCAACGACTCTACTACCCGATCGGCCTTTCGAAGCCCGAGCACGCAAGAGGGACGACTCGGCAAAGAGACGGAACGGCCATGGAATGCGTAATCTTCTCGAAGATTTTACAGCTTGATGCAAGATGTACCACGCTACCGCTTGTGTTAAAGTACCAAGACTTGGGCTTCGAGACGCAAGCTCCTGGACTGCCCTTTTTGTTATCTGTATGATAAGAATTTTGCCTTCGAGTATGTTACTCTTTGTTATGCCGCTTAGCACCGGCTCGACTAGTCGGCCCGGGACTCGCCGCCTTATGCGCTATGAATGCTTCCTGCAGTCGGACAAGTAGTGTGCGGTGCCTAAGCCGCCTCTGTCGAAGTCAGAGCTCGCAGAGCGGCTGTTTGGTGGGAAGAAGTAAGGAAGAATGGGCGCCCACATGAAAAATGGCTAAGGACCCAAAGCATAAACATAGCTTAAGCCGGCTTCCAGCCCCTTTTTGCAAAAACCGACTCTTGAGTAGTCGGCTTGCCGCTTTCTATCCAACTTGTTTAAAAGACTCTAAAAAATGGTCAAGTACTTGCCTTCCCAATAGTAGCCAAGCACTTGCTCCAAACGGCAGTCCGCAGAGCGGTTGTCCGATGGGCAAGGCGGCGACTAAGGGAAGGCGGCAAAGGAAAGAGCCATAAGAGCAATGAGAAAGGAAAGATAGAATTAGGATAATATTTACACAGCATAGGCCCTTTGCCGAATCTTCGAGCAGAAGTTCAAAATACACCCCGCGGGTGGAATTGTGCGAATTAACAAGTTTTTTCAAAGACTATCAAAGCAGATAAAATAAAGGCAAGACAGCAGCCTAGGAAGCGGCAGACGGGTTTGGAGGGCCGGAGGAGACGGCGGTGTCAGGCGCCGGGGCGGCCGGCTGGGCAGTCTCGGCTTGATCATCTCCGACGGCTGCCGGCCCAGACGGGCGTGGCTCATTGCTGGAGGCGCCGACGAGCTGAGGCTGGTCGCCCGCTTCGTCTTCTGGCGCCTCCGTCTCATCTCCGTCCTCCGCCTCGCCTTCCTCCTCGGCGCTGGAGCCGATCACCTCCGCCGAGTCCTCGTCGTAATCCGGGTTCATCCCGAACCACTCCGGGGGTGCCTCCCTGCCGTCCTCAGCCCGCTCAGGGACAAAGACGCTGGTGTCCGTGTAGTCGGCGATCGCTGCCGCATGCTCGACGAGGGCGTCTTCCGCAGCCAGCAGCTCCGCTTGGGCCTCTGACCGGAATGCGGCCAGCCGGTCCAGATCCAGCCCTGGATACCACGCCTTGACGAATTCCAAGGCCCGTCGCGCTCCAGCCCGGGCTGAGGAACCCTTCCAGGCCTCAAGACGGCCAGCCGCGACCTCCAGCCAGTCGGCAGTCCGACTGGGAGTACGCAGAACCGGCATGTCTGGCCATAGGGCAGCAATCGTCTGAGCGCCGACACGTTGAAGCCGGCGCAACATCTGATGGGCCGGCCGCAGACGAGCCTCAATCCTCAGAAGCTGCTCGTCAAGGGTCCAGGGGGCGTTGGCAGCGATCTCAGCACCACTCGCCCTCCGCGCCTCGCGATCAGCCTCGATGGCATGATTGGCCGCCTGCGTATGGCCGGGGAAAAAGTTTGCCAAGACGAAAGAGAAGCAAGTCAAAAAAAACCAGGAGTTAGCCTGACCAATAGTCAGCGGCTCAAAGAAGGAAAATAAAGAAACTCACCGTCGACGATGTCCTCGATTTCATGGAAGCCGGAGGTCAGCTGTGCTTCCTTGTCGGTCCAGGACGAGCGCTCGCTCTTGAACTCGGCCAGGAGAGCAGCCTCTCTCTTCTCCGCCTCGTCCTGCGCCGCCTTAAGCAGCTCCCTTTGCTCTGCCAGCTGTGTAGCCAGCAGGTCACGCTCTGCGGGGAGCTTGCTGCACTCCTCCCCTTTGGCGCGCAAGGCGGTGTCGGCTGCGCCCAGCTGCCGTCGGAGGGTGGCGTTGGCCTCTGAAGAATAAAAAGAAAAAAGACGTTAAGTCATCAACTAAGAAGGTCGCCAGGAAGATCCGTCCCGACTGCTCAATACCGCCCGATTCTCGGGACTATAGCCACCCAGCGCCAAATACACCCCGCGAAGAAGAAAGAAGACTCACCTCGGCTCCTCGACAAGTCGTCAGTCCGCTTGCCCAGCTCCTCAACATTGCGGTTGAAGGCAGTGGCGCAGAGGTTGTGATACTCCTGTGATAAGCGTTTCAGACAAAGGTAAATGTTTGGAACTCAACAGATAGAGTTCCGAGCGCCGCTCGACAGCCCGCCCGAAACTCGGGACTACACCCTGCAGTGCGCTGGCGCGCCCTCACAGAGGAGAACAAGAAAAACTCAAAGAAGAAACATACCCAAGACGGGCGGTTCGCGACGCCAGTGCGCCTTGGTGTACTCCTGGATGGCGTCGCCCTCAGCCGCAGCCGCTGGACGTCCGAGCGTCGTGTTCAGCGGACCTGTGCCGCCTCCTCGCACCCACCCAACGGGCGCGGCGCTTGTCGCCTCGGCGTGCCGGTCTCCAAAGGGCGTGGCGCCGAAGTCGGCTTCTCAAGACGGCGGCGCGCTGGCGAGGCGACTTGAAGGAGCAGCCTCGCCACAGCTTCGTCGTCAGTCGGGGGCGGGCCCGCCGGCTGTTTACGTCACGCGCTCTCAGACAGCGGCGGAGGCGGCGGGGTGGCACAGCCGTGCCCGATAGGGAGGTCTCGCCGCCTTCCCTCTCCATGACGGGGAACTCGCTGCCGGCTCCCTCCGTCTGCCCCGTGAACTCCGGCGGCGGCGGCGCAGAGCTCAGCAGGGTGACGAGCAGCGCCGATTGGAGGCGCGCGGCCTCCTCGGCTCGCCGCTTAGCTGCGACGGCGGCTTCGGCCTCCTCCAGCTTCCTCTGGGCAGAGGTCGACGCCTTCTCGACCTCCGCCTTCTCCAGGAGGGCGGCCTCCTCCTCGTCGCGCTTCTCCTACACATTTCGCTCTGTCGCCTCCTGGAGGTCGACGGCGGGGTCAATCCGCCGAGTATTGGCGGACGTCTCTGCCGACCCCATGATGGAGGCGGCGGCGACCCTCTCTAAAGTAACGGGAGCCCTGATGCGAAGAAGACATGTAAAAGATTTGGACAAGATGAACCAGAAGAAAACAAGACAAAGTAGAAGCACTTACGCGGAGACCAGCGGCGGCTTCTTCACTTCCTTGCGGAAGCAGTTAGCCTTTGCGACCGCCTCTTCTCGCTGGGTCGCGCGGCCGTCCCCTGAACTTCTTCGCCGGCCGCTGGCAAGCTCGGGCCCGCGCTTCGGCACGCCTCGACCACCCTGCCGGCGGAGGAACTCGCGCCCGGATGGCCGACCTTCGGTTGGCGGCAGGGGACGACTTCCCCCTTGCTGTCATCTTCAGGCCAGTCGGCGCAGGTAGTCGAGGGCTTGAAGTCGTCGGCCCCTCCTCCTCCTCTTCCTTCTGCGTCGGCCTCCATCGCCGCCGCCCACAAGTCAGGGTCGTCGACGTCGCTCTCTGCCCGGTCGGGGACGAACTCGCGGGCCGGCCCCGCGGTGCCGGCTGAGGGCTGCATGAGGGGGTTCTGACTCGAAAAACCAAAGAAAATTGAGTCGGATTCGGCTGAAAAAGAAAACAGAAGAGGAAGAGAGATAACTTACCATAGGCGAGGGGTTGGCGCGCGAGTATGGCTCCTTGCCGAACTGCCAATCCTCCGTGAGATTGCAATTCGCCAGGAAGTTCACCGTGTCCGCCACCTCCGCGTGGGGCATGTCCTTCGAGCACATCCGACTGGGGTCCCGGTGGCCGCTCATCTGACAAATCATATGAGGGCGGCCTTGGAGCGGGAGGACTCGGTGCTCCACGAAGGCGGCCAACAGGTCGGCCCCAGTCAAGCCCTCCAACTGTGTCAGCACTCGGAGTCGCGCGACGGCGGCGGTGCCAGCAGGATTCAGCGTCCTGGCCCGGTGGGACCTTCCGGGAGCCTCCCGCAGCACGCCCGGCTCGTAAGGCGATAGGTTGACCCGCCGTATACGGAGCGATGTTCTTCACGTAGAAGTAGGACCGTTGCCACATCTTCAACGATTTGATCAGTGGAATGGCAGGGAAAGGATTGTCGCCTACCGGCCTCCGCATCGCGATGAAGGTGCCGCACAGAGCCGCACGCCGCGGCGCGCGCGTGCGAGCTTGGATGGAAGAATTCCCCCACAGCTTGATGGTGGGGAGAACGCCGAGGAAGCCCTCGCACAAGGCGGCGAAGGCAGCCAGCAGCACCACCGTATTCGGAGTGAGGTGGTGCGGTTGGAGCCCGTGAAACTCCAAGAAAGTGCGGAAGAAGCCGCTCGCCGGCAGCCCTAGACCGCGCATGAGGTGCGAGCGGAATATGACCCGCTCGCCCTCCTCTGGCGCTGGCGTTATTTTGCCTGCCGGCACGGCGCGGGTCCGCACTAGGTTCTTGCCGGGGATGCGGCGCGTCTGGCGGAGGAACTCGATTTGGTCGTTGTCCACCTCGGAGCCGTCCCACACGCCGGAGCGCGCGGCAGGAGGCGCAGCGGCGGAGGAAGAGCTCATCTCCGCGGCGCGGTGTGGCTCGGCGCGGCGGCGGCAAGAAGAAGAAGAAGGAGCAAGAGGAAGCGGGGGAAGCAGGGAGATGGGTGCGCGTGCTTCGCCGCCCCCCTCCTCCCGCCTACTTATAGGCTCATGGGCTGAGAAGCCGATGGGCGGGTGTGGATTAATCGCGCCCAGCACCCCACGCCCCATGATTTAACCCACGGTTATCTCGCTTGCAGTGAGCGACGTGGGAACACCAACCGCCCGCGCGGCCGCAACGGATCCGTTCGCGTGCCGAGGCGCGGTAGTGGCGGGCCCGCCGACGGGCTCTGTCTCTGTCAGCAGCGTGGGTGGGCAGACCGACCTCAGGCGTGGCGCCGCGACGGGCCCACAACGGGCAGCTACCTGGAAGCTTATCCGGCACGCTGCCTGGATCCCGCCACGACCTTCAAACCCTTTGAGGAGCAAGACGGCCTCCTGCAAGTCCGACTCCAGCTAGTCGGCCTAAGAGAAAGACGACGAGCCAAGCCCATATTCTTCCACCAGAGGGATGAAACTGTTGAGGCTCCTAGACATGTTGCCCTCGGCACCTCACCAGCTTCGGGGACTACTGTCGGAGTAATGGGACACGGGTAGGTAAACCCGAGCCCCTGGACCTTTCAAAACATCGGGGCAGACTGCGCCCCTCAAGACCCCAAGACAAAGAGCCGCCTTCTGAGAGTCGGCGGCAGAATCGCCGACAGCCCCTCCCAGCCGAGTCCCGGAGATGGCCTCGAGATGAGCCGACTCCCAACTGGCGGCTTCCGGAGAAGCCGTCTATGGGGAGTCGGCCCGCGACTCCACCTACCTCATGCCTACGCGACTATGGATGGGATGGGATGTGGCCACGGGCGCATCCCTCGCCCCTGCTCGAATGGCGAGCATGGCCACAAGGCGCCAGATCGACGAAGATCTCCGTCTGGCACGACACTGTTGCCACGCCGGCCCTGACATCAGCCCCGTGGGCAGATCCCTGTACCCACGACGGCATGTCTGTACGACCCAGAGACGGTGGGACCCGCCTGTCGGCGGGGGTGTAGAAGACGGCGAGAGCACCGGAAGAGGGACCCGTTGGGAGTCAGCCCCCAGGAGTCGCCCGGCCCTTCCCATGGGCCCGCACGCCATTAACCAGACGAGACAGGGAAATGGCGACAGTGATCGGCCGTCAGGCGGCGGCACTGTTGCCATGACCCCATGACCAAGCTAGCGTCATTAGAGGTGCGGCTACAGTAATCCGCAGCCTGCAAGACCCGCCCACGGCGGGCAAGGCCTGTCGGCCCCATGCTGGGCCGTCGGTGGGGCCCACTAGTCTGCTGGCCCCAGAAGTCGACGGAGAAGACGGCGACCTAAGAGACAGACGGCTGGCACCCGTGCCCAGCCGGATTACCATTGTACCCCCGGGGGTTAGGCCTATATAAACCCCCCTGGGCACCCATGCAAGAGGTTGGACCCTAATAGTTTTAGACACACATAGAGGGACGAGAAGAGCTAGCCGTGCCTTTCTCCTTCCTCACCTCGAACAGCTCAAGGAGCAACCTTGTACCCACTTTGCCATAGTGATCATGCGGAGACCCCGCAGAGCAGCAGTAGGGGTGTTATCTCCACGGAGAGCCCTGAAGCTAGGTAATATCCGCCAGCGTGCATGCCTTCGCCTCATCCCGTTTCCAGGCACCGGCAACGTTCTACTCGCCCCCACCATGATAAGCCATCCTTTGGCATATGTCGCACCCAACCCCCGACAACCGAAGTCACAAATCCGAAGGTGGTAAACGGTCAAAAAATCAAACGTTATATATCAGGAAATCCCATAAATGTTGAAACCAATATAATTGACACCGTAACACCGGAGGAGTACATACACTACAAAAAAAGACACATCCGCGACATTTTGGGCCGAACGAATTTTTTGGTCATGCTTATGACACTTCTATGACGATTATTGTGACCAAACCCGGTATCATCACAGATGTGGTGGGCTCCTACTTCTATGACAAAAAATCATAACGGAAAATGGGCTTTTCGTCCTGGGCGGGCTGGAGACGCACCTGCATGACATTCTTTGGGCCGTCCATGACGGAAAAACTCATGGTAGAAGTGAGGGCAAGGAAAATCTCGGGGAGTTCCCAGTTACGGTGGGTGGTCGGGGCCGAGCAATGCATGGAGGTTTGCGCGTTTCTCTCATACATGTACGTGCGTGTGTGCAAGGCGTTGCATTCTAACTGAACCCGAGCGAGGTGTTCGCTTACTGAACCCGAGCGATTGCACTGGCTACGTTACTAAACCCTAGCGATCAATCCCTGGCTGTTAACTGAACCCGAGCGATTCCTTCGCTACTGCTGCTAACCAAAACCGATCGAACCTGCTGCCTCCTGATGAATAGTGAGTGTTGTTAGGGGTTGGATGAACAGTTCCTAGTGGGGGTTGGATGAACAGGACCCTGTGGTAGTAGAGGTCATTGCCGCTGGATGAACAGGACCCCAATCGAGCCGGTTGGGGGTGGATGAATAGGACCCCGTTGAGGGCTGGATTAACAGAAGCCGGTGGAGGGCTGGTTGAACAGTAGCCGGTGGAGGGTTGGATGAACAGTAGCCTGTGGAGGGCTGGTTGAACAGGACCCCGTGGAGTGGGCTGATTGAACAGTTGCCGGTGGAGGCTGGATGAACATGAGCCTGTGGATGGACAGTAGCTGGTGGAGGCAGGAGGGAGACGCCATGGATGAACAGAGGCTGGAGGAAGGCGACGGTGGATGAACAGTAGCGCATGGAGGCTGGAGCGAGGCAGTAGACGATGGATGAACAGTAGCCCGTGGAGTCCCGTTTTGCGGTACGCCACACCCCTCTCGATGAACAGGACCCCCGTTTCGACCGTAGGCGCTCCAACACAAGTCCGTTTCCTCCGTTTTGCGGTACGCCACACCCCTCCTGTTGTGGATTTGTCACGGCAGATATCCTTAGTATCAGGACTTAGTCGCGAGGCCAACGCATCTATGTGGTAGCTTGAGAGGGGTTGAGCGGAATCAAGAGACGCAACACAAGACAGGGATTTAGACAGCTTCGGGCCCCGGGAAACATCATCCGGTAAAAACCCTACATGTTGTTTGAGGCTAGGTCTCATTATCATCATGAGGGAGTCGCCGCAAACCGGCTCTCCTCTTTGTGTCTAGCCCTAAGATTGTTTCTTCTTGCTGGTCCCTTGTTCCCCTTTGGGGAGCCCTACCTCTCCTTATATATGCTGAAGAGGCGGGTTACATGTAGAGTCCAACTCGGACTTTAACTTAAACTATTCTAACTTATCGCCATGGTATTCTTAACATCTTGGGCTTCATAACGTCTTGGGCTTCATAACCCCTGACAACCCAGTTATCACTGGTTGCCGGTTTAACATTGTCCGCGGTTTAACATTGTTCGCGGTTTAACATTGTTCACGGTTTACCACCAGCCAGTTTACCGTCTGTCTGAGCCATCTGTCTTGATCGTCCGCCGTTTAACATCCGCCGGTTTACCAAGTCCCGGCCGGTTTACGACTCCGGCCGGGTCATTCCGCGGGGTATATCCCCGACATTAGCCCCCAGTTTAATTTGGATTTATCCATGTTAAACTGATCCTGATCATCCTTAAGTCCTTGTCACTTCCTTCTTCTAGAAAATCTGGTTTAATAGGCCAGCTTCATAATCAATTTGCTGACATTGGTTTGTCCGCAGAGAAATATTGTGAAGAATAACTTTCTTGACTCAACTCCCAATGCTTAACAAAATATTGGTCTTTGAAATACTCATCTGATCTTCAGCCGGTTGTAGAACTTTGCCGGTTTACAAATATTGATGGCACCGGATCATAACTGTTTGTTAACATCAGCTTTTGAAAATATACCTCTTATATGCCTATCACTTGTAGCCCTCAACTCTTAAGAAGGTAACATAGTAACAGCTTAAGATTTGTTTCAATATGAATGTCACAAGCTTGAAGAAATCCAGGTTGTTCATCTCAATCACTAGTCAGAATTGAGTATTCCACATAGGTAGCCTCCAAGTTCCGGGTTGTCATGCTTGCAGCAACCTGGGACTTGTAATTTCCTGATGCTCATAAAAACTTCAACCAGTGTAGCCCCCAAGGGCCGGGTCATTATGCACATAATGAACAGGGACTTTATATATACTTCATTGAGAATAACATTATATTATGTAACTCCCATCATGGGGCTTGAACCCACGTTCACAAGGTTGAGAGCTTTGTGATTTAACAACTGAGCAGTGGACCCTTCAATATAATGGATAAAAAGCTTTGTACCTTGAATAGTTAACAGGAGCAATTGGTGGCCCCCAAGGGCCGGCTCATTATAATATGATGAGTCGGGTCTTCAATAAGGTGAGCAAACAATGACTTTGCATTAGCCCCCAAGTGTCATGGTGCATGCTTGCAGCAACATGAGACTTGCATATTTGATGTAATTTCAACTTGAATAATGTAGCCCCCAAGTGCCGGGGCGTAAGCCTGCAGCAACTCGGGACTATTCCTTCAATTATAAAATAAATCATATCCATTGGTAATATAATAGCCATTGCGCTAAAGCGACTTTGAAAACCTTAATCATAGTACTGGTTACTGATAACCATAATAAAATCCAGGCATGTTGGCTATTTGAAGATTTGAATAATATAGTCCAATGATTTATGAGCGCATGATTCCAATGGCGCAATCCAAATATATACTGGCGACTTATAGTCGAAACCAAACCGGGCTGATAGTCTCCGGATTATGATCTAATCGTGTTCCGTCAATCTGTAACTGACAGTTGGACCGGATTTAATAATGTTGGGTGAACACAACAGAAAAAATATTTTATCAAAAGAAAAACAGAAGCAAAGGCAAATATAAAACCATTTGCAAAAAGAGGCTTTCTTGAGCCGATCGATGGTGTTACCATGGTCGGACACGACCAAGCTCCCAATAAGGTGTAGCTATGGTTCAAGTCAGCAGGTCCTCAACTCGAAACCGTGGCATTATGCTGATCAAGTGGCGTGGCAATGGTTGGGTTCGACCAAGCCCCAAGTGACTCTATGGCCTTAGGCCGATCAAGAGGCGGATCGGTTCAGACTTGACCATGTCCCCAAGTGATCTGGTGGCTTTCACCTATCAAAAGGTGTTGCATTGGTTCGGACACGACCAAGCCCCCAAGTGATATTGTGGTATTGCGTCGATCAAGGGGTGTGACTATGGTTCAGACATGACCAAGCCCCCAAGTGATCAATAATATGATAAGCCAATAAGGCATGATACCCATGTCTAAACCGCGCATCATGGCAACAGGTCCTCTTTGGCACCCTTTAACTTTTTGCAAGAGATAAATCCTTCTTGAACCGGGATTTTGAACCGGAATCCCTCTTTTTAAGCCGGAAATTTTCTGACGGCCTTTAAATTTGCACCAATATGGCGGTTTAGGGTACTGCATTAGACAACTTTACAGGCCAAAGTAATTGCTCTTTAAAAGAAGGCAATATACAATATAAAAATATACTGGATGGATTTCACTTGATATGCCAGGCTAGTGGTTATCCACCGCAGAGTTGATTATCACCATGGTGAAGTCGTTCAACAACAAGCAAAAGCGGACAGCGACGCATGATGACGCTTAACGATACTTCATTGGCACAAAGATGGCACCATCTTTATAATAAATTATTGTCCTGCATATATAAAAAATATACAGACCAAAAGTAATTGTTCTCTTTATAAAAACAATATTTCCTGATAAAATAGACTTAGATAGACATCACCTGACTTTGCCCGGATGACGGATGATCCGTAAGTAATACCAGTTTAATCCCACAGAACATTGCTTGCGAGTCAATTAGCCTAATCAACTCCTGATACCGTGGCCGTTCAGTGGGCGAAGAGGTGGAAGCACGCCGGTTCTGGCGTGGCTGCAGCAGCTTGGAAGTGGCGAGGCGATCCCGTGGTGTTGAGGCGGCAGCCGCAGACTCATTTGTACTTTGCTGTGGTCAGCCGGTTTATAGGATTGCCCATGCATGTGCTTTGTCGCATGTACAAGCTGACTACTGTCTTTTCTTTTGATAGCATTTTTCTCTCTTTTTGATTTGGAGCTGTGGCAATTTGTACAAGTACTAGCATCACCCGGCTCGTGTCGTCCGTAAGCCGTTCCAGACGTTCAAGGTAACTAACCACGGGACGGCTCACCGTGCGACTGGCGGTTAGCTCGGAACAGAAACCAGGCATAACCCGGCAGGGGCGGCTCCAAGCGATTAAGAGCATCAGCGGAGCGAGGCAGGCCTAGGCAGCGGGGCAAGTCTGTGGCGGTTCGATAGTGGCTCGAGGTACAGACGACATAGGCAGGAACGCGGGCGCGCGGAAGAAGCGGGCGAGTTAAAGCAGATCGCAGTAACAGCAGTGGTAGAGGCGAGGTAGCAGTCAGCCACGGCAGAGACGGAAAAAATTAGGCAGGCAAGTCATCAAACCGTCCCGTAAGATGTCGCACAGCGTTTTAGCTAGCGACTTGATGAATTTCCTCCTTAATTTTTTCTAGGGCTTGTTTCCCGGGGCAACTCTTGTTTTTGACTCTCACGTATACGTTGGTGCTTGGCCCTTCACGTGGGGTGGCAGGCCTGTAGCTTCAAAGATGTGACAGCGATACTGTTGCTGGATCAGCCGGATTGACTAAAATGCGTGTGTGCAAAGATGGCCTGCGACCTGACAGCGGTGGCGCAGCGGAAGCTGGTATCCACCTTGGCGGACAGCTCGCCCAAGAATAAATCTCCACCTCTGCTTACGATTTGAATCGGCATCAAAGAACTTGTCTGTCTCGACGACTTGCGGCGGCACATCTTCTCATTCGCCGGGGACAAACTTCTGTGGTTCTGCTGGGCTAACTCTTGTTCTGAAACAAGCAAAGATGATATTCCACTCATGCCGCAAACCGCTCCTACACCAACATTGAGAGCAGCGTTCCAGAATCCAAAAAACACCACGGCACGAACATCAAACGCTGCACTTCTTTGTATGATGAAAACTTCATTCAATCTTGTGACAACAATGAAAACCGAGCCATCAAAGGTACTGGTATTGACTTAAATCTCGGCAGTGAGACTCCCACACCAACCTCTGTCATCCGACCAAAATCATATGTGACTGAAGCGTCCCAGATGTCTTTATATCTAGCCAAGCTCTTTCCACTTAACAGCCCCTTCAAGGCTTGCAGGCGACCGTGCTAGTGGCAGGTCAATGACAGCGACTTTATGCAGTCCCCTAATTTCGAGACGGGCGCAACAGAGGTACCGGCGACTTGGCAAGTCGGGTCACAGAGGGCCACCTGAATTTTGCGGTGGCTCGCTGGCGGCTTCTGCGTCCGGGTCACATGGACGGAGGTGACCGGTGGAATCAAGGCCGGACGAGGGCGGTTTGACAGCTGCTACTGATGAGACCGAGGGCGAGAGGAACAACTACGAGGCCGGCTCGCTGCAGGGGGTAAAGCCGTGGCCACCGTAGCAGCGGTTTGACAGCGATGTGAGGCACGTACAACTCGCCGGTGGAGTATGGCAGAAGAAGGGGGCGGCATTGAGTAAACCGGAGCGGAGGTGTGGCCTCGTGCAGCGGTGAACCGGACCGGGTCGTAAACGGCCGAAGGCGGGCCGGCTGCAGGAGGAGTGGAACCGGCAAGGGTGCTCGTGGCAGAGCCGCCGGCGCGGCGGAGGAGATGAGGCGGGACACACCCGCGGCAGTGCGGGGCGCGGAGCCGGCCGCAGCGAAAGAGAGCTGCATTTATGGCGGTTTAGGCAAAGGACCTCGGCGGTTTAGGCGAGGAACACAGCGGTTCGGATCAGGCGAAGATAGCAGAGGATCATGGCGGGTCAACGAGGCATAAGAATCAAGAGCGGATCCGCGGCGACGTGGCGGCTCAGTAACAGCCGTGGTTCACAAGGCCCGACGGCCGGTTCAACAACAGCGGCGTTGGCAATTTGTGGCTTGGCGACAGCAATCTGAAGAGACCATGGCCGAATCGAAACAGGCAGCGTCGATGCGCCGGCAAACCACGGCGAAGGAGGCAACCCGACGAGGCATGATGGCCCGACGGTTGAAGTCTGAGACGAGGCCGCGCTGGCAAAGCAGAATAGCAAGGCACGGCGGGAGCGGCGACTTACCTCCACCACCGTGGCAACTCGGGTAACTCGGCACGCTGTAGCTCTCCCACGAGGAGCAGCAGAAGAGGCCCGAGGCGTTCGTCGTTTTAGCGGAGATGGGGTGATCCGCGACTTGGCGCAGGCGAAAGCGATGATGCCGAACGGTGGCTCGGCAGCGGCCGGTGGGTTGGATCTTTGGAAACTCAGTAGTGGCGAGGCGGCCGGCGGTTTGTCACTTGCGGCACACCTGTGGCCATATCAGCAGAGGCGGGCTGACGCGGAGCAAGGCTTGGGCAGAGGCGAAATCCACCGCGGCTCGGATGGTCACTAGGCCGGTTCTTAGGCAAAAGCTAGGGCGTCGCAAAGCAAGGGCTGAATCGGCGCTGGCGTCCATGTCCGGATCGTAGTTGACTTGGTCACTCCACGCCCTCCTCCTCTGTAGTGCGTAACTCACGAAAAGTACAGACCCTGTTGATCTTGTGTGATGACGTGGTGCTCTACAACTCGAAAACAGTACTAGCAGTAGCGACAGACACCATCGGGGTTTGGCGCACAAATGAGACGGGTTGCGACAGGAAACCGCCGTCTCGGCAACTTGTGATCTGACTGCTCCTTAATCGCACAACACACTATCAATATTTCTCTTGCAATCCTGTCGGTTCCTGCGATGTGATCCATGCACTGATCGATCTCAAACACATCTTCAAACACATCTTCAACCTGCAGCAGTGGCAGGGCCTCCGGCGTAATCGTGATTTTCTTAAACTCAAACCTTCATCTATCCAACCGCAAGCTTCTCGATCCGTAGGAGAGATCCCTTCAAGAACTCAACACCACCGTGCGCAGGCCCCACGGTGGGCGCCAACTGTCATGGATTTGTCACGGCAGATATCCTTAGTGTTAGGACTTAGTCGCGAGGCCAACGCATCTATGTGGTAGCTTGAGAGGGGTTGAGCGGAATCAAGAGACGCAACACAAGACAGGATTTAGACAGCCGGGCCCCGGAAACATCATCGGTAAAAACCCTACATGCTGTTTGAGGCTAGGTCTCATTATCATCACGAGGGAGTCGCCGCAAACCGGCTCTCCTCTTTGTGTCTAGCCCTAAGATTGTTTCTTCTTGCTGGTCCCTTGTCCCCCTTTGGGGAGCCCTACCTCTCCTTATATATGCTGAAGAGGCGGGTTACATGTAGAGTCCAACTCGGACTTTAACTTAAACTATTCTAACTTATCTCCATGGGCTTCTTAACATCTTGGGCTTCATAACGTCTTGGGCTTCATAACCCCTGACAACCCAGTTATCACTGTTTGCGGTTTAACATTATGCGCGGTTTAACATTGTTCTGTCGGTTTACCACCAGCCGGTTTACCGTCTGTCTGAGCCATCTGTCTTGACTGTCCGCCGGTTTAACATCCGCCGGTTTACCAAGTCCCGGCCGGTTTACGACTCCGGCCGGGTCATTCCGCGGGGTATATCCCCGACACCTCCCGATCAACAGCACCCGTTTCGACAGTAGGAGCTCGAACACAAGTCTGTTTCCCCCGTTTTGCAGTACGTCAGACCCTTCCTGATGAACAGGACCCCGTTTCGACCTTGCGCGGTCGAACACAAGGCCGTTTTCCTCGGTTTTGCGGTACGCCAGACCCCATTCCGGCTGTTCCATCCAAGCCAGTTGGCTCCCATTGAACATGACCCATTACCACCCAGTCTGTTGCCCCCCGATGAACATTCCGACCCAGTCACTTGGCTCCCGGTGAACACGACGTTGTTTCCTCCATTCCGACCCAGCCTGTTAGCTGAAGATGAACAGGACAACGTCGCTGCCGTCCGTTGCCTCTCCATGTACATGAGCCCTGGCCGTCCGTATGCGCGAGTACGCGTTTCGAGACCCCGCTCGTATGTAAGTACGTGGACGTATTTTTTCGCGTGTGGTTGTATGTACGCGTACACGGTTTAGACGGGACAGCCTGAACTGCTACGTGGGGGGCTCTACTATGACATGTGCCGCTACTTACTCGGCCACAGTTCATCGTTGCAGAGCAATCGATCGACCAGTATGTACGTACACGTTCATGACAAGACAGACAACGCTACGTACGCTTCGACCGGGTGGGTCCCAGCTGTCAGGGAGGATAAGGATGCACTTCCTTGCGTGCAAATATATAGTTGCTGGGTCCCAACTATCGGGGGGAATCATTTTTTTGCCCGTAATAAGGACGCACTTCCTTGCGTGCGAAGATGTAGTTGGTGGGTCCCAGCTGTCAGGGGGAGAAAACATTATTTTTAGGGTAAAAAGGATACAATTGCATGCATGCGTCCATGGGCGTGGTGCGTCCCCACTGTCAGCCTCTCACGTACAGTCATCTTCCGATGACTCTCATTTGCTGACCACGTTGACCACACCGTGCAGAGCGCACCAAGCCGGTGGATGAAGGTGAGGCCCCAGACTGGAATGCCCCGGAGATAGGGAAGACGCGGCTATGCAGTCGGATACAGAGAGGAGTGGGAAACTTGACTGGTTCGGGTGCAGGGTGGGCCTACACTCGGCAGAGAATAACAGGAGGTGCGGAGGAGTGGAGGGATGGCCTAGCCGTCGGTGGGGTAGCGTTTCACTGTGAGGCACGCAAAACAGCGCCGCTGGACGCCAGAGGCTGGAGCAGGCGGTCCCGACAGCACTGGGGGAAGAAGACGAGAGATTGAAGAAGAATCTCGGCCCTTGGATGTATATCCAATGCCTTGCTTAGGCTTCTACCTTTGTATTTTTATTTTTTGCGAAAGTGCTTAGGCTTCGACCTACTGGCCCACTTGTCAGCCATTCCATTTGTTTTTAGTCCATTTGGTGGGCTGGGTGAAACAATGATGTAGCGCCTATGCAGCCTGTTTATATATTATGGTAGAATTTAAAGCCCATTTGCATTTTTCTCGAAATCCTCGGACTTGCTGGGCTGGGTGAAAATATCATGTTGGGCTGGACGGAGAAATGTTATAAAAACATAAACACATGATTGCACGTCTATTACTACATTGGTTAGTAAAATCTTTGCAAACTTATGTACGCAATCACCAGGAGTTAACGTGCCAAGTTATATATAAACAATTATTATTACTAGTTGACCCGTTGCGCCAAATGGCGCAGAGACCCGCTAAAGACATGTTGTCGATGAAAATAGTTTCATTTTGTAAGGACATATTCGATATTGGTAATAGAAAGCCCATGTGTTAAGTCATGCTATATTGAAAATATGTTTATCACGATGAGAAATTTGAGTTTAAAAAAATTCATATTTCTATAACATGCATAGGCGAGCTAAGGAAGCATTATTTTAGTTAAAAATATGGTTATCACGATGAGAAATCTGAGTTAAAAAAAAACATGTTTGTATAATATCTATAGACCAGGTAAGGATTTATTTTTTTTAGCAGTGTTTGAAATAAATTTTTATTTACCATGTGCACAAAAAAAAACATCTCTGTGTTGTGCATATGGAGGCATATGTATGTGAAAGATACATATGCTACCTAGCCCGGTCCAGGAACAATTCTTTGTTTGGCCGTTCATAGTCATGCCTACATACATAGTGCCTACTTATCCCCTTTTCTTCTTGGGTTCCTCATTTGGGCGAGAGAAGCATACTAAACTGGTGAGATTTCTCCTTTCTTATTATTTCTGATTTCTCTGTGTGCATGGTTACACGAATGGCCCATTACACCAAACATCACAATATCCATTTCAAACACAAAGTGTTATCAAAATTAAATTAGGTTTTAGCACGGAGGAACATTCCAGACATGTAACAGCGGATGAAACCACTCTACCAATTCAAACTCTTTAGCAACCATTTATGATTATGATGTCTAACGTGCTAGATGCAATTTCACTGCACATAAGAATTTTCAAGCTCGATTAAAAAGGTATTTTCATATATCGTTGTCTTCATATCCTTTCCTTCTCAGAGCTGGAGTGTGATGCCTTGCTCCTATTCATGGATCTTGACCTACAATTTTTGAACAAACTAAATTAGTTATTCATTCAATGGGAAATCTGAAGTGGGGATTACTTTGCCAATATCGTTAGCAAGTTTGTGAGGGAAAAGAAAGAATGTAACTTCCAAAATCGAAGGTAAGAATGAAGTACACAGTAGTGTAGAAAGTCGGAACATGAGCCGAGACATGTTTCAGAAAATGGTCTAGGTTCCCTGATCCTTTTAACATGAGCTTCGATTATTTTGTTAGGGACTCATGGCTGTATATAACTTTCACAAGCAAAATCCCCTGTGTGACAACCTACCTTCGATCACAAAGCTATATAATCTATATAATGGAGAAAAATGGAGCTTTCGATAACCTGCATACCTATTTCCTAAAGCAAAGCTAGGAATGAAGTACACAGTGTTGTAACTGGGAAAGTAGGAAAATCAAATCATACACTCCGAAACATATTGCAGAAAGAGAAGCGTGAAGCACACATTCTTGAAGTTTGAACAAAAGTGAACATTCATTTTTGTTGAGCCTGCTATTTATCTATGGGAAGCATGGATAAGTAAAGATAGGAATTTAGAAAATGTATGCAAATTCACATATATTTTTCTAACATCCCATGGAAATGTCTATCAGGACGGTGTGTTTCGAAAAAGCAAGTCAGGCAGCTAGTAGTTTGGATAAAACCTCTATAGATAGTAGAAAACAACTTCCAACTATTCAATTGTACAGACTAAAAAGTTCGCCAGGAAATGAGAAGAGCCAGGAAAATGCACTAAGTTACAGAAGAAGCGCCTAAAATATAATAGTGGCAGTTAGTTTGGCAAGAAACCTGCATATATTTGAGTGCAATTCACATCCTCTAGGCCATCATTCTCACGCATTTTTCCTAGTAAGTAGAAAGCATATACAGAGTATAAAAAGGGGATACTGATCACACAACAAGTAGTAGTTAACTATAAAAAACAAAAACAAATAGTAGCTTTAGAGCTTTAGAAGGTTGTCCGGTTTTGCACTGTATGCTTTCACCTATGCAGAACTGGATGTTGTACTACTTATTTTGGAGTCAATACATATTTCAATCTATAAAAGAAGCCTGACACGAATCATCTGCTACTCTAGAAATTTGATTTATCACGGCTAACCAACATGGAACGATCATCTGACTTTCTGGTTATACTAACGTGTAAATATTTGGCAGGTATAGACTATAGTGTCAACCATAATGTATTATTTGCAAAAGCAAGGAAGGTTGCCGTAGCTAGATAAATGACTCTTTTCAAGTTGACTGCCAAATTTTTATTACAAAGTGGATGCCTACTAATAGCGCATCTCGGGGAATCACAGTGAGAATGAAAGGCCTGTAGAAATGCAAAACGGCAAGATAAAATTCAGACATTGGCATAGAGAGAAACTAATGGGAAAACATGCACCATCAACCACTCACCATAAGGTCAGCAGCTGGACAGTAGCTGAGCTGCAGTAGATGGTTACCAAGTAATGAATAGAAGGAAAATCACCTCAAAAATAACCACAAGACTACCAAACTATCTGCAAACATGAAGGCCCTTGCTTGGATTAGACAGGATGAGTACGCCATGATAATCCAAAGAACAAAAAGATGGATTAAAATTTATAGAGCAATGCTAGGAAGATATTGTCTTGAAGAACAGAAAGTAAGAAAACAATAATGCAAGCAATGAACCTGCAAAAATATTGTCGGCGTTCTAGGAACGGGTGTCCCCAGACTTGCCTGCCTGCGGCATGCGGCGTGGCTCAAGGGGTGGCCCAGCACGACCCATTTTCATCAGCACAAGCTCAAGACCCTCGCGAGGGGCCAAGCCTCGCGAGGCAGATGACAGGGAGCTTCCTCAGGCACGGCCTCGTCAGGCTGGCTCGCGACGAGGCGGAGAGATCAAGGTGGGGTACCTCATGAGGTGCCCATGACGTAAGCCATGATGACCAAGGGCGCCAGGCGGGCGCCAGCCCGCGCAGTGTCCTCCTTTCCTCTTTGGTGCAAAGGGAGCAAGCGCGGGCGAGAGCATCAAGCGAAGGCATCCGTTTCGGTGCAACAAGACCAAGACCGTCGCAACGGCTGGAAGGAAGTCATCGTGGAGCCCAAGCTGGCGTCACCACCAGAGCCTTTGACAGGCGAGGACCAACTTTAGTCAGGATAAGTGTACTAGATGTTCCCCTTCAAAATGGCCAATTGTTGGCACCCTTCCCGCTCAATATTTGGGAAGAGGCCCAGGGCCTTTGCCTATAAATAGGACTAGCCTCCCACAGGGTAGAGGGATCCGGGATCCAGAAGAGGATCCAGCACCTTGAATCAGCAGAGAGAGAGCGACTGAACTCCCCCTAGCAGTTCATCGCATCAGCCAAGAACAGACCCTCGCGAGGCTGTTCTTCCTTATATTGTTCATCATCAACCCAAGAGGCAATCCACCACAGCACAAACTAGAGTAGGGTATTACACCACAACGGTGGCCCGAACTAGTATAAACCATGTGTCTCTTATGTTGTTCTTTTCATAGCTCTAGATCCTAGCGATCGGTGAGGTGCAGGTAGGTGGAGGGTGAGATCTCCGCGCGCACCCCAGTGTTCGAACCTAGAGGGTCTGCCGGAACCCGAAATCCGACATTTGGGGCGCCAGGTCGGGGTGCGCCGGAATCCGCCTTTTGCCGCTTCGCGCCCCGTCGCATCGTCATCATCATGTCCGGCGACCAGGCGGGAAACCCGATCCCGGGCGGCTGGCCCGCCCACGCATGAGCCGCCGCACAGGCGACCCATGCCCCAAGCAGCTCGCGGTCCGCAGGGCGCTGCGGGCCGCGGGCGACGCGGACAGTCAACGACAGCTCTCACGCCACGGCAGGCGCGGTCGGCGGCGAGGGCCTCCAACCACGCCACGGCCACGACACCGTACACCCGACGGGAGCAGGCGAACTCAAGGGCCGCGCTCACGGTGGCCCGAGAGCTACTGCAATGCAGGCTGCTGGAGGGCGGCCACGACGTGCTGCTAGAACGGGTGGCAGAGCTCCTGGGCTTCGCCGCATCGGGGGCTCACTTCTGCGCCCAACTCCCACCTCAGGTCCAGTGCGGCCCACGCGGAGGGTCCACGCACGACCGCGCAGCTCCAAGCGGACTCCAAGGCCACCCCAACGCCAGCCAGGCCGTGAGCACCGGGCCAGCAGCGGCGCTGCCTCCGCCTCCGGCCAGCGAAGAAGGACTCGCCATGACCCACGGCCCAGTGGGCCACCGCGCTACCGCTCCCAAGTGGGCGCCTCAAGCAGAGCTGCATGGCACACTGAGCACTACGGCGCAGCCTTCGGGATGGCGGCCCCAGAAGAGTACATGCCCCACATGATGGACCAAGGGCACACGCATGAGGACGGACAAGGCTCACTCCTCAGCCCAAGCTGGGGGGACGAGGCACCAGTGAGCTCTTCGGGGAGCCAGGAAGGCCACATCGGCCATCTTTGGAAGCAGCGATTATCGGGTACCGCTAATTCCTCAGGAGCCGGCATACGCTAACCATGGACCGCAGGAGGTGTAGGTCGCCACAGCGGGCGGCTGCCCCGCTCCAGCAGTTTCCTACCCCTCAGGAGGAGGGCGCCGGGGGCTGCAGGAGAGGGGCCGAGATCCGGCATCACCACCGCGGCGTTCGGAGCAAGGCGTTCTCAGGAGGTAGGCCCTCTGCTGGGGAGGTGCCTCAGGGCTTGCCCCTGGCAGAGGACCCGTGGTCGTCGGGGGAACCGCTGGCGACCGCTCTACCCCATCGGCGGCGTCCTGGTTTCCGGTCGTAGTCGGTGGCACTAGAGTGCGGTGCAAGGCGGGGCCCTCATCTGGCGATATGAAGCAAGGCCGGTACCTATGAAGAAGGCCCAGTGCCTGTGAAGCCCGCCGCCCCGTGACACTCTCACGTAATAATGAGTGGGGCTGTACACGCCCCGGAGTCTCAGGGGTGCTGGCCTCAGGCCATGGGGCTCCCACCCACGCCCAGTGGCAGCACTTAGCTCCGCGCTGGTGAGAAGACGTCCAAGACTAGACTAGGTGCCGGATGCGGCCTTTTTTCTGCTTGCATTGTTTTTTCCCTTGGCTGTCGTTTCCCCCCGTTGGATTTAAGTTGGATTTGAGCTTGAGATTTGCGTGTGTCCGGGGAAGGGGTGTTTAGTGTCGTTCGAGCAATCTCTCGCGTTCTGGTTACCATTTTGCCTCAGCTGCCTCCCCTCATGAGCCCCTCGTGAGCCGGGTCAGGCCTAGCTTGCGTGCAGCCCAGACTGCCGTCACCGCGCCCTCTCAGGAGGTTTTCATTACAGGATTAGTGGGCTCGTTCAGGAAGCGCTCGAGACATCACAACCCTCCGCAAGCTATCTCGGGGCCCACGCGGGTCGAAGGTAAACAAGCCAGCCAGCTCGTCGCAAAGCCAGCCACTTGGCGCAGGTGTACGGGTGATATCGCATCTACTAATACGCTGAATGCAAGTTTTTACATGAGGGGCTCCCCCTCCCAAAATGCTCTTACAACCTTCAGGGCAAAGCCCGAACTCTGTTTGCGGATGGTAAGAAAGCAGGGACAACACACGGTCAGTCGGATAAATCCCCCAATGCATCCTCAGGGGCACCTCCTGAATCATCGCTGGCGTCGCTGGCCTCGCCATCACTCTTCGCGTTGCCGTCAGCAGCGTCAGGGCCATTCACCACGCCGCCTTCATCAGCACCCACGACCACGCCGTTGTTATCAGAAGCGAAGGCCCTGACGAGGGCATCCACATTGTCTTCCACCCAGTGCGCCAGCTCGTCCAGGACGGCCTTGGGTACTGGGGCGATGGCGGCGTCAAAGTCGAAGTTGGGGTCCATGTTTCGAAGATGGCTGAAGACAAGAGAAAAGGCGCGCCCGAGCAGGGCGTGGCTCCTCTCCTCCACCAACCTGCTAGCTCTGACCTACCGCACCTCCAGCTGCGTCACCACGTCGGTGAAGAACTGAAGGTTGCCAGCATAGTTGACTGCATGGGGCTCGCCAGCGGTCGCCGCGAGATGTTACCCAAGGCGTGTTGGCTCTCTCCGGGCGTGGTGAGCATGGGGCCATGCTCGTGCTCGAGATCCGCCCGTTGGCGTATCTCGTCCTCGTTACGCGCATAGCAGCCTCAGCCTCGTCCACCCATTGGCGGAGAAGAAGCGCCTCAGCGCGGGAGGTAGTCAGCTCCTCCTGCGCCATGCCAAGGGCGGCCTGGGAAGCATCGGCCCGCCGAGTCACTTCATCCAGATTGGCCCTCAGGGCGGCGGTCCTGCCTTCGGCCTCGACCCGAATCAACCCCAGCCTCTCCTCGAACTCGCGCTCAAGGTTCAAGCGGGCCGTCGCCACCCGGCGTCCAACCTCTTCCAGGACGCGGGCTTCCCGCGCAGCGACGTCATCCTCCGCTTACGTCACCGAGCGCTCCCTCATCTCCAGATGCTCAAAATCGCGTGCGCGTTCGGTAGCTTCCAGCGTCAATGCCTCCTCACGCCTCTGGAGCTCCGCCTGGTCGACCGAAGCCACCTTCATCGACGCAAGGGCCGTCTCATGCAGCTCCACCTGCTGCTCCAGGGAATGGCACCGGGCCTGAAGTTCCCGCGCCCGCTCCTCCGCCGCCTAACGCCGCCAGTAAGCCTCTTGGTCCTCCTCGACGACCCGGGAACGGACCTCCCGAGAGGCCGCCAGCGACGCCTTGGCTTCCTCATTGTCGAGGTCACGCTGGTGGTGCGCAAGGGAAATAGCCGCCTTCAGCTTGCGCCTCTCTTCAGCCAGGCGCAGGCCCTCAGCCTCAAGGCGTGCGTCTTCGTCAGCGAGCTCTTCACCAAGCAGGCTCACCGCGTCAGCCGCCCTCCGGAGAAACCCTTGGCGAAGAGCGCGATGCTCCCGGGCGCGCTTGAGCACGTCTTATGCGCCGTCATCCACCCCAAGTAAGCACGGAGGGCGATGAATCACCACTCCCCCTCTCGGCAGGGGGCTGGGGGCTGGCGCCCTCACGGTGGCCGGGCACGCCTCTCCAGAAGCCCGGCCTGGAGCCAGCCCATCCCCAAATGAGGAGCGCAGGGCTGACCTCAGCTAGTCGCCATCCACGACCAGACGAGAAGCCCAAGGCAGGCTGGCTATGCCCTGAGAAGGCTCGCGAAGGAGGGTCGCGAGGCGCGCAGAACCGCGATGCGCCACAGGATGGCTTACCTCTCCGACCGACCTCACCACAAGGGCTCTACTTGAGCTCGGAGCGCTCGAAGACGGTGGAGAGGGTGGAGCCTAGGGGGATGGCTCCTCAGCCATCTCCGTGAGCTCGGCAGGAAGGGCCCTGCAGAGCAAGGATCAGCCAAAGCAACGGGAGGATCAGGATCTAGGAAAGGGGAAGGCTTACTCATCAATGGCAAAATACTTCCTGCGCTTCAGCAGGCGGCAAGGGTAATCGTCACCCAAGGCCTCCCTTCTCTTCCGGAGAGCCTCGAAGTCCACGTGGAAGCGGCCCAGGAGTTGGGCGCAGGGGTCAGCCTGCGACGAGGAAGAAGCATCAAGGTGACCAGCGTCAGGGGCGTCGTCCTGATGCACGCCGACGGTCGCCTCACCAAGAAGAGTAGCTGGAGCCTCAGGGGCCTCAACCACGAGCGCCGTGGGCGGCGGCTCAACGCCTTCAGCCGCAGCAGTATGGGCCTCAGGAGCTGCCCCCTCAGGAATGCTGCCTGGCGTCGTCATCCCGGCGGGGGCCCCCTCAGCCTCCAGCGGCCCATGCCTCCCTGCTCTGCCACTCGAGGAAGGGCCGCCGTGGGCGACTGGAAGGGCAGTCACCACCACTGGATTCTCGCGAGGCCCCATGAGGCCAGCGGGGCGCATCCCCCACTCGTCGAAGTCGGGCATCTGATTCACAAAGTCGCCCCTGTTTGAGCAAAAGTACAGCAAAGCCCCCCCTTGCTGGATGCTGCCGGGGGAAGGGTCCCAAGTCAAGACCAAGAGCACCTTCCTCAACGCTTCAGGCGTCAGTTCCTCCTCCTGGAGCCTCATTTGATCCTCATGCCCTCATAAGGCCCACATCCGGCGGGAGTGACGCTAGAGAGGGGCAATGCGGCATAGCAGGAACTCCTTCACCACCTTGGGCGCCGTCACGTCGAGCGCCCTCAGGAACGCGAAGCGATGCCAGACGACGACGAGCCGGGGGCTCGTGAGCGTCTCCTGGCCCCAGTCTGAATTGGGGACAGCGGGAGATTTTGGCTCCGAAAGCAAGGGCTGGGCACCCCGACATCCACGTACAGCCACCGCTCATGGAACCCAGGCGCGGGCTGAGGAAGACTGAAATCAATCCCTGAAGCCGCTACTTCTGGTGCGGCAGTGAAGCTCACGCACCCCGAGCATTGGGTGGGGTCGATGAGGCGCAGAGAGAAGAAGTGACGCAGCAAGGCAACTGAAGGAGGGATGTCCATCATTGCCTCACAGACAAAGGCGAAGACGGCACGAAGAGTAATGGATTCAGGACCCAGATGCATCATATGGATCTGGTAATGGGAAAGGACAGCATTGAAGAAATTGGAAAAGGGGGGAACCAGCCCCGCCCACAGGGCGTCGGCAAAGTATCGGACCTCGGTGACTATTCTGTCGATGGAGAAGTGTGACGCAGGCTAGGCCGTCGTCCTCCCGCACTCGTTGAAGATAGTGGCCAAAGCAGAGCTGACCTTGCCCAAGCCTTCTCGGTTGAGTATGATCGACCGATCGGCGATGCGAGCCGACGATTTACGGCGGCGAAGCGGCGAGGGCACATGTTTCTTCCCTTTCCCTTCTTCGCCGGAGCCATGGCGATGGAAGGGGAGGATTGAGATTGATTGAAGCGAAGCTGGAGCTCGAGAGGAGGAAGAGCGGGGGACGGTTGAGCATCGAAAAGGGGAACAACTGTGTGCAACCACGGCTCCGCCTAGCTGGGCGCAAAATAAGGAGGCGTGGGGGAACAGTGCCGCCCACGTCCAATCAACCGCCACGCGGCGCCCGAGGCCGCAGGCTGTTAGGGCCCGCGGTGCTTCTCCCTTGCCCCTTCGCCTCTCTGCTCAGCCAAGTCCGGGCGCGCCTTGGGCCCGGGGCTACTGTCGGCGTTCTGGGAACGGGGGTCCCCAGACATGCCTGCCTGCGGCCTGCGGCGTGGCTCAAGGGGTGGCCCAGCACGACCCATTTTCATCAGCACAAGCTCAAGACCCTCGGGAGGGGCCAAGCCTCGCAGGGCGGACGACAGGGAGCTTCCTCAGGCACGGCCTCGTCAGGCTGGCTCGCGAGGAGGCGGAGAGATCAAGGCGGGGTACCTCACGAGGTGCCCATGACGTAAGCCATGACGACCAAGGGCGCCAGGCGGGCGCCAGGCGGGCGCCAGCCCGCGCAGTGTCCTCCTTTCCTCTTTGGTGCAAAGGGAGCAAGTGCAGGCGAGAGTGTCAAGCAAAGGCATCCGTTTCGGTGCAACAAGACCAAGACTGTCGCAACGGCTGGAAGGAAGTCATCGTGGAGCCCAAGCTGGCGTCACCACCAGAGCCTTTGACAGGAGAGGACCAACTTTAGTCAGGATAAGTGTACTGGATGTTCCCCTTCAAAATGGCCAATTGTTGGCGCCCTTCCCGCTCAATATTTGGGAAGAGGCACAGGGCCTTTGCCTATAAATAGGACTAGCCTCCCACGGGGTAGAGGGATCCGGGATCCACAAGAGGATCCAGCACCTTGAATCAGCAGAGAGAGAGAGCGACTGAACTCCTCCTAGCAGTTCATCGCACCAGCCAAGAACAGACCCTCGCGAGGCTGTTCTTCCTTGTATTGTTCATCATCAGCCCAAGAGGCAATCCACCACACCACAAACTAGAGTAGGGTATTACACCACAACGGTGGCCCGAACTAGTATAAACTCTGTGTCTCTTATGTTGTTCTTTTCATAGCTCTAGATCCTAGCGATCGGCGAGGTGCAGGTAGGTGGAGCGCGAGATCTCCGCGCGCAGCCCAGTGTTTGAACCTAGAGGGCCTACCGGAACCCGAAATCCGACAAATATCCTCCAAGTTTGGCATGAAAATCCATCGAATATATCCTTGACTGTATATTTGTCTTTGTCGTTGTACTCTACAGGAAGGTTCTCAAAAAACCAGAGTAAAGTTGTTTTTTCCTTTTTTGAGAGTTTGATAGCAAACCAGCAATGCATCAAAAAGGGATTAGAATTGATAAGAAAATAAATATCTACTACTTTATAGTCAAAGAACATGGTTCCATCGACAAAAATACAAAAACATTGAAATTTGACGGTGTAAGTAACCTGCAGTGATATACGGAGCCATAAACTACTTTGCAATGATATACTGAACCATAAACCTGAAGCTCTACTTTGATGGTAAATTTATAACTGGAAAAGAAGGAAAATGAAATCATATACTCTTAGACATATTGCAAAAACAGAAGCATGAAACATCTTTACTTAAGAATAATCTTATGGTCTAATATCTTTAGAAATAGCTGAAACTTATTTATTCTAAGATGGTTACTACAGGTATGAAATCACTCCAGCTATTAGTATGTATGAAACTTCTCTTTAGTGTTTCCATGCTGCCTGTCTGCACACTTCAATTATTTTTGGCAAGAACAAACCAGACTAAGAAAGCATTAGTGTGTTGGATCTTACTCAAGTTACCAGAAGATGAGAGAATGCTTGCCGATAAAAAGGGGGGCAAGGATATAATAATCTTTAAACATCCAAGGAAGTAACGTGTAATCCACCCAGCAAGAAAAACAGAGGCCATGGAAAGTCTCACCTCAGCATTCCAAGACCTGACTTGGCCTATGGATATAGATCACAAGAGTAACTAGAGACAATCAATTTTACACGTGCCTCATGTCAAGTATTCTGAGCCAGTAGAGACCTCTGTCTATCTATTAGGGATGCCAAAACAGTACAAACACAATTAATTCCGTATTATAGGAAATATAGCAATACAGCTGGGTATCAAGATCCTCAGGAGAGATGTGTAAACTAAACACAAACAAAATCATACACCATCCAAAAACAACTGGATAATAATATAAACATTTCAACGAAAAAAGTGTAAACCCACAACTCAACATCAAGATGATCAAAAGAAACAAACAAGTAACTGGACCATGTGTTATTGCTTACCTAATTAGACTTCTATAGAAAACAGAACGGCGTAGATAACCTCCTTGCAGAACCATGGATGCCTATGCAACCATGGAGGCATCCATACTAAATAGCAACTGAAAACATTTTTACATAATAGTCACCGTCAAAAAATCAGTCCAGAATCTCAGGAAATACCAGGAAATAAGGTACATCTTACATATGTCTATAGAAGAACAGAGCAGAGGAGAATATAATGAGCATTCGGTGCTTCTTCATCTGCGACCTCACACATGCAAGAATGTGCCGACAAAGCACAACATGCTACCATGGATACTTATTACCTTAACAGACATTCACATTCATTGGTGTGGCACTTAGTCGTAACTAAAATGCACGGATATTGGTGTTCCACAGTAATAGACACTTGAAGCCCCATGTTGTAATTGTAACTGAGTAGAGATATAACAAAATATTACATACTAGATATTTATTTAGGAATCAATGAAGAGCAAGAAGGTTCAGCTCTTCCCTTGCCTTATCCTCTGGAAGCAAACTGGGAATGCGTTTGCTCCCTGTAGGGTTCAGCAAGGAAGTCTACAAATAATCCCAGCAGGGTTCGCTGAGATATGAGAACAAGCAAAACTTACCACCGAGCCCTTTCCAGCTGCGGAGATGAGCCGATCCGCCTCTCTGGCAGGCATCCACGCCTCTCCTCCTTCTCTAGCCGGCGACGCCCGGTTGAGCTCCTCTTCCGCGGCTTCCTCGCGACGAGGGCTCGCCTCCTCCCGAGGCTTCCTCGCGAGCTAGGGTGGATAAGGACCTCAGGAGACGGTGGATCTCGCTGAAAGAACCAGCAGAGCTTTTGGGGCTGCGGGTGGGGGGGGGAGTAAGGACTGGAAGAGGGTGGTGGCGCGGCGGCTGTATTGACGACGGAGGCGAGCCGGTCCGCCTCCTTGGCATCCGCGACTCTCCTCCTTCTCCGGCCGGCGACGCCCGGTTGAGCTCCTCCTTCCGTGGCTTCCTCGCGATGAGGGCTCGACTCCTGGCTGCGGGGGGGAGGAAGGACCGGAGGAGGGCGTGGTCGCGCTCGTCGGCGCCAGCGGGAAGGAGGAAGGAGGAGGAAGGGGGAGAAGGGATGCGGCGGCCGGCGGCTATCCAGACGAGCAGCAATGAGGGAGGGGGTGCAGCGCTGTCGAGCGAGGGAGGAAGGAGAGGTGTGGCGGCTAGGGTTGGTGCGGGTGTGGGCTCTGGCGCAGCAACCCTGCGACTAGGATTTGGAGTGGAGCGCGCGCGGGGATTGGGCGAAAGCCTTTTCCACCCGAGATCGATCGACCCAGCCAATAAACACGCGGTGCGAGCCCACCATTAATTGGATGGCAAAAACGACCGCGAGGTGAAATCGGGTTTAACAGCACGTAAAGATCGCACGGCTCAGACACTCTAGATGGCCAGATCCAACGGCCAGCGAAGGAACTGGTCGAGGGAGCATTCTCCAAGCGAGTTGGCTAGCCTCTATATTGTTTTAAATTTTGTAAGAATTTTCTATTTATGAAATAAAATATCATTTTAATTTGATGAGTTAATAGGACGTGGGGTATTATTATATTTTAGGCTAGACGTGGGACAATTGAGTTGGTTCTAGGGAAAAGTACTGGGAGAAAACTCAGATTACATCTAAAAAGAAAGTGGGAGAAAATTCAGATATAGGATTAATGAAAACGAAAAATAAAGGAAGTGGGAAGGTCTATAAAACGGTTGGACGAACGACAGGTTTAACAGAACCTTATGTTGTTTCTATTGTATATATATGTAATAAAATAAGATATAAATATCAATATAAATATATATATATATATATACTATTATAGAAGGGAAAACATAGGTTCAGATTTGCATTCTTATAGAAAAATAGAACTGAGTTGTGCGTCGTCTTGAAAAAACGAACATAACTTGGGTTTCTAATGTTATAGACAAGCTAGGCTGGGAGGCCCAGAGGCCGCTTGATACCCGCTCGATCCAAAAAAAAGTTGAAACATGTCGTGGGCTACGCATGTTAAACAACAAAACATAGGCCATGGACCTGGTGAGCCCGGGACTGTCAGCCTCTCGACGAACAGTCGTCTCCCGATTCCTCTTGTTTTGCTGACCATGTTGGGAGAGACATACGGCGGTGCCGCGGTGAGAGCACCAAGGCGGAGGACGACATCGAGACCTCGGACCGAATGAACCAAAGCGGCAGAAGACACAGGTGGAGGGGAGTACGAGGGTTGACTTGTTTGGGTGCAGGGTGGGCCGGTGGAGCTGCCGCCACCGGACAATGTGTGGGAGTAGAGGGATGGCCTGGCCAATGCTATAAGCTATGTGTTGGGTACCGCAGTATTTCATAAAATTTACCTACGATCACGCAATATCTATCTAGGAGATGCATAGATATGAGAGGGGAGAGTGTGTCTACGTACCCTCGTAGACCGAAAGCGGAAGCGTTTAGTAACGTGGTTGACGTACTCGGACGTCTTCGCGATCCAACCGATCCAATTTCCGAGCGTACGACCCCTCCGCGTTCAGCACACGTTCAGCTCCATTAACGTCTCTCAATCTCTTGATCCAGTTGAGGACGAGGGAGAGTTCCGTCAGCACAATGGCGTGGCGACGGTGATGATGAAGTTACCGACGCAAGGCTTCGCATAAGCACTACGACGATATGATCGAGGTGTGTAACTATGGAGGGGGGCACCGCACACGGTTAAGAGAAACATGTCTCTTAGGGCACCCCCTGCCCCGTATATAAAGGAGGGGAGGGGGAGGCCGGCCGGCCCTGTAGGGCGCACCAGGAGGAGGGAGTCCTACTAGGACTCCAAGTCTTAGTAGGATTCACCCTGGAGGAAAGGGGGAAGAAGGAAGGGAGAGGGGGAAGGGAAGGAAAGGGGGGGGGGGGGCGCTGCCCCCTTCCCCTAGTCCAATTCAGAACCAAGGGGGCGCGGCCAGCCCCTTGTAGCCCTTCCTCTCTCCCCACTAAGTCCCATCAAGGCCCATTAGTTCCGCCGGGGGTTCCGATAACCCTCTGGCACTCCGATAATTATCCGGTACCTCTCGAAACTCATCCGGTGTCCGAATAACATCGTCCAATATATCAATCTTTATGTCTCAACCATTTCGAGACTCCTTGTTATGTCTGTGATCTCATCCGGGACTTTGAACAATCTTCGGTCATCAAATCACATAACTCATAATACAAATCGTCATTAAACGTTAAGCGTGCGGACCCTATGGGTTCGAGAACTATGTAGACATGACCGAGACACATCTCCCGTCAATAACCAATAGCGGCACCTGGATGCTCATATTGGTTCCTACATATTCTATGAAGATCTTTATCGGTCAAACCGCATAACAACAAACGTTGTTCCGTTTGTCATCGGTATGTTACTTGCCTGAGATTCGATCGTCGGTATCATCATACCTAGTTCAATCCCGTTACCGGCAAGTATCTTTACTCATTCCATAATGCGTCATCCCGCAACTAACTCATTAGTCACATTGCTTGCAAGGCTTATAGTGATGATCATTACCGAGAGGGCCCACAGATACCTCTCCGATACACAGAGTGACAAATCCTAATCTCGATCTATGCCAACTCAACAAACACCATCAAAGACACTAGTAGAGCATCTTTATAATCACCCAGTTACGTTGTGACGTTTGATAACACACAAGGTGTTCCTCCGGTATTCGGGAGTTGCATAATCTCATAGTCATAGGAACATGGATAAGTCATGATGAAAGCAATAGCAATGAAACTAAACAATCATTTATGCTAAGCTAAAGGATGGGTCTTGTCCAACACATTATTCTCTAATGATGTGATCCCGTTCATCAAATGACAACACATGTCTATGGCCAGGAAACTTAACCATCTTTGATTAACAAGCTAGTCAAGTAGAGGAATACTAGGGACACTCTGTTTGTCTATATATTCACACATGTACTAAGTTTCCGGTTAATACAATTCTAGCATGAATAATAAACATTTATCATGATATAAGGAAATATAAATAACAACTTTCTTACTGCCTCTAGGGCATATTTCCTTCAGTCTCCCACTTGCACTAGAGTCAATAATCTAGATTACATAGTAATGATTCTAACACCCATGGAGTCTTGGTGTTGATCATGTTTTGCTCGTGAGAGAGGCTTAGTAAACGGGCCGGCAATATTCAGATCCGTATGTATCTTGCAAATCTCTATGTCTCCCTCCTTGACTTGATCGCAGATGGAATTGAAGCATCTCTTGATGTGTTTGGTTCTCTTGTGAAATCTGGATTCCTTCGCCAAGGCTATTGCTCAAGTATTGTCACAAAAGATTTTCTTGGACCCCGATGATCTAGGTATGACACCTAGGTCTGATATGAACTCCTTCATCCAGACTCCTTCATCTGCTGCTTCTGAAGCAGCTATGTACTCCGCTTCACACGTAGATCCCGCAACGACGCTCTGTTTGGAACTGCACCAACTGAGAGCTCCACTATTCAATATAAATAGGTATCTGGTTTGTGACTTAGAGTAATCCGGATCAGTGTCAAAGCTTGCATCGACGTAACCGTTTACGACGAGCTCTTTATCACCTCCATAAACGAGAAACATATCCTTAGTCCTTTTCAGGTATTGCAGGATGTTCTTGCCGCTGTCCAGTGATCCACTCCTGGATTACTTTGGTACCTCCCTGCTAAACTAATAGAAAGGCATACATCAGGTCTAGTACACAACATTGCATACATGATAGAACCTATGGCTGAGGCATAGGGAATGACTTTCATTTCCTCTCTATCTTCTGCAGTGGTCGGGCATTAACTCTGACTCAACTTCACACCTTGTAACACAGGCAAGAACCCTTTCTTTGATTGATCCATTTTGAAGTTTTTCAAAACTTTATGAAGGTATGTGCTTTGTGAAAGTCCAATTAAGCGTTTTGATCTATCTCTCTAGATCTTGATGCCCAATATATAATCAGCTTCACCGAGGTCTTTCATTGAAAAATTCTTATTCAAATATCCTTTTATGCTATCCAGAAATTCAGTATCATTTCCGATCAACAATATGTCATCTACATATAATATCAGAAATGCTACAGAGCTCCCACTCACTTTCTTGTAAATATAGGCTTCTCCAAAAGTCTGTATAAAACCATATGCTTTGATCACACTATCAAAGCATATATTCCAACTCCGAGAGGCTTGCACCAGTCCATAAATGGATCGCTGGAGCTTGCACACTTTGTTAGTACCCTTTGGATCGATAAAACCTTCTGGTTGCATCATATACAACTCTTTTTTAAGATATCCATTAAGGAATGCAGTTTTGACATCCATTTGCCAAATTTCATATTCAAAAAATGCGGCAATTGCTAAAATGATTCGGACAGACTTAAGCATTGCTACGGGTGACAAGGTCTCATCGTAGTCAAATCCTTGAACTTGTCAAAAACCTTTCACAACAAGTCGAGCTTTGTAGACAGTAACATTACCATCAGCTTCAATCTTCTTCTTGAAGATCCATTTATTCTCTATGGCTTGCCGATCATCGGGCAAGTCAACCAAAGTCCACACTTTGTTCTCATACATGGACCCCATCTCAGATTTCATGGCCTCAAGCCATTCGCGGAATCTGGGCTCATCATCACTTCCTCATAGTTCGTAGCTTCGTCATAGTCAAGTAACATGACCTCCAGAACAGGATCACCGTACCATTCTGGTGCGGATCTTACTCTGGTTGACCTACGAGGTTCGGAAGTAACTTGATCTGAAGTTTCATGATCATCATTATTAGCTTCCTCACTAATTGGTGTAGGAACCACAGGAACTGATTTCTGTGATGAACTACTTTCCAATAAGCGAGCAGGTACAATTGCCTCATCAAGTTCTACTAGAGAGAAACTCCTTCTCTAGAAAGGATCTATTCTTAGCAATGAATATCTTGCATTCAGATCTGTGATAGAAGGTGTACCCAACAGTCTCCTTTGGGTATCCTATGAAGACACATTTCTTCGATTTGGGTTCGAGCTTATCAGGTTGAAGCTTTTTCACATAAGCATCGCAGCCCCAAACTTTAAGAAACGACAACTTAGGTTTCTTGCCAAACCACAGTTCATATGGTGTCGTCTCAATGGATTTAGATGGTGCCCTATTTAACGTGGATGCAGCCGTCTCTAAAGCATAACCCCAAAACGATAGCGGTAAATCCGTAAGGGACATCATAGATTGTACAATATCTAATAAAGTATGATTACGACGTTCGGACACACCATTACGCTATGGTGTTCTAGGTGGCATGAGTTGCAAAACTATTCCGCATTGTTTCAAATGAGACCAAACTCGTAACTCAAATATACACCTCCACGATCAGATCGTAGAAATTTTATTTTCTTGTTACGATGATTTTCCACTTCACTCTGAAATTCTTTGAACTTTTCAAATGTTTTAGACTTATGTTTTATCAAGTAGATATACCCATATCTGCTCAAATCATCTGTGAAGGTCAGAAAATAACGATACCTGCCGCGAGCCTCAACACTCATCAGACCGCATACATCAGTATGTATTATTTCCAACAAGTCTGTTGCTCGCTCCATTGTTCCGGAGAACGGAGTCTTAGTCACCTTGCCCATGAGGCATGGTTCGCAAGCATCAAGTGATTCATAATCAAGTGATTCCAAAAGCCCATGAGCATGGAGTTTCTTCATGCTCTTTACACCAATATGACCTAAACGGAAGTGCCACAAATAAGTTGCACTATCATTATTAAACTTATATCTTTTGGCTTCAATACTATGAATATCTGTATCACTACTATCGAGATCAACAAAAATAGACCACTCATCAAGGGTGCATGACCATAAAAGATATTACTCATATAAATAGAAAAACCATTATTCTCTGATTTAAATGAATATCCGTCTCGCATCAAACAAGATCTGGATATAATGTTCATGCTTAACGCTGGCACCAAATAACAATTATTCAAGTCTCAAACTAATCCTGAAGGTAGATGTAGAGGTAGCATACCGACGGAGATCACATCGACTTTGGAACCATTTCCCACGCGCATCGTCACCTCGTCCTTAGCAATCTTCGTTTAATCCGTAGCCCCTGTTTCGGGTTGCAAATATGAGCAACAGAACCAGTATCAAATACCCAGGCGCTACTACGAGCATTAGTAAGGTACACATCAATAACATGTATATCAAATATACCTTTCACTTTGCCATCCTTCTTATCCGCCAAATACTTGGGGCAGTTCCGCATCGAGTGACCAGTCCCTTTATAGTAGAAGCACTCAGTCTCAGGCTTAGGTCCAGACTTGGCCTTCTTCACTTGAGTAGCAACTTGCTTGCCATTCTTCTTGAAGTTCCCCTTCTTCCCTTTGCCCTTCTTCTTGAAACTAGTGGTCTTGTTAACCATCAACACTTGATGCTCCTTCTTGATTTCTACCTCCGCGGCCTTTAGCATCGCGAAGAGCTCGGGAATTGTCTTATCCATCCCTTGATTATTATAGTTCATCACGAAGCTTTTGTAGCTTGGTGGCAGTGATTGAAGAACTCTCTCAATGACACTATCATCAGGAAGATTAACTCCCAGTTGAGTCAAGTGGTTGTGGTACCCAAACATTTTGAGTATATGTTCACTGACAGAACTATTCTCCTCCATTTTGCAGTTGTAGAACTTATTGGAGACTACATATCTCTCAATCCGGGCATTTGCTTTAAATATTAACTTCAACTCTTGGAACATCTCATATGCTCCATGACGTTCAAAACGTCATTGAAGTCCCGGTTCTAAGCCGTAAAGCATGGCACACCGAACTATCGAGTAGTCATCAACACGCGACTGCCAGGCATTCACAATGTTTGCCATTTCTGGCGCGGGTGGTACACCTAGGGGTGCTTCCAGGACGTAATTCTTCTGTGCAGCAATGAGGATAATCCTCAAGTTACGGACCCAATCCGTGTAATTGCTACCATCATCTTTCAACTTAGCTTTCTCTAGGAATGCATTAAAATTCAAAGGAACGGTAGCACGGGCCATTGATCTACAACAACATAGACATGCAAAATACTATCAGGTATTAAGTTCATGATAAATTAAAGTTCAATTAATCATATTACTTAATAACTCCCACTTAGATAGAAATCTCTCTAGTCATCTAAATGATCACGTGATCCATATCAACTAAACCATGTCCGATCATCATGTGAGATGGAGTAGTTTTCAATGGTGAACATCACTATGTTGATCATATCTACAATATGATTCACGCTCGACCTTTCGGTCTCAGTGTTCCGAGGCCATATCGACATATGCTAGGCTTGTCAAGTTTAACCCGAGTATTCTGCGTGTGCAAAACTGGCTTGCAACCGTTATATGTGAACATAGAGCTTATCACACCTGATCATCACGTGGTGTCTCGGCATGACGAACTGTAGCAACGGTGCATACTCAGGGAGAACACTTATACCTTGAAATTTAGTGAGAGATCATCTTATAATGCTACCGTCGTACTAAGAAAAATAAGATGCATAAAGGATAAACATCACATGCAATCAAAATAAGTGATATGATATGGCCATCATCATCTTTTTCCTTTGATCTCCATCTCCAAAGCACCGTCATGATCACCATCGTCACCGGCTAGACACCTTGATCTCCATTGTAGCATCGTTGTCGTCTCGCCAACTATGCTTCTACGACTATTGCTACCGCTTAGTGATAAAGGAAAGCAATTACACGGCGATTGCATTTCATACAATAAAGCGACAACCATATGGCTCCTGCCAGTTGCCGATAACTATTACAAAACATGATCATCTCATACAGCAATTTATATCTCATCACGTCTTGACCATATCACATCACAACATGCCCTTCAAAAACAAGTTAGACGTCCTCTACTTTGTTGTTGCAAGTTTTACGTGGCTGCTATGGGTTTCTAGCAAGAACCGTTCTTACCTACGCATCAAAACCACAACGATTTTTCTTCAAGTTTGCTATTTTAACCTTCAACGAGGACCGGGCATAGTCAAACTTGATTCAACTAAAGTTGGAGAAACAGACACCCGCCAGCCACCTGTGTGCGAAGCACGTCGGTAGAACCAGTATCATGAACGCAGTCATGTAATGTCGGTCCGGGCCGCTTCATCCAACAATACTGCCGAATCAAAGTAAGACGTTGTTGGTAAGAAATATGACTATTATCGCCCACAACTCATTGTGTTCTACTCGTGCATATAACATCTACGCATAAACCTGGTTCTGATACCACTGTTGGGGAACGCAGTATTTCAAAAACTTTACCTACGATCATGCAAGATCTATCTATGAGATGCATAGCAACAAGCAGGGAGAGTGTGTCCACGTACCCTCGTAGACCGAAAGTGGAAGCGTTTAGTAACGCGGTCGATGTAGTCGAACGTCTTCGCGATCCAAGTACCGAACATACGGCACCTCCGCGTTCAGCACATGTTCAGCTCGATGATGTCCCTTGATTTCTTGATCTAGTTGAGGACGAGGGAGAGTTCCGTCAGCACGACGGCATGGCGACGGTGATGATGAAGTTACCGATGCAGGGCTTCGCCTAAGCACTATGATGATATGACCGAGGTGTGTAACTGCGGAGGGGGGCACCGCACACGGTTAAGAGAAACTTGTGTCCTAGGGTGCCCCCTGCCCCCGTATATAAAGGAGGGGAGGGGGAGGCTGGTCGGCCCTGTAGGGCGCGCCAGGAGGAGGGATTCCTACTAGGACTCCAAGTCCTAGTAGGATTCCACTGGAGGAAAGGGGGAAGAAGGAAGGAGAGGGGAAGGGAAGGAAGGGGCGCCGCCCCCTTCCCCTAGTCCAATTCGGACCCAAGGGGGGCGCGGCCAGCCCCTTGTGGCCCTTCCTCTCTCCCCACTAAGGCCCATCAAGGACCATTAGTTCCCCCGGGGGTTCTGATAACCGTCCGGCACTCCGATAATTATCCGGTACCTCTCGGAACTCATTCGGTGTCCAACTAACATCGTCCAATATATCAATCTTTATGTCTTGACCATTTCGAGACTCCTCGTCTTGTCCGTGTTCTCATCCGGGACTCCAAACAATCTTCGGTCATCAAATCACATAACTCATAATACAAATCGTCATCGAACGTTAAGCGTGCGGACCCTACGGGTTCGAGAACTATGTAGACATGACCGAGACACATCTCCAGTGAATAACCAATAGCGGAACCTGGATGCTCATATTGGCTCCTACATACTTTACGAAGATCTTTATCGGTAAAACCGCATAACAACATACGTTGTTCCCTTTGTCATCGGTATGTTACTTGCCCAAGATTCGATCATCGGTATCCTCATACCTAGTTCAATCTCGTTACCGGCAAGTCTCTTTACTCTTTCTGTAATGCGTCATCCCGCAACTAACTCATTAGTCACATTACTTGCAAGGCTTATAGTGATGATAATTACCGAGAGGGCCGAGAGATACCTCTCCGATACACAGAGTGACAAATCCTAATCTCGATCTATGCCAACTCAACAAACACCATCAGAGACACCTGTAGAGCATCTTTATAATCACCCAGTTACGTTATGACTTTTGATAGCACACAAGGTGTTCCTCCGGTATTCGGGAGTTTCATAATCTCATAGTCAGAGGAACATGTGTAAGTCATGATGAATGCAATAGAAATAAAATTAAATGATCATTTATGCTAAGCTAACGGATGGGTCTTGTCCATCACATCATTCTCTAATGATGTGATCCCGTTCATCACATGACAACACATGTCTATGGTTAGGAAACTTAACCATCTTTGATTAACGAGCTAGTCAAGTAGAGGCATACTAGGGACACTCTATTTGTCTATATATTCACACATGTAGTAAGTTTCCGGTTAATACAATTCTAGCATGAATAATAAACATTTATCATGATATAAGGAAATATAAATAACAACTTCATTATTGCCTCTAGGGCATATTTCCTTCACTATGATGGGTCACCGAGGCGTGCGTGGCAGCGCTGCCAGCCGCTTTATAAGAAGAGGACGAAAGATTGAACAAAATAAAGAAATACAAATGGATAGGTGGTTGGTCCTAGATGTCTGTGTACGAGACATGCTGGGTCCACCTTAGAAGGGGAATATGTTGGTAGGAAGGAGATTCAGAACACGGCAGGCCAGTGAACTAGTTACATACATAAGCAAATAGCCACTAAAAAAGCAAATGGGTTAATGGGTTCTTAGACAAAATATTTCGGACAGATAATTACGACACATAGGATAATGCATGAAACACTTAGATGATAAAGGTTCTTAAACGGATAAAGTACATCATCTAGACCTTCCTGGCATGCTTGATCATGACGCTGCGGCTGTCCGTGTACTCGTCGGTTACGGGAAGCAGACACGCCCTCATGTCCAAGATCCGCCTGTACATGTCGTAGCATGCGTATGCATCCTTGGCCGTGTAGGTCATGTAGGCTAGATTCAGAGGTACCTCCCACGTGTTCAGGCCCTTGCTATCGTTGTCTTCTTTCATGTTAGCATAGCAGGGGTCGATGATGGTCTCGACGAGGTCGACCACAGAGTCCTTCTCCTGCCAATTGTCGATGATCTTGTATTGCTTCTAGATGTCGATAAGCTTGTTGCACCCGATGGCTGAATCATCACATTCTTCCTTCTCTCCAGCGTAGCAAAGGTGCAGTCAGCGCTGCGGATGAAATAGGAGAATGCTCCAGAACCTTTGATGGCCCTACAGCAGTGGTAGACGAGAACCTCGTCCCGCACGCATACCTGTGCGACAGCGATCCGCTGGTCCCTGTCAGGAGACGAATGGATGGGCACAAGGTCTAGTCATGCGACCTTGTGCTTTCTCGTCCTGTAGGTACTGCTTGAACTCGGCGAGGCTGAGCTTCACCGAGTGCGGATCGTTGGTGTACATCACAATCAACTTGGTGCAACCATGGGATTGAACGGCGAACTCAAAGGTGAACTCCTTGCTGAAGTCCATATCCAGCAGGCTCACCCCTCGGATCGCCATTGGAGTCTCTTCAAGTCAACGAGTGGGTAGGCGGCGGCAGTAGTTTGTTTTTCAGCTCTTGGGGAACTGGATTCAATAGTAACCTGAGTGTGTACATGCGACAACAGTTACTACCCCTCCCTTGCCCGCTGCACGCCTGGTAGAACATGCACCCTCGGCGCATTCAAATGCCTCCATTAAGAAACCTATTCCGGCTACACGTCGGTTAACGAGCGGGTTTGTATTGGTACTGTAATAACAAGTGTTAGTGGTCACTTTACTTAAATTTAATTAGCTCTAACTAAAATTTATTCTTAAAACAAGCAATGCATTGGCTCGTTCTATCAGTGCCACAGGATCAACATGCACAACAATTAGAATTATTATTCTCGGGGCCTTTACGATCAGCACATTTGTCGCACTTTCACACAGATAATACTACCAAGTTTGAACTGTTTGTTATGGTTGTTGTCCTCTGCATCATCATGCCGTGTTTCCCAGCTTGCAAGTTCAGATCCAACAAATAAGATTCAAATAATAAGTACAACAAAGATGCCTACACATCTCATTGATTCCCAGCTTGCAAGATTCAGAACCAACATATAAGATTCAAATAATAAGTACAACAAAGATGCCTACACATCTGATTGATTCCCAACTTGCAAGATTCAGAACCAACAAATAAGATTCAAATAATAAGTACAACAAAGATGCCTACACATCTCATTGATTCCCAGCTTGCAAGATTCAGAACCAACAAATAACATTCAAATAATAAGTACAACAAAGATGCCTACACATCTCATTGATTCCCAGCTTGCAAGATTCAAAACCAACAAATAACATTCAAATAATAAGTACAACAAAGATGTATACACATCTCATTGATTCCCAGCTTGCAAGATTCAGAACCAACCCATTAGAGCCTTTTTATAAAGTGAATATCGGGAGTAAATCCATCTTGGCTAGCCATGTCATACAACCCAAGAACTTGGAGAATGCTCTTGACCATCACAACATCTGTAGTTGAGTATTCCTATTTGCACAGATAAGAAAGAGCATGATTAATAGTGGCACTAGTTGAACTCAACCTGTAGCTCCACTCGATGATTCAATTCATGCGACTTTTTCTACAGTTCACCTAAAATGAAGCAAAGGTTGCATCATTCAGCTACCAAGAAGTACTTGCTCTCGTGAGCTGGTAGGTTCTTCTTTAATAGTTGCACTAAAATTGAGCAACATTAAGGTTGGTTGTCCTGCTCATGTAAGGTGCAACTATAATTTTCTTATCCTTTTGTGTAGTTCCACTAAAATAAAGTGCCATTGTGGTGAGAGTGGCGGCTCATCTTGCAAAGGCTAATAAAATGTTGCACAAGATTACCAGCAGAATTTGACGGAGATTTTTGAAACTCCAATCACCATTTTGTGTAGTTCCACCAAAATTGCGAGATGTTGCCCACGTGACATTTTAGTTGAAATGCACAAGACACTCATTCCAAAAAAAGTATTTTGTGCAGTTCACCAAAAGGTCACAATAGCAACAAGGTGAAATGGATATCCCTATCTGCATAAAAAGATAGACAGAAAAAGTTGCTGGTCAATAACAAGATACGAAACATACACGAAATGAAAAGAAGCATCTTGATTATATTCACGACAATCACGCAAGGACAATAGAAATTTTAAAACGTCAGCAATGCTTCATGTTACCGGAAGCATTACGATCAACAATGGCATTCGTCAAATATGGGATTACTTTAATGGTGGTATTGCTTGTTTACCAGATATAGTTGTCGGGTAGTAGGTGCGACATATGCCAACGGGTGGCTTATCATTGTTTGGAGCCAATAAGACGTCGTCGGTGCCTGGAAACGGGATGTGGCGAAGACATGCACGCCGGCGAATCTTACCCAGCTTCGGGGCTCTCCGTGGAGATAACACCCCTACTGCTGCTCTGCGGGGTATCCGCACGATCACTAGGTGAACAAGTAGCTACAAGAAGCTCCTTGATATGTTTCGGTGAGAGGAAGAAGAAGGGCACGGCCAGCTCTCCCCTTCCCTCTATGTGGTGTCTAAAACTCTATGAGATCAACCCTTTGCATGGGTGCCCTGGGGAGTTTATATAGGCCTACCCCCCAGGGGTACAATGGTAATCCAGCTGGGTGCGGGCCCTAGCCGTCAGTGTCTACGCTCACCGGCTTCTCCGCCGGCCACTGGGGCCCGCGGACTGGTGGGTCCCGCCGACTGCCGGCTTCCTGGTCGACAAGCTGGCCCCACCGCTGGGGGCCTTGTCGGCGGCTGGTTACTGTTGCCTCACTCCTGATGATGAGGGCTTCGTCGAGGTAAGCATGGCTATAGTGTCGCCGCCTTGGCGGCGATCACTGTAGCCTTACCTCATCTTGTCTCCTTAATGAGGCGCCTCCTTCGAGGGAGGGAGCAAGCCGGCTACTGGGAGCCGGCCATATCCCAGGCCGACTGGAGGAGGCCTTGCCGCCTTTGGGTATCTCTGTGACTGGAGGGGCCCGCCTCCTGCGGGCCGTCTTGACAGCTTGTCAGGGGGGACATCATGGTCAACATGGCAACAGTGCTGCGCCGGACGGGTGATGGCTGCCCCGTACGGCGCACTGTGGCCACGCGTGCTCCGGGATTCGGGGGTTACAGGCTTCACTGTAGCCATGCCCCGTCTCATCGCCGTTATGAGGGCGCAAAGTTTGAGGGTGCGGTCTTGGCCGCCTGCTGGGGGGCCGGCTTCTTGGAGTCGGCCTTCTCGTGGCCGGCTTCTTGGAGTCGGCCCTCTAGTGGCCTTCCTCGTGTGGGTTTCGGTCCGGACCGCCTCCCGGTAGCCGGCCTGAGAGACAGCCGGCCAAGGGAAGGCGGCCCCGCGTCTTGGATGCCTGAGGGCTCGATCGGCTCATAATTTTTCAGAAGAACCAGGGGGAGCCGGCTAGGCTACCCATCTCGTCGCAGGCCGGGGCCCACCACTCCTAAGCCTCGGCCGACGTGCAGATCTTCTGCGGCTCGAACGGACCGCTCACCTCCCCACGGCGGTTTCAGCACGCCTTTAGGGCGCGATAATCGCGGGACGTGGGGGAGTGGGCGCAGTTAATCCCATGTCCCTCCACGCCTCGCCTCCTCGGCTCCGCCGCACGAGCCTATAAGTAGGGGGAGGAGGGGGGGCGGCAGACGCTCGCACGCTCTCCCTCGCTCCACCCTTTCTTCTTCTTTCTTCCCCTCTCCTCCGCCACCGCAGCGCATCACCGCCACGCTGCCTCGCCATAGCTCCGCCGCAGCGGGTTCGTGCATCCTTCGTCGCTTCCTCGCCCCCATGGCGCTATCCAGCTCTTGGGATGGTTCCAACGTCCATGAGGACCACATCGACTGGCTCCACAAGACTCGGCGGCTGTCGGGCACGGGTTACGTGCGGGCCCGCCTCGCGCCGGAGACGGAGGTCTCGCCGGTGCCGGAGGAAGACGAGCGGGTAATATTCCGCTCGCACTGCCTGCACGGCCTCGGCCTACCGGCGAGCGGGTTCTTCCGCTCCTTCCTCGAATTTTACCATCTCCAGCCGCATCACCTCACCCCCAACACGGTGATGCTGCTGTCGTCCTTCATCACTCTGTGCGAAGGTTTCCTTGGCGTCCTCCCCACCCTCGAGCTCTGGGGGCAGTTTTTTCAGTGCAAGCTCGGCACCGTCTCCGCGGGTGTGCCCGCCCCCTGTGGCGCCTTCATCACCATGCGGAGGTCGAGCGACAACAACCCATTTCCGCCTATCCCGCTAATCCAGTCGGTGAAACTCTGGCAGCAGTCATGCTTCTACGTGAAGAATGTCGCCCCGCAAGGCGACTTCGTCAACCTGCCGGCCTACATAGCCGGCCCGCCGGCCGGGAGGCAGCCTTCGGGGTCCTATCGAGCCAGGACGCTGTCTCTGGCTGGAGCTGCTGCCGTCGCCCGGCTCCGGGTGATGGTCCAGTCTGAGAGCCTGGTCAGGGCCGACCTGGTGGCCTCCTTCATGGAGCGTCGGGTGCTCCCGCTCCAAGGCCGGCCGCACATGATCTGCCTGATGAGCGACCGCTTCGACCCAAGCCGGCTGAGCACCCAGAAGATGCCTCATGATGAGGTATCTTACATGGTGAACTACATTTCCCACTGCAAGCTCACCGAGGACTGGCAGTACAGCAAGGAGCCGTATTCTCGAGCCAATCCCCCGCCTACGGTAAGTTTCCCCTCTCTTCTTCTCTTGTTGCCGGGTTCAAAATGGCCGACTCCTGATCAACTGGCTTATTTTTTGACAGAGCCCCCTTCTTCGACCAGCAGCCGGAGCCGCGGGGCCAGAGCGCCTATTCATGCCCGACGACGTGGCGGACGACATGGACGATCCGGACTTGGGGGCGGCCGCCATGGATGACGCCGTCGTAGGAGGAGGCGGCGAGGCATGCAGCCCCGAGCTCGGGCGGCCGGGACTGGTCGGATGGCGGCGATGCGAGTTATTCGCGTCGTCGGCGGCGTCAATCACCAAAGGCGGGCCCATCTACCGCGCCGGCTGCCCGGGGCGGCGCGCAGAAACGCCGGGGCGCGCCGACTCTCTTCAGCAGCCGGCCGAAGAAGCCCAAGGGTTCCACGGCGGCGACCAAGCGGGATGAGGCGGCCGCGAAGGCGGCCCGCTTCCGCAAGGTGGTGAAGCAGCCGCAGGCAGTTTCGGCGTGAGTATCGATTTTCCCACACTTTTCTTTCTTCTCTTTGGCTGAGGCTCTTGTGAGCCTTTTTCTTGATTGGTCAATCAGGGCGCCGCTTTCCCTCGAACGGGTTCCTGCCGCCTCCATAGTCGGACCGGCGGGAGGGTGTCGGTGTCAAAACCGGCGGATCTCGGGTAGGGGGTCCCGAACTGTGCGTCTAGGCAGATGGTAACAGGAGACAAGGGACACGATGTTTTACCCAGGTTCGGGCCCTCTTGATGGAGGTAAAACCCTACGTCCTGCTTGATTAATATTGATGATGTGTGTTACAAGAGTGGATCTACCACGAGATCAAAGAGGCTAAACCCTAGAAGCTAGCCTATCGTATGATTGTTTTTCGTCCTATGGACTAAAGCCATCCGGTTTATATAGACACGGAGAGGGCTAGGGTTACACAGTCGGTTACAATGGTAGGAGATCTACATATCCGTATCGCCAAGCTTGCCTTCCACGCCAAGAAAGTCCCATCCGGACACGGGACGAAGTCTTCAATCTTGTATCTTCATAGTCTTGGAGTCGGACGAGGATGATAGTTGGCTATCCGGACACCCCTAGTCTGGAACTCCTCGGTAGCCCTGAACCAGGCTTCAATGACGACGAGTCCGGCACGCATATTGTCTTGGCATTGCAAGGCGGGTTCTTCCTCCGAATAATTTATAGAAGATTGTGAACACCAGGATAGTGTCCGGCTCTGCAAAGATAAATTCCACGTACCACCGTAGAGAGAATAATATTACACAAGATCAATCTGCTGACGTATTCTGTGGCGTGACGTCGCACCACTACCAAGCCTTTACCCAAATTGTTTTTATTGTTCCACCTCAGTGCGTTTAGCGAAGCGGTTTCCTTGGCACGTCTTGTCGAAGCAGAGATCGTGTTCCCCTTATTCCGGGATTCCCATCAATACGGACGTGGGTAACTAAACCGTGCCATTGATTGTGGCGCTTGGGAGATAAGCGAGTTTTACCAGGCCGGTGGGGACACATGTTTTTGTCCGCCCATATAAGGGGATAAAGATCCAACCCTTTTACCTGCGCCTTCTTCCTCCTTGGCTTATCCATCTCCGCGAACTCGAGCTCCAGCGCCCAGGTCCGCACTTCTCACCTCAACCTTCTCCAACTATGTCCAGAGCGGGAGGCAAGTGGATGGCCTCCTCCGTCACGGAGGGCAGATCCGAAGCTGCTGTGGCGCGGATGTTGTCCAACAACATCGCGATCGGCTCCCGATGAGGAGAGCTCGTCCCCAACCCAGGCCCCATGAGTGGGTAGTATTTATTCCCCATTTCCTCCATGGACTGGGCTTTCCGCTTCATCCCTTTGTCCAGGGGCTCATGTTCTACTCGGCCTAGATTTCCATGATCGGCCCAATTTCATCCTCAACATCTCGGCGTTTATCGTGGGTATGCGAAACCTTCCTCGCATCCAGCCCCACTTCAGCTTGTGGCTCAAGACCTTGATGTCAAGCGAAGGTTGTGAAGGGCAGCCAAGCGGAGTCTTGGGCGCCATGGTGGGCAGGATGTCCCACGTTACGTGGTGGAGGGCACTTTCGTGGAAACCATCAAGGGGTGGCTATCGGGGTGGTTCTACATCACCGAGCAGCGTGACCCTGATTGGGCAGCGGCCTCCAATTCAGATCTTGCATCCTACGGCTCACCTCCTGGAAAGAGTGGCGGATTTGGGGATTCGGAGGAGCTGACCGGACTCAAGCTGTATCCGAAGCTGGTGGACAAGAAGCTCAAGCTTGTCAACGTAGTCAGGTCATGCTCATCCGCGGATTCTCCCGTGCCGGACAGGGGCTTCAACATGTGGGAGTTTGATCCGCGCAGCACCCGGACCCTGAGCGGGCTCTTCGACACTACGTACGAAGATGTCTAGAAGGTGCTGTTCAAGGGCGCTGAAGCTCCCACATCCGCTACCGAAGATCGCGGATTCCGCTCGCAGCGTCCAGCTGACGAGGTAAGTGATTTCACCACTTGTTTTCCATAGTTTGGCTCTATGCGGGATCTAAACTCCCTTTACCTTTGACAGGAATGGCTGGCGAGGGCCGAACGGACTATCTGTCCGGCCCCATTCCCGAAGAGGACCCAGCAGACGCCCGCCTAAGGGGCTGCTGGCTCCGGCACCACGTGGTGCGGAGAAGAAAAACAAGAAAGGCGGCCACGGGACTCGGAAGAGTTCCGTTTTCAGGTGCTATCGGATGATGAATCCGAGGCCGACTCCTCCCACCAAGGTGAGGAGGAGAAGAAGAAAGCCTCTCCCGCCGGGGAGGGAAGAAGGAAGGCCTCCCCAACAAGGGAGGCGAAGGAATCAGAAGGAAAAACTCTTCCCCGGACTGCTCCGCCAACGCCTTGATGGACAGCGAGGACTGGCCTCCAAGGGCCAAGCCCTGGCGAGATCGTAAGTATCCGGACTCCCGAATAACTTCAAGGTTTTTATTTTCGCCACTTAATGTCTTTCTAATGCGCATACAACCCCTGCAGTCCGCCCAAGGATGATCTTCCCGTTTCGTCGAGCAGGTCCTTGGGTGCATCGGATATGGATTCCCTTCCGACTGCCTCCACCCCCGTGCCGTGGGACGGCCGAGTGGGATCCCGGAAGGACCCACCAGGAGGAGGAGGCCCGGAGGTGTCCTGGGACACCCTCCGGACTTTGCACCGGACTCAGCCCGGAGGCCACGGTGGCTCCGAGTCCGTGGCGACCCGCCGTAAGAAGGGCAAGACCCTGACGCCGCGGCTGCCGATCCAACCGGAGGTGCGGATAATTTGCTGGAGGCGCTCAATGGCGCCTCCATCGAAGAGGAAACACTGCCTTTATTATGAGTGCGGTGATTGAGAAAGGTTCAGCTCATGAAGAGCGGGCTGACCGAAGCCTTGCAGCAGCCTTCTAACAGGCTTTGAGGTAAGAATTTCAATATATGTAAAATGGTACTGCATAGACAGTAGCCCACGATGCTCGCTTCGTGTTGGAAAGAAAAGCGGATGAGGATCTTTAGAAAGATAAGCGCAGGAGTCATAAAAATATATCAATATGGGATTGTAGGCTGTGTTGTTGACCTCCGCCGACTTGACTGCGGAGGTCAATACTTTGAAGGAAAACCTCGGCGGTCCGAGAACGAAGCTCGGCCATGCCAAGAAGCAGCTTGAGAAAAAGAAGGTGAGTAATACCTTATGAAAATTGTACCTTCAGAAAAGGATTTGGTTGCAAGAAAATGACAAGGATAACGTGGGTATTGTAGGGGCCACTAACGAGGTGGCGACCACAGAAGGAGGCGGTGGCAGCGGCGAGCGTAATCTGCATGGAGCGCACCGAGCGAGAGAAGCAGGAGGCGCGGGTGGCGGAGGTACAGCAAGAGCTCCGGGATCTCGTGAAAAAACATGAGAGCTTGGGCGTGAGTCAAGACTCGAGTCTGAGCTTGCAACGGCTCTTGAGAGTGCAAAGCCGCTAAGGCGAAGCCTACAAGGCCCTCCGGAGGTTGAGGCGGTGAAGAAAATAGCAGGGTAAGGCATTTTTCATGCAAAGTAAGCATGTGAGTGTTAATTACCTGTTGCTTACCCGAATTGGAGCTCTCCGGAGGCGTTCGCAGATCTTCCTCGCAGCGTGTCCGATGCTACCGCATTCTACCGGGCCGAGGAGGGGAGCTCGATGGAGAAGGTCTTCTGGTCTCAGTATGCTAAGGCCGGACATCCGGTGCCCCTTAGCGACCAGCTGAATCAGCTGGTCGAGCTCCACAAGGCGGCTGAACAGGCCATGAAGGGCCTCATAGTTTGGCTGTGGCCTAAGGAGGCCATGCCTGGGAGCTACTTCGGCCTGGTGCGGTGGCTGATGGATGCGTGCCGGTGGGTAGAAGTCATCAAGCATTCCGCTTGTATTGAGGGTGCCGTCGGGCCTTGCCCGCATAAAGGTGCCTTTGGGGCAAGATGGATGCCCGAAGCTCGTGGCGGACCCGCCACCGAGGGCAAGGAGCATCGCACGCCCGAGATGTATTATAAGAGTGTCTTTGAAGGGCGCCCGCACTATTGCGGGTGAGTGCTCCAAAGATGTAATATTTGAGTAGACTCGCATTTTGTAATCATGTGCGCTGAAAACTTAGTTCATATCGCTAAGCAACGCTTGTTAATTTAAAATATTACCTTACGTGCAGCTGTTTATCAAATCGAGAGATGGCAAAGTCGTGGCTTCAGCCCCCATGCCACGAAAGTCTTTGGGGTTTGGGATAAACTTGGCGCTCTTGTTCCCATTTTGGGTCCATCTAGGGAGGCGCTCAACACAGCGAACAAGGCAACCGGACTTATAATGCTTGAACACTCTCACTTAGCCATAGAATTCTATAATTTTAAATTTAGTGAAGCCCCTAGTCTTGGAAGGCGAATTTGGGCGCTATCACGCCTTGGCGGATAGTATCCGGCTCCTCGCTCTAAGCGGCATAAGTCTTTAAGGACTACATAAAAAACCTCTCGAACAGCGACCGGCTCTCGCCTCATCATGACGGTCAGTTTTAGCTTTCTCCACTGAGGCGTTAACCCAGCTCAACTGGGTCGGAATCGCAGTGGTTCTCCCAATGCTACCTTAGCCGATATAATGGAACGTAAGGTGCCAAAATATGGGAGCCGGGAAAACCCAACTATTGACCCAAGACATGATTCGGAGCCGATGCATATAGTGCTATAAGTTCGGGGTGCCGCACTTGTGAAAGTGTTCGGACTCATCATACCATAATGTGGGAAACATAAGCCCCTGGTGTATATTAGCCGTACCAAAGTGTACGGATACAACATGCCGTGAATGAACATATGTATGAAAAATAAATGCAATTATAAGCAAAAAGGTGATGCATTGTTTTATTCAATAAGTGCTGCTACGAATGCAGAACGATACAAATAGTGCGATAAGCAAGCTATGGGACTGTTAAACATGTCCCCCTCCAGGGGTAGGCTGCATATTGGTGTATAAAAATGCTCGTAATGGAGACCACCTGTATATTCGTTGTAGCCTTTATCCTTCCCTGGCTGTTGCATCGTGAGTTGGCAGGTCTGCTGCGGACAGGCCCTCGACAAAGGAGTCTGGGAAAAAGTAAAAGTTAAAAGAAAAGAAAAAGGCGACACACTTGAGAGCCCCTGGTGTGGTTGAGCCGCGATCTGGGTTTATCGTGGTCGTGCCCTCTCCCCATGCCCATGGTATCTTGAGGCGTAATGGTGTCTGCGAAGGACCTGCTGACGTTCGCGGAGGCTGGGGTTGGGGCCGCACTGCTCTGGCGATGCTCGGGCGTGCGGTGGTCTTGTTGTAAGTTACTCCGGCGGCAGCTTGTGTCCGCCGCTTAACGGCGGACTCGAGAATTGCCTTAAGAGGCTGCATTGCACTTCTGCGCGCGAGAGCTGCTGTATGTTCCTCCGTGCGGAGAGAACGTTCAGTGTTTCCGTTGACCGTGATGACTCCTTGAGGGCCTGACATCTTGAGCTTGAGGTATGCGTAGTGCGGCACCGCGTTGAACTTTGCAAACGCGGTACGTCCGAGCAAGGCATGATAGCCGCTGCGGAACGGGACTATGTCGAAGATTAACTCCTCGCTTCGGAAGTTATCCGGGGATCCGAAGACCACTTCTAGTGTAATTGAGCCTTTAATGGTCGTTTTGGTAGGTTTAATCCTTGAGGGGTCTATGCCCATTTTGCGCACTGTATCCTGGTAAAGCAGGTTCAGGCTGCTGCCGCCGTCCATCAGGACTCTGGTTAGGGGAAATCCATCGACGATTGGGTCTAAGACCAGTGCGGCGAATCCGCCGTGGCGGATTTTGGTGGGGTGGTCCCTTCGGTCAAAAGTGATCGGGCAGGAGGACCATGGATTGAACTTCGGGGCAACTGGCTCCATCGCGAGACATCCACGAGTGCATGCTTCCGCTCCCTTTGGGTATGTGTGTTGCGTATATCATGTTCACCGTCTGCACTGTGGGGAAACCATACATCCTCTATTGTTCGGTGGTTGGGTCTCGTCCTCGTCATCGCTATGCAGCCCCTTGTCATTGTTTTCGACAATTAACTTGTTCTGCTTGAATACCCAACAGTCCCTGTTGGTGTGGTTAGCTGGTTTTCGGGGTGCCGTGTATCCGCACAAGCGGTCGAGTATTCGGTCCAAATTGGATGGACCGGAGTAGTTCTTTTGAATGGCTTTTTCCATCGACCGGGTTTAGAGCCTCACGAATCCGGCATTGATTGTCGTATCCTCAATATTATCGCCGCACGCGGCGGCGTTTGTTTTGTTACGACGCTGCCTGCCATTTCAGTCCTTGAAGTCCGGACTGCCAGAATTTTTGTTGAGGTTGTTGTTGCGTGCTAGCCGTTGTCCTCACCCGCGCAGAAGCGGGTCATGAGTGATGTGAGGGCTGCCATGGATTTCGTCTTTTCCTGTCCTAGGTGCCGGGCAAGCCACTCGTCGCGGATGTTATGCTTGAAGGCCGCAAGGGCCTCCGCATCCGGACAGTCGACGATTTGGTTTTTCTTGGTTAAGAACCGTGTCCAGAATTGTTTGGCCGATTCGTCCGGCTGCTGAATTATGTGGCTTAGGTCATCAGCGTCGGTGGTCGCTTTATAAGTGCCACAGAAGTTATCGAGGAATGCGGCTTCAGGTCCTCCCAGCTCCCAATTGACTCTCTGTGGCAAGTTGTTGAGCCAATGTCGGGCTGGTCCTTTAAGCAGGGGAGGTATTTCATGGCGTGAAGATCGTCACCGCGGGCCATGTGGATGTGAAGGAGATAGTCTTGATCCAAACCGCGGGGTCTGTTGTGCCATCATAAGTTCAATATTGACGGGTTTAAACCCTTGAGGATTTGATGATCCATTACTTCATCCGTGAAGCATAGTGGGTGTCTTGGCGCCTCAGATCTTTGGCGATATCACGGCGGAGCTGAAAAGAGCTTTATGTTTTGTTCGGCTGGCGGACTTATCGTATCCGCGCGACGGTTGTAAATCACGTGCCGTGGGGCTCCCACGATCCATAGATCGATCTTGATTGTCTTGCCTTGTCCTCAATATATCTCGCAGGTCCGGGCGTTCCCCGTGGCCGTGTGCTTTTGAGCGATGCCGAAAGTGCGGTTCTAGTGAAGGGCCTAGAGGCCTCTCTGTCGCGACCACGGGGTGGTCGGTCACCGTATTGTCTCCTGGTGATGCGGGTTCGTAAGCCTCCTCCTCTAATCGGGGAGCAGCTTGCGTTTAGGTTAGCTTTTGAGGGGCGTTGAGCTCATGCTCTTGGCCGTGAGGACTTCAGTCCATCTGTCGGCTAGCAGTTCTGATCAGCTCTAAGCTGTTGCTGCTTTCTTGAGGCTGTTCGCCGAAACCATAAGCTTGCGTCTAAAACGCTCTTGTTCGGACGGGATCCTCGAGCACGACAATTCATCGTCGTCGAGGCTTGCCCGTCTCCGGAGGGAGGCATATAATCCTCTACCTCTTCTTACGCCGCTCTCGTGAGGGCTGGCGTCTCCATCCTCCTGCCTTTGGATCTTGCTGGAGTGGATTGTCTTGACCTTTGTCGGTGTATTGTTATCTCGGTGCGGAATCTTCATTCTTGTTGTGGCGGGATTTAGAGCGGCGCGCCGACGCCGGCGCTTGGGCTGTTTCTTGAGAGGTCATCCTCCTCTGTTCCTTCGCCATTCCCATCCTTTGGGATATCCACCATGTATATGTCATATGATGAGGTGGCTTTCGCGTGCCGGTGTAGGCTTTGGTTCTTTTCGTCTCCGGCATCGTCGTCCATACCGTCGATGTCTTCGGAGTCGTAGTCTAGCATGTCTGTTAGATCGTCGACAGCGGCTACCAAGTGGGTGGTGGGTGGGCTTTGACTTTCTTCGTCGTCCGCATCCCAACCGTCCTGACTGCAGTCCGGCCAGGGCTCTCTTGATAACGAGAGGTACTTTAGCAAATTCAAGATGTCGCCAAAAGGTGAGAGTTCAAAGATGTCCGCTGCGGTGAACTCCATGACCGGCGCCCAATCGGATTCGATCGGAGGGGCGCGGGAGGTTCGAAGTCCAGCAAGGAGTCCGGCACCTCGGAGTCGCGAGCTTTATGAGGGACAAGATCAGTGTTCGGCTCTATCGCCGTAGAGGTTGCAGCCCCCGAGGCGGTGTCTAGCCATCCGTCCCTGATCTTCACAGCCGGCTCCGAATTGAAGATCGGAGCGGGTTCGAGTGCGGCCTCCAGGGTACTGTCCGGCTGCAGAGCTAAATCATGCTCGCTGTGACAGTGCGGCACGCTCGGCTGTGGCTCGACTCCATCGAGGACCAAGTCCCCGCGGGTGTCAGCCGTGAAGTTCAAACTTCCAAATCTGACCTGACGGACAGGGGCGTAGCTATCGATCTGCTCCAGATGGCCAAGCGAATCGCCCTTGATGCGGCGCGCCGAATCTGAAGATCTGTCCGGGGAGAAAAGTCTCACCTTGGACTGCGTCGTTGATGATGGTCGAAGAAGCCATTGAGCCTATTGGTGACGACACAGAGGAACTCTCAATGAAAGCACCAATGTCGGTGTCAAAACCGGCGGATCTCGGGTAGGGGGTCCCGAAATGTGCGTCTAGGCGGATGGTAACAGGAGACAAGGGACACGATGTTTTACCCAGGTTCGGGCCCTCTTGATGGAGGTAAAACCCTACGTCCTGCTTGATTAATATTGATGATGTGTGTTACAAGAGTGGATCTACCACGAGATCAAAGAGGCTAAACCCTAGAAGCTAGCCTATGGTATGATTGTTGTTCGTCCTATGGACTAAAGCCATCCGGTTTATATAGACACCGGAGAGGGAAAGGGTTACACAGAGTCGGTTACAATGGTAGGAGATCTACATATCCGTATCGCCAAGCTTGCCTTCCACACCAAGGAAAGTCCCATCCGGACACGGGACGATGTCTTCAATCTTGTATCTTCATAGTCTTGGAGTCCGGCCGATGATGATAGTTCGGCTATCCGGACACCCCCAAGTCCGGAACTCCCTCAGAGGGTCTTCGAGCTCCCGCCGCGTGGATCCCCGCACTAACCTCATGGAGGCAACGGAGCGGAACGCGCGAGAGGCACGGGAGGAGCGGGAAGCGGAGGAGTGGAGGGCCGCCCAGGAGGCGAAGGAGAAGTCGGCCGAGGCGCAAGCCGACGCGACGGCCAAGGCTCAAGCGGAGGCCGCGACTGCGGAAGGGGAGGCGGAGGCCCTGCGTAACCAACCTCCGCAGCTCATCATCCCCCTCCGCACCATGGCCCCCAACATCCCAGTGCCTCAGTCGGAGGAAGCCGGCCGCGGCCGGCCGGTGATGGAGAGGGAGGAGGGCGACGTGATCGTCCTGGAGGGAGAGGCAGTGCCGTCGGCACCGACTGGAGCGGGCCAAGGTGGCTGACCTGCCGCGCCACCCGAGCAGCCGGCTGGAGGCGAGCCGGCTGTCGGGGCGGATCTCGTGGTTCAGTCGCCGCCTCGGCGGCGCGCGGGGGAGGCGACCTCAGCACCGAAGCCGCAGAAGGCTGCGGGCGCCAGGTCGACGGCCCAGGATCTGGAGGCGTCCAGCGCCAGTACGTCCGAGTGGACACCCAACGGAGGGACAACCGAGCTGAACGTGGCGGCGCAGGAGGTCCGGAGCCGGCTTCAGGCCCAAGCCGCCTCGTTGAAGCGGTACACTCAGGAGTTCCTCACGACGTGGGCGGTCATTCGGGTGAGTCCTCCAGCCTTGGTCTATTGCTTTCTTGATTTCTTCCGTGGGGGCGCGTCAGCGCACCCACTGGGTGTGGTCCCCGAGTTCCGAGTCAGCTGCTGAGCAGGCGGCTTGGAACTTATAATAAGCCTCGATTTGCTGTTTTGTTCTTATTCGCACCTCCGTCCTATTTCCAGGAATATCATAATCTCCGCGCGGCTGCCTTCAACTCCCAGGCCCAGGAGCTGAACCAGAAGACCGCAGACCTGACTGATAGCCGGAGTGAGTGCTTCATTTCTTTCATCTCAAGTGGGCGCAAGACTCCACCTGCTGTGTAGTCCCGAGATTCGGGCCGACTGCTGAGCAGCAGTCGGGTCGGATCTTTCCTGGCGACTTCTTCATTATTGCTTTTTTTCTTTTTCACTATATTTGTAGGGGCCAACGCCGACTTGAGGGAGCAGCTAGGCGGGATCCAGACCGCCCTTCGTGCCCAGGAAACTGAGTGCAACGCCTTGGCCCAGGAACGTGACCGCCTGGCCAAGAAGTTGGCCGAACAGGAGTAGAGCCATAAGGCGGCCCTAAAGAAGGCGCTGGACAGCGAGGCCGCCCTCAGAGCCGAATACGAGACCGAGGCGGCAGGCTGGGCCGAGGCTAAGCAAGTGCTGAGCGAGGGCTATGGACGGGTTGAGGATTTGATCGACGGTGGGCCGCCTTCCTCTTCGTCCCTTTGATTGCCCCTTGTCCTCTAGTTTATCTTTTGATTTTGTGTTGCTTCGTTCTTCTTTGTGCAGATTACTTTCCTGGCTACTCCGTCGCCGCCTCCCAAGCCATTGAGGCCCACCACGAAGCATGCCGGCAGGCAGGGGTCGAGATCGCGTCGGATGCTAGCCGAACACTTGAGAAGCAGCTTCTGGCGATCCAGGCCCGACTGCAGCCGGCTCACCGCATGCTCCGCCGCCTTCAGCATGCCGGGGCGCAAGTGCTGGCCGCCCTCTGGCCCGGGAGGCAGTTCCCCGCACCCCCAGTCAGACTGCCGACTGGCTGGAGGTTGCAATCGGCCGCTTTGAGGCCTGGAAGGCTTCCTCCGCTCGGTCCGGCGCCAGGCAGGCGCTGGAGTTCGTCCGAGCCTGGTATCCTGGGCTGAGCTTGACCCAGCTGAGCACCTGGCGGCAAGAGGCCGACGAAGAGCTGGTGGCGGTGCAGCTGGCTATCATCCAGTGCGCCTCGGCGATCGCCGACTACACTGACACCAGCGTCTTTGCTCTTGAGGTGAATGATGACGGCATCGCTCAGCTGGAGGAGTGGTTCGGGCTGAACCCGGTGGAAGGTGAAGACTCGGCGGAGGATATTTCTTCCAGCGATGAAGGCGAAGATGAAGAGGGGGAGGGTGGCGAAGACGTCGTGCCAGACGGTGAAGCGACCAGCCAGATTCAGCCTGATCGTGCCTCCGTCAACGAGGCACGCGCGAACGCGCCGTCTCCCAGAGGTGATGATCAAGCCGAGACCCGCCAGCCGGCCACTCCTCCAGCCGGCACTGCCGTCTCCACCGACCTTCCCGACCCGCCCGTCGTTCCCTTGGCCTGATCTACCATCTTTTCTTTCCTGGTTGTTACCCTTTGAACAACTATTTATTAAATTCGCGCAGTTCCACCCACTGGGGGTGTATTCAACTATGTTGAATGCTGGCCTTTCGAAGGCCTTTTGTGGAAATATAATCATGCATGTGTTTGGCTTCCATTCATATTTGCTTTTTATCCTTAGGTTGTTTCCTTTGCCGCCTTCCCTTGGTCGCCACCTTTCCAGCCGTACAGCTGCTCTGCAGTCTGTGGCTAGGGAGGAACTTGGCCATTTTTTGGGAATACAAGTACTCGAGCTTTCTTGGATTGTAGCAAGGTGAATTGGAAGCCGGCCAGCCGGCTGCTCTGGCAGCCGGCCGGCGGAGGGCGGGAGCCGACTTTTGTTATATAAGTTCGTTAGTCCTTGCCAGTTTTTCATGTGGGCATCCTTTCCTGCCTTTGACTCTTGCTAGCCGGACAGCCGATTCTTCGAGCTGCGGCTTTCCGACAAGAGAGGGCTTGGGTGCCAGCACACTACTTGTCTGACTACAGGTGGAACTTGAATATAACTCAAGGCGGCAAGTCCCCGGGCCGACTGGTCGAACCCGGTGCCGGACGAGAAAAATGAATGTAGTAACATAATCATAGACATGATACTAATCATTCATAGATAAAGCAGGGTAGTCCCCGAGTGTTACTCGGGGAGCCCGTTGTCTCATACTTAGTACAAAAGGTAGCGTGGTACATACTGCTTTTTAACTGTAAAATCTTCGGAGGAGATTGGCGTTCCATGGTCATTCCGACTCCTTGCCGGAATCATCTCTCTTGCGTGCCTTCGGCTTCTGCACGTCGATCAGGTAGTAGGAGTCGTTGCCTAGTGCTCTGCTGATGACTAAGGGGCCTTCCCAAGGGGCCGAGAGCTTATGCTGGCCGGCTATCCGCTGGATCAGCCGGAGTACAAGGTCACCCTCTTGGAAGGATCTTGGCTTGACTTTCCGGCTGTGATAGCGGCGCAAGCCCTGCTGGTAGATGGCGGACCGGCTGAGGGCTAACAGTCGGCTTTCTTCCAACAGGTCGACGCGGTATTCTTGTGCTTCCTTGGCCACCGCTTCCGTGTAAATGGTGACCCGAGGCGAGCCGAACTCGATGTCAGTTGGGATGACAGCCTCGGCACCATATACAAGGAATAAAGGGGTGAAACCGGTTGACTTGTTCGGGGTAGTGCGCAGACTCCAGAGGACGGCCGGCAGTTCGTCGAGCCAACAGCCAGCCGAACGCTCCAGTGGCACGACCAGTCGGGGCTTGATGCCGGAGAGGATGAGGCCGTTTTCTCGCTCAACTTGGCCGTTTGACTGCGGGTGGGAAACGGACGCTAAGTCCAGTCGAATGCCCTGTGTCGCGCAGAAACATGCCAATGCTCCCTTGGCAAAATTCGCGCCATTGTCGGTGATGATGGTGTGTGGTACGCCATACCGGGTTGTAATATCTACGATGAATGTTACGGCAGTCGGCCCATTCAGCTTCTTGATCGGCTTCGCTTCATTCCACTTGGTAAATTTGTCCACGGTGACGAGCAGGTGTGTCATGCCGCCGCGCGCCGTCTTGAACGGGCCCACCATATCCAATCCCCAGACGTCGAAAGGCCATGTGAGGGGAATGGTCTTGAGTGCAGAAGCCGGCAAGTGTTGCTTGGAGCTGAAGACTTGGCACCCTTTGTAGTATTTGACTAGCTCCTTGGCGTCATCCAAAGCAGTCGGCCAAAAGAATCCATGGCGGAAAGCTTTGGCAACGAGTGATCTTGAGGCCGCGTGGTGGCCACACTTGCCTTGGTGAATGTCCTTGAGGATTGCTATGCCCTTCTCTGGCTCGACGCGGCGCTGGAAGACTCCAGTGACACTGCGCCTGACGAGCTCTCTGTTAACAATTGTGTGTGCTCCGGCTCGACGTTGGACTTGTATTGCCGCGATCTTGTCAGCCGGTAGTTCTCTGTTTACCAGGAAGTTGAGGATGGGCTGGGCCCATGATGGAGCTGTGACTTTTTCTATTGTCAACACGGCTACTGCGACCAGGGTGGGTGGGCTGGGTGGTGAAGATCTGGAGTCGTCCACCGCCTGTTGTGTCGATGCAGTCCCCGGGCCGGGTTCTGAAGTCCCCGGGTCGGGTGCGACTATGGCAGTCCCCGAGCCGCCTGTTGAAGTCCCCGGGCCGCATATCGAAGTCCTCGGGCCGCCTGCTTGGTTCCCCAAGCCGAATCCGACTGCGTCGGGGTTAGGTGGCACGAAGATGGAATCGGATTCTGTAGATGGCTTGATAGATGGCTTGAGGAGGCGTTGGAGAGAGACGCCGGTTGGTATAGCTTGTCGAGTGGAGCCTATCCGTGCTAGGGCATCCGCTTGCTCGTTGTCGGCCTGTGGCACGTGAAGGAACTCGCATCCTTCAAAATACCCGCTGATTTGCTGAACGAGGAAGCGTTAGCTCGCCTTGTTTGCGTCCTTGGCGTCCCAGTCGCCAGATGATTGCTGGACTACCAAATCCGAGTCACCACAGCATAGAATCCGGCGGATGCCGAGTTCTTTGGCTAGCCGGAGCCCGTGTACGAGCGCCTCGTACTCGGCCACATTGTTGGAGGCGGCAAAATGAATTTGCAATGTGTATCTGATCTTGTCGCCTTTGGGAGAGGTGAGGATGATGCCGGCTCCCAAGCCGGTGCGCATATTGGACCCATCGAAGTGCATTCGCTAATGAGTGGAGTCAGGGGCCAGTGGCAGGTACTGGGTCTCGGCCCAGTCGACGAGGAAGTCGGCCAATGCTTGGGACTTGATGCCAGTGCGAGGCTGGTAGAAGATCATGTAAGGGGCCAGCTCAATGGCCCATTTTTCCACCCGGCCAGATGCATCCCGGCTGCCTATGATCTCGGCGAGCGGGGCAGTGCACACGACCGTGATGGGGTGCTCTTGAAAGTAGGGCTTGAGCTTCTTGGCGGCGAAGTACACACCATAGCACATCTTCTGGTAGTGCGGGTAGTTCTGCTTCGAGGTGGACAGTACTTCACTTAAATAATACACCGGCCTCTGGACTGGCTGGGCTCGGCCTTCTTCCGGGCGCTGAACCACGATAACGGTGCTGACCACCCGGCTGGTAGCGGCAATGTAAAGGAGCATGGGCTCTTTCTCAGTCGGCGCCGCCAAGACAGGCGGCGTGGCCAGCATCTTCTTCAGCTCGTGGAAAGCTTGGTCGGCTTGGTCGTTCCACTCGAAGTGAGTGGTCTTCTTCATGAGTCGGTAGAGGGGGAGAGCTTTCTCTCCAAGCCGGCTGATAAAGCGTTCAGGAGGCCGGGCACCGGTAAACTTCGGGCGTCCGCAGCTTGGTTGGAATCTCCATTCTCTCAATGGCTTTGATCTTTACTGGGTTGCATTCGATGCCGCGTTCGGAGACCAGGAAGCCTAGGAGCTGGTCGGCTGATACTCCGAGCACGCATTTCTCGGGGTTGAGCTTGATCTAAAACCGGCGCAGGTTTTCAAACGTTTCCTTGAGGTCTTCCAGCAGGGTGTCGCGCTTCTCCGTCTTCACCACAATATCGTCTACATAGACGTGGGCATTTCTGCCGAGCTGCTTGAGGAGGCATTTTTGCATGCAACGCTGAAAAGTGGCACCAGCATTTCTCAAGCCGAATGTCATAGTCAGGTAGCAGAAAGCTCCGAATGGTGTGATGAAGGCGGTTTTCAGGCGGTCAGCTGGACCCAACTTTATCTGGTGGTAGCCTGAGTAAGCATCCAAGAAACTCAACAGCTCGCATCGAGATGTGGAGTCTATCACTTGATCAATCCTTGGCAGGGCAAAGGGATCTTTGGGGCAGGCTTTGTTGAGGCTACTGTAGTCTAGACACATGCGCCACTTGTTATTCTTCTTCAGCAAGAGGACCGGGTTGGCGAGCCATTCCGGAAAGAACACCTCCATTATGAAGCCGGCTGCAAGAAGCCGGGCTATCTCTTCTCCTACAATCCTTCTCTTCTCCTCCGACAGTCGGCGGAGGAGCTGCTTAACTGGTTTTGCATGTACTCAGACGTGTAGCTTGTGCTCGGCGAATTCCTTTGGAACACCCGGCATGTCCTTGTGGGACCATGCGAAGATGTCCCGATTCTCACGGAGGAAACCGACGAGCTCGCCTTCCTATTTGTTGTCCAGGTTTGCCCCAATGACGGCAAACCTTTCTGGGTGCTCCGGGTCCAGAGGGATCTTCTTCGTTTCTTTGGCCGGCTGGAAAGAACCTTGGGCATCACACTCCTTGGGGTCAGGGGACAGGGCCGGCTGCTTGTCGGCCATGGCCACGACTCAGTCCAGCATCTTCTTCTCTTCGGCAATCATGAGGGACTCGGCCAGCCGGCTGCTAGCTGCTGCACACTCGAAGGATTTCTTGTAATTGCCGGCTATGGTGATGATGCCCTTGGTACTCGGCATCTTCATCTTGAGGTAGGTGTAGTGGGGCACAGCCATGAACTTGTCCAGAGTAGGTCGGCCAAGCAGTGCATGATAAGGGCTCTCAAGGTCCACCACCTCAAACCATATTGCTTCTCGGCGGAAATGATCCTTGTCCCCAAAGAGAACATCTATCTTGGTCTTGCCGATTGTTGAGCAGGACAGGCCGGGTACGATGCCATGGAACACGGTTCGACTAGGCATGAGCTGCTTCGTCTTGATGTTCAGCTTCTCCATGGTGTCACGGTACAGTATGTTGATGCTGCTTCCGCCATCTATCAGCATGCGGGAGAAACGGGCAGCATGCCTGTCTGTTGCTAGGGTGGCCTCCAAAACCAATGCATAAGAGCAGGGGGACGGCATCACCTCTGGGTGGTCGGCCCGGCTCCAGCTGATAGGCCTTTCTGACCAGTGCATGTACTCAGGGTTGTTGGAGGCGATCGCGTTGACTTCTTGGTGTTGTCGGCGTCGGCTGCGCCGATCCTCGGGCTGGCTTGTAAAGACGACGTAGGCGGCATGCTCGTCGGGGAACTCGTCTTGAACGGCTCCGACTGCTGGCCGAGCGACCGGCTGTTGAGGAGCCGGAGGCGGCTGACCGGCGGGCGGAAGCGGCACAAGCCCTTCGCCTTTGGAAATTCACGTGAGCCAGTGGCATTTCCGGGTTGTGTGATTGGACGGCTTCGCGCCGCTGTGGAACTTGCAAGTGGCGTCAAGGGCTTGCTCGTAGGAGAAAGCCGGCTGCCAAGCAAGCCTGCCGCCCTTCTACTTCTTGGGCGCGGGCCACCCCTCGGGTGGCCCATCTTCGACTGTGGCCACCTGCCGACTGGTGGAAGCCAACATGGGGCCCTTGCGCTTGTTGTCGTTCTGGTACGGGCGTCGGCTGGAGTCCCCAGCCGGCGTCCTGGGAGCCGGATTGAGTACCTTCCCAGAGGCGTCTACCCGAAGCTCTGTCTTCATTGAAGAGTCGGCGGTGGCGTACTTGTCCGCTATGACCAGCAGCTCGTCGAGGGTAGTCGGCTCGTCGCAGAGGAGTTTGTGCTTGAGGAGGGTGCCTTCTTGGCATCCGGCGGTGAAGTACTCTATGTCTTGAACCTCGTGCACCCCCTCGCAGGAATTGCGGAGCTCGGCCCAACGCGTGAGGTAATCGCGAGTTGATTCAGTGGGCCCTTGAACACACAAGGAGAGCTGTCGGGGCTTGGGAGCTCGCTTGTAGGTTCTGGTGAAGTTGAGGATGAAGGCTTCGGTGAAGTCTAGCCAGCTGTTGACGATGTACGGCTTGAGGCTGTTAAGCCAGGTACGCGCCGTGCCTTGGAGAATGAGGGGGCCGTACTTCACGGAAACACGCCTGTTGCCGTTCGCTATGCTGACCGGAGTGGAGTAGTCGATCAGGCAATCTTCTGGCTTCACAGAGCCGTTGTACTTGGGCGTGTCTCTTGGGAGCGAGAACCCTTTGGGGAAGGGCTCGTCGCGGATGCGGGGGCCGAAGCAGGGCGGGCCGACATCGTCGTCTTCTTATAGCGCCAGGGATCGCGCCAGGCGGTCGATCCGATGGCGGGCGTCGTTCTCGCTGACTCCTTCGCGGCGGCCTAGTCGGCCACTGAGAGTCGGATGCGTGACAGGCGGCGGGGTGGGGTATCTCTCCCCACGAGGTGGAGGAGGAGGCGGATTTCCTCCTCGCTCCACGGCTCGAGGGAAGCCTTCTGTGTCGCGCTCGATAGATATCCGGGTCCGGCTGCGGCTGGCAGCCGGCTCCTTTTCTTGCCGCGCGCGGGTGTTGCCTGCAGTCGGCGTCCGTGACGTTGCGTCGTGCTCTCGGCGCGGGGGAGGACTTTCAGCGCGGACGCCGGCTTCGTGCCGCTGTGCGGCTGCATCGATCAGCTGCTGGATGCGTCTGGTCATGTAGGGGAGCTCTTCGGCCCCCAGCCCATTCAGCTCGTCTACGGCCGCTTGGGCGGCTCGTAGGTTCTCGAGGGGAGTGGCGTAGACTGGGCGGTCTGCTCCCAGCATGTCGGCGATGGCTGCGCCACGCTTCTTGATGACGCCGAGCCGGCTCGGCCCGTCAGGAGGCAGCGTGCCAAAGGCGGCGCGGTCAACTTCACGCTGGTGAGCCTCAGTGAGGCGCCCCATGGTGGCTATCCTTTGGCCCTCCGCAATGAGGGCGATGCGGCGTGCTTCCAGTGTCTCGACGTCGGCGTCGGCCGGGAGGGGGACGGACAAGTCGTGGATCGCCGCTTGCAGGGCGTCGTGGGCGTTCTCACCTGAGGCGATGCCGTGGCTGATGACCAGCACCTCGGTGATGGCGTTGCCACAGCTGTCGGCTCGGGGGAGCGGGTCGTTGAAGATCACAACGTTGGTGGGGAAGGCGTCGAGCGATGCCGTGTCGAGTCGACAAGCATCGGGTCGGTGGAGCCAACCGACTCCAAATCCACAGCAGGCTCGCTGGAGATGTGGAGTTGGTCGAGGAGGCTGACGAGGTGGCCCTCGAGGAAGCCAGTGCCCGCTTAGATGCGGGCTCGTCAGAGATGCGAGCCTCGCCAAGAAGATCGGCGAGGCAACTTCGCCGCATGACGTCAGCGCCATGCGCCTTGTCCGGGCAAGCGCCATCGGGTGTGCCGGGCTGGCTACGCTCGCTGGGAAGGAAGAGGGTTCCCGTCCAGAACATGTCCTCGGACGACGGTGCACCTGGCCCCACGGTGGGCGCCAAATGTCGGGTGGTAGGCGCGACATATGCCAACGGGTGGCTTATCATTGTAGGATCCAATAAGACGTCGCCGGTGCCTGGAAACGGGATGAGGCGAAGACATGCACGCCGGCGAATCTTACCCAGCTTCGGGGCTCTCCGTGGAGATAACACCCCTACTGCTGCTCTATGGGGTCTCCGCATGATCACTAGGTGAACAAGTAGCTACAAGAAGCTCCTTGAGCTGTTTCGGTGAGACGAAGAAGAAGGGCATGGCCAGCTCTCCCCTTCCCTCTATGTGGTGTCTAAAACTCTATGAGATCAACCCTTTGCATGGGTGCCCTGGGGGGTTTATATAGGCCTACCCCCCAAGGGTACAATGGTAATCCGGCTGGGCGCGGGCCCTAGCCGTCAGTGTCTACGCTCGCCGGCTTCTACGCCGACCGCTGGGGCCTGCCGACTGGTGGGTCCCGCCGGCTGCCGGCTTCCTGGTCGACAAGCTGGCCCCACCGCCGGGGGCCTTGTCGGAGGCTGGTTACTGTTGCCTCACTCCTGATGATGAGGGCTTCGTTGAGGAAAGCATGGCTACAGTGCCGCCGCCTTGGCGGCGATCACTGTAGCCTTTCCTCATCTTGTCTCCTTAATGAGGCGCCTCCTTCGAGGGAGGGAGCAAGCCGGCTATTGGGAGCCGGCCATATTCCAGGCCGACTGGAGGAGGCCTGGCCGCCTTTGGGTATCTCTCTGACTGGAGGGGCCCGCCGCCTGCGGGCCGTCCTGACAGCTTGTTAGGGGGACGTCATGGTTAACATGGCAACAGTGCTGCTCCGGACGGGTGATGGCTGCCCCGTACGGCGCATTGTGGCCACGCGCGCTCCGGGATTTGGGGGTGACAGGCTTCACTGTATCCACGCCCCGTCTCATCGGCATTATGAGGGCGCAAAGTTTGAGGGTGCGGTCTTGGCCGCCTGCTGGGGGGCCGGCTTCTTGGAGTCGGCCTTCTCGTGGTCGGATTCTTGGAGTCGGCCCTCTGGTGGCCTTCCTCCTGTGTGTTTCGGCCGGGCCGCCTCCCAGTAGCCGGCCTAAGAGACAGTCGGCCAAGGGAAGGCGGTCCCGCGTCTTGGATGCATGAGGGCTCGATCGGCTCGTAATTTTTCAGAAGAACCAGGGGGAGCCGGCTAGGCTACCCGTTGTCATTTACTCCGACAACAGTAGATCAACGGTAACTAAAGAATTGGTTTTAGGGCATGGGACCGTGGGGACACCAGGACACTCAGCAGCCTAAAGAAGCAACTTACTTATCATACTGGGGAAAACAGCAGGAGTACCATTTGTAACACAGTTTAATTGCATCATATCACTGGAGGCATTAGATTAACAATGACACTAGTTATACATGACCTTAAGGTAACAGTGTGATCACTTCATTTTACATGCGCCCTTACATTAACAACAATAAAAAGTTGGTATAAGGACATGCGACAGTGGACGCATCAGCACAATGTACCTACAAGGAGGCATAAAGTGGTGATGCCGAGTTTGTTCATACTCTGTCAGGGCAGGAAATCTATTCCTCGAGACCTTTTACTATGTGAGGGCAGCAAATCTAATCCTGGACATACTCTGTTGACTTGTCTACCAGCCGCCACTTTCTATCCTTTTTTCAACCAATAATAGATTTGTTCCTTATCCAGTTTGTACTGCCTTTTCCCTTTATTTCCCTTCTCAACCAAGAGACTGGTTGGGTCTCCAGTCTCTACTACTTTCCCCCTGTTATTTCCTCTTTGAATAAAGTCCTAGATTCATGCTACGACTTTCCTCCCTTTCTTCGTTGTTTGAACCAAGTCCTAGATTCGACTGCATGAATTAACTTTACCTCCAATAATACTAAAAATTTAGGTGGCTTTGGAAGAGCTGATGGAAGTACAAAAAGATGCACATGTAGACACGTGGGGAGCTGGGGCAGTAGATCAAGGCCGCTTTCGAAGAACTTATACCTGAGGGTCATTGGGATGTCGGTGGTGGCAGGTAGGATCTGCGCACAATACGACAGGCAGGAAGAAGGGTCGGAGGACCTCCCGAGCCGGCTGATGACCCACAAGTATAGGGGATCTATCATAATCCTTTCGACAAGTAATTGTGTCGAACCCAACGAGGAGCAGAAGGAAATGACAAGCGGTTTTCAGCAAGGTATTCTCTTCAAGCACTGAAATTATCGGTAACAGATAGTTTTGTGATAAGATTAATCGTAACGGGTAACAAGTAAATAAAGTAACTAAGGTGCAGCAAGGTGGCCCAATCCTTTTTGTAGCAAATGACAAGCCTGGATGAACTCTTATATAAAGCAAAGCTCTCCCGAGGACACATGGGAATTGTTGTCAAGCAAGTTTTCATCATGCGCATATGATTCGCGTTCGTTACTTTGATAATTTGATATGTGGGTGGACCGGTGCTTGGGTGCTTCCCTTCCTTGGAGAAGCCTCCCACTTATGATTAACCACCCTCGCAAGCATCCGCAACTACGAAAGAAGTATTAAGGTAAACCTAACCATAGCATGAAACATATGGATCCAAATCAGCCCCTTGCGAAGCAACACATAAACTAGGGTTTAAGCTTCTGTCACTCTAGCAACCCATCATCTACTTATTACTTCCCAATGCCTTCCCCTAGGCCCAAATAATGGTGAAGTGCCATGTAGTCGACATTCACATAACACCACTAGAGGAAAGACAACATAAATCTCATCAAAATATCGAACGAATACCAAATTCACATGATTACTTATAGCAAGACATCTCCCATGTCCTCAGGAAAAAATGTAACTATTCACAAAGCATATTCATAATCATAATCATAGGAGTATTAATTATCATTAAGGATCTGAACATATGATCTTCCACCGAATAAACTAACTAGCATCAACTACAAGGAGTAATCAACACTACTAGCAACCCACAGGTAGCAATATGAGCTTTCGGGACCAAGATCGAATACAAGAGATGAACTAGGGTTTGAGAGGAGATGGTGCTGGTGAAGATGTTGATGGAGATTGACCCCCTCTGATGAGAGGATCGATGGTGATGATGATGGCGACGATTTGCCCCTCCCGGAGGGATGTTTCCCAGGCAAAACAGCTTTGCCGGAGCCCTAGATTGGTTCTACCCAGGTTCCGCCTCGAGACGGCGGCGCTTCGTCCCAAAAGTTTCTTCTTGTTTCTTACCAGGGTAAAAGACATCATATAGCAGAAGATGGGCACCGGAGGCCTGCCAGGGGGCCCAGAAGGTCGGGGCGCACCAAGGGGGTAGGGCGCACCCTCCACCCTTGTGGCTGGGTGGTGGCCCCCATCTGGTTCTTTCTTCTCCCAATATTTTTTATATGTTCCAAAATCATGCTCCGAGAAGTTTCAAGACTTTTGGAGTTGTGCAGAATAGGTCTCTAATATTTGCACCTTTTCCAGTCCAGAATTCCACCTGCCGGCATTCTCCCTCTTTATGTAAACCTTGTAAAATAAGAGAGAATAGGCATAAGTATTGTGTTATAATGTGTAATAACCGCCCATAATGCAATAAATATTAATATAAAAGCATGACGCAAAATGGACGTATCAACTACCCCAAGCTTAGTCCTCGCTTGTCCTCAAGCGAAAGCCGATATCGAAAAATATGTCCACATGTTTAGAGATAGAGTTGTCGGTAAAATAAAATACGGACATGAGGGCATCATCATGATCATCTTTAGAACAACAACATGCATTATTGTATAGTTTCTTATGCCAAAGTAACAATTCGCTCACAAGGTAAAGTATGAATCACAAATTTCATTGAAAACTAACAAACTATGATCTCAGTCATTGAAGCAATTGTAATTTATCATAACATCGGAAAGAGTCAATTATAAGAGCTTTTCAGCCAGTCCACGTACTCAACTATCATATAATCTTTCACAATTGCTGACACTCACGCGATACTTATGGGTACAAAGTTTCAATCAGACACAGAGAAAGATAGGGGCTTATAGTTTCGCCTCCCAACCTTTTACCTCAAGGGTAATGATAACAATAATAATTTATGAAAACCTACATCCGAGTGGAAATATATATCCGAATCTCTCCTACACATAGAGCTTGCCAAAGGAAAAGTATAAAAAGGAGGTGATGATCACCATGACTCTTATATCAGGGTAGAAGATAAAAAAAGATAGTCCCTTCGCAGAGGGAAGCAGATGTTGTCATGCGCTTTTATGGTTGGATGTACAAAATCTTAGTGTAATAACGTCACTTTATATTGCCACTTGTGATAAGGACCTTTATTATGCAGTCCGTCACTTTTATTTCTTCCATATCACAAGTTCGTATAAAGCTTATTTTATTCACACTAATAGATCATACATATTTAGAGAATAATTTTTATTGCTTGCACCAATGACAACTTACTTGAAGGATCTTACTCAATCCATAGGTAGGTATGGTGGACTCTCATGTCAAAACTAGGTTTAGGGATGTTTGGAAGCACAAGTAGTATCTCTACTTGGTTCAAATAATTTGGCTAACATGAGAGGGTAAGGCAAGCTCAACATGTTGGATGATCCATGACAATATAACATCTATTCGGATATAAGAAACATAACCCATTATGTTGTCTTCCTTGTCCAACATCAACTTTTTAGAATGTCATATTTTAATGAGTGCTCACAATTACAAAATATCTCCAAGATAGTATATTTATATGCGAAACCTCTCTTTCTTTATTACTTCCTATTAATTGCAACAATGACCAAAACTATGTTTGTCAACTCTCAACAACTTTTACTCATCATACTCTTTATATGTGAAGTCATTACTCTCCATAAGATCAATATATGATCTTTTTATTTCTTTTTGTTCTTTCTTTTTTTAATACCCTCAAGATCATAGAAAGAAAGAAAAGCCCTCAACTCAAAACTACTCTTTATTATATATCTCACAGATTCGATTACATAGAGGGGATCATAAGGCAAAACTCAAGGCTAGATCATACTAAAACCTAATTATACTAGATCAAGATATAACCAAAAGGCTCGAACTAAGAAAAGCGATAAAGATAAAGATGTGATGGTGATACGATACCGGGCACTCCCCCAAGCTTGGCAGTTGCCAAGGGGAGTGCCCATACCCAAGTATTTATGTCTCTTTCTTCGGGGGTGGTGATGATGGAGTTGTTGATGAGTCTGTTAGCTTCATTAATGCACCCTTCAGAACTTGCAGTTCTTGGAGCACACGTTGGAGCATATTTGCATTCTTCTGAATTTCCTCCATAAGATGCTTATTTTCAAGCCCCCAAGAACTCTTCCTTGCATTGCTTTCACTTGGAAGGGATATGTCCCAATTGGAGGGTATATCTGTACGAGGAGTGTTCTCCACTCCGTAATTATGTACAAAATTATGTAAGTTGTTCCGATGTAACCTGTGTAAGGGCCTCCTAGGGGGAAGCCCTTCTCCAACCTCTTGGTCTTTATGGTTTTTTATGGTTCCTATGGCTTGATGGGGAGTTAGGATAGCGGAGATGCCCGCCAGAGTACCCCTCTTCTTTGCCGAACAAGCGAATCCCCTTCATCCTCCTCCATCATGGCTCCCTCGGCATCCTCCCTCCGGAGTTCCATCTGCATCAACCAAGCATCGCCGTACGCGTTGTTGGAGGAGGGGGCGACATGATGCCTGGCCTTGAAAACTCTGGCAGAAAACAGATCGAAACAAAAGCAGGAGATATTTGCATGGTACGGTGGTCAAAAGCTTTGGGATATTATATAATGAATTTTTACCGGCCAAAAAAAGTATTATGCAAGAAAACAGATTACGGAGGGCACACGAGGTGGCCACAAGGTCGGGGGTGGGCCCAGGGGGGTAGGGCGTGCCCTCCACCCTTGTGGTGGCCTCCTGTCTCTTTCGGAGTACTATTAATATTCCTAATTTTTTAAATATTCCAAAACGGAGACAATTTATCATTGGAAACATTTTGGAGTCTGTTTACTTATCGTACCACATACCTATTCCTTTTTGGAGTCTGAAACGTTCTGGAAAATGTCCCTTTTGTACTCCTCCGGGGTTACGGTATCAATTATATTGGTCTCAACATTTATGGGAGTACCTGAGATATAATGTTTGAGTCTTTGACCGTTTACCACCTTCGAATTTTTGCCTTCGGCATTATTAATTTTTATGGCACTGGAACGATAGACCTCCTCGATGATATAAGGGCCTTTCCATTTAGAGAGAGCTTTCCTGCAAAAAATCTTAAACGAGAGTTGTATAGCAAAACATGATCACCTACATTAAACTCACGCTTTTGTATCCTTTTACCATGCCATGTTTTAACCTTTTATTTAAACAACTTGCCATTCTCATAGGCTTGGGTTCTCCATTCATCAAGTGAGCTAATGTCAAATAACCTCTTCTCACCGGCAAGTTTGAAATCATAATTGAGCTCTTTAATAGCCCAATATGCCTTATGTTCTAGCTCAAGATATAAGTGACATGATTTTCCATAGACCGTTCTATACGGAGACATACCCATAGGATTCTTATAAGCAGATCCATAAGCCCACAATGCATCATCAAGTTTCTTAGACCAATTCTTCCTAGATCTATTAACAATCTTTTGAAAAATTAATTTAATCTCTCTATTTCTCAATTCTACTTGACCACTAGACTGAGGGTGATATGGAGATGCAATTCTATGGTTAACATCATACTTAGAAAGCATTTTACGGAAAGCACCATGTGTTGGAGAACGTAGTAATTTCAAAAATTTTCCTACGATCACGCAAGACCATGGTGATGGCATAGCAACGAGAGGATAGAGTATCCGTCCACGTACCCTCGTAGACCGAAAGCGGAAGCGTTATAACAACGCGGTTGATGTAGTCGTACTTCTTCTCGATCCAACCGATCCAAGTACCGAACGTACGGCACCTCCGAGTTCTGCACACGTTCAGCTCGATGACGTCCCTCGAACTCCGATCCAGCCGAGTGTTGAGGAGAGTTTCGTCAACCGACGGCGTGGTGGCGATGATGATGTTCCACCGACGCAGGGCTTCGCCTAAGCTCCGCTACGGTATGATCGAGGTGTAATCTGGTGGAAGGGGCACCGCACACGGCTAAGGAACGATCTAATCGATCAACTTGTGTGTCATGGGTGCCCCTGCCCTGTATATAAAGGAGGAAGGGAGGGCTGGCCGGCCAGGAGGGAGGCGCGGGGTGTCCTACTCCTACTAGGGTAGGATTCCCCCAAATCCTAGTCCAACTAGGGTTTGACCAAGGGAGAGGGAGAGAGGCGCCACCCCTTCTCCTAATCCTAATAGGACTAGGGAAGGGGAAGGCTGCGCCAGCTATAGGGCCCCTTTTCTCTTTCCCACTAAGGCCCATCAAGGCCCATTGACCCCGGGAGGTTCAGGTAACCCCGGTACTCAGTAAAATTCCCAATTTCACCGGAGTGATTCCGAGTCAAACATAGGCTTCCAATATATCAATCTTTATGTCTCGACCATTTGAGACTCCTCGTCATGTCCGTGATCTCATCCGGGACTCGAACAACCTTGGTACATCAACATCATAAAACTCATAGTAAGCATCATCGAAGCGTTAAGCGTGCGGACCCTACGGGTTCGAGAACTATGTAGACATGACCGAGACACCTCTCGGTCAATAACCAATAGCGGGACCTGGATGCCCATATTGGTTCCTACATATTCTCGAAGATCTTTATCGGTCGGACCGCATAACAACATCGTTGTTCCCTTTGTCATCGATGCGTTACTTGCCCGAGATTCGATCGTCGGTATCCAATACCTAGTTCAATCTCGTTCTTGGCAAGTCTCTTTTCTCGTTCCGTAATACATCATCTCATAACTAACTCATTAGTTACAATGCTTGCAAGGCTTAGGTGATGAGCATTACGAGAGGGCCCAGAGATACCTCTCCGACAATCGGAGTGACAAATCCTAATCTCGAAATATGCCAACCCAACATGTACCTTCGGAGACACCTGTAATGTACCTTTATAATCACCCGATTACGTTGTGACGTTTGGTAGCACCAAAGTGTTCCTCGGGCAAGCGGGAGTTGCATAATCTCATAGTCATAGGAACATGTATAAGTCATGAAGAAAAGCACTAGCAACAAACTATACGATCAGGTTGCTATGCTAATGGAATGGGTCATGTCAATCAGATCATTCAACCAATGATGTGATCCCGTTTAATCAAATAACAACTCCTTGTTCATGGTTAGGAAACATAACCATCTTTGATTAACGAGCTAGTCAAGTAGAGGCATACTAGTGACACTCTGAGGTTTATGTATTCACACATGTATTATGTTTCCGGTTAATACAATTCTAGCATGAATAATAAACATTTATCATGATATAAGGAAATAAATAATAACTTTTATTATTGCCTCTAGGGCATATTTCCTTCAGTCTCCCACTTGCACTAGAGTCAATAATCTAGATTACACAGTAATGATTCTCACACCCATGGAGTCTTGGTGCTGATCATGTTTTGCTCGTGGAAGAGGCTTAGTCAGCGGGTGCGCAACATTCAGATCCGTATGTATCTTGCATATCTCTATGTCTCCCACTGGACCAAATCCGGATGGAGTTGAAGCGTCTTTTGATGTGCTTGGTTCTTTTGTGAAATCTGGATTCCTTTGCCAAGGCAATTGCACGATATTGTCACAAAAGATTTTCATTGGACCCGATACACTAGGTACAACACCTAGATCGGATATGAACTCCTTCATCCAGACTCCTTCATTAGCTGCTTCGAAGCAGCTATGTACTCAACTTCACATGTAGATCCATACGACGCTTTGTTTGGAACTGCACCAACCGACAGCTCCACCGTTTAATGTAAATACGTATCCGGTTTGCGATTTAGAATCGTCCGGATCAGTGTCAAACTTGCATCGGCGTAACCGTTCTGACGAGCTCTTTGTCACCGCCATAAATGAGAAACATATCCTTAGTTCTTCTCAAGTACTTAAGGATGTTCTTGACCGCTGTCCGATGATCCACTCTGGATTACTTTGGTACCTGCTGCTAAACTTACAGCAAGGCACACATCAGGTCTGGTACACAGCATTGCATACATGATAGAGCCTATGGCTGAAGCATAGGAACATCTTTCATTTCTCTCTATCTTCTGCGGTGGTCGGGCATTGAGTCTTACTCAACTTCACACCTTGTAATACCGGCAAGAACCCTTTCTTTGCTCGATCCATTTGAACTTTTCAAAACTTTATCAAGGTATGTGCTTTGTGAAAGTCCTATTAAGCGTCTTGATCTATCTCTATAGATCTTAATGCCCAATATGTAAGCAGCTTCACGAGGTCTTTCATCGAAAAACTCTTATTCAAGTATCCCTTTATGCTATCCAGAAATTCTATATCATTTCCGATCAATAATATGTCATCCACATATAATATCGAAATGCTCTGAGCTCCACTCACTTTCTTGTAAATCTGAGGCTTCTCCAAAAGTCATATAAAACCAAATGCTTTGATCACACTATCAAAGCGTTTATTCCAACTCCGAGAGGCTTGCACCAGTCCATAAATGGATCGCTGGAGCTTGCACACTTTGTTAGCTCCTTTGGATCGACAAAACCTTCTGGTTGCATCATATACAACTCTTCTTCCGAAATCCATTCAGAATGCAGTTTTAACATCCATTTGCCAAATTTCATAATCATAAAATCGGCAATTGCTAACATGATTCAGACGGACTTAAGCATCGCTACGGGTGAGAAGGTCTCATCGTAGTCAATCCCTTGAACTTGTCGAAAACCTTTTGCAACAAGTCGAGCTTTATAGACGATAACATTACCATCAGTGTCGGTCTTCTTCTTGAAGATCCATTTATTCTCAATTGCTTGCCGATCATCGGGCAAGTCAACCAAAATCCACACTTTGTTCTCATACATGGATCCCATCTCAGATTTCATGACCTCAAGCCATTTTGTGGAATCTGGGCTCACCATCGCTTCTTCATAGTTCGTAGGTTCATCATGTTCCGATAACATGACTTCCAAAACAGGATTACCGTACCACTCAGTGCGGATCTTGTTCTGGTTGATCTCTGAGTTCTGTAGAAACTTGATCTGAAGTTTCATGATCATTATCATTAGCTTCCTCCTATTTTGTGTAGGTGTCACGAAACTGTTTTACGTGATGTACTACTTCTCAATAAGGGAGTAGATACAGATTATCTCATCAAGTTCTACTTTCCTCCCACTCACTTCTTTTGTGAGAAACTCTTTCTCCAAAAAGTTTCGAATTTAGCAACAAAATCTTGCCTTCGGATCTGTGATAGAAGGTGTACCCAACTGTCTCCTTTGGGTATCCTATGAAGACACATTTCTCGATTTGGGTTCGAGCTTATCAGGTTGAAGCTTTTTCACATAAGCATCGCAGCCCCAAACTTTCAAAAGCGACAACTTTGGTTTCTTGCCAAACCACAGTTCATAAGGCGTCGTCTCAGCGGATTTAGATGGTGCCCTATTTAAAGTGAATGTAGCCGTCTCTAAAGCATAACCCCAAAATGATAGCGGTAAATCAGTAAGAGACATCATAGATCGCACCATATCTAATAAAATACGATTCGACGTTCGGACACACCATTACGTTGTGGTGTTCCAGGTGGCGTAAGTTGCGAAACTATTCCACATTGTTTCAAATGTAGGCCAAACTCGTAACTCAAATATTCTCCTCCACGATCAGATCGTAGAAACTTTATTTTCTTGTTACGATGATTTTCCACTTCACTCTGAAATTCTTTGAACCTTTCAAATGTTTCAGACTTGTGTTTCATTAAGTAGATATACCCATATCTGCTCAAATCATCTGTGAAGGTGAGAAAATAACGATATCCGCCACGAGCCTCAACATTCATTGGACCACATACATCGGTATGTATGATTTCCAATAAATCTGTTGCTCTCTCCATAGTTCCGAGAACGGTGTTTTAGTCATCTTGCCCATAAGGCACGGTTCATAAGTGCCAAGTGATTCATAATCAAGTGACTCCAAAAGTCCATCAGCATGGAGTTTCTTCATGCGTTTTACACCGATATGACCTAAGCGGCGATTGCCACAAATAAGTTGCACCATCATTATCAACTCTGCATCTTTTGGTTTCAACATTATGAATATGTGTATCACTACTATCAAGATTAAGTAAAACAAACCATTCTTCAATGGTGCATGACCATAAAAGATATTATTCATATAAATAGAACAACCATTATTCTCGATTTAAATGAATAACCGTCTCGCATCAAACAAGATCCAGATATAATGTTCATGCTCAGCGATGGTACTAAATAACAATTATTTAGGTCTAATACTAATCCGAAGGTAGATGTAGAGGTAGCGTGCCATTGCGATCACATCGACTTTGGAACCATTTCCCACGCAAGATCGTCACCTCGTCCTTAGCCAATCTTCGCGCAATCCGTAGCCCTGTTTGAGTTGCAAATATTAGCAAGAACCAGTATCAAATACCAGTGCTCTGCGAGTATTAGTAAGGTACACATCAATAACAAGTATATCACATATACCTTTGTTAACCTTGCCATCCTTCTTATCCGCCAAATACTTGGGGCAGTTCCGCTTCGGTGACCAGCCTGCTTGCAATAGAAGCACTCAGTTTCAGGCTTAGGACCAGACTTGGGTTTCTTCTCTTGATCAGCAACTTGCTTGCCGCTCTTTTGAAGTTTCCTTTTCTTTCCTTTGCCCTTTTCTTGAAACTAGTGGTTTTGTTAACCATCAACACTTGATGCTCCTTTTGATTTCTACCTCCATGACTTTCAGCATCGCGAAGAGCTCGGGCATTGTTTTGGTCATCCCTTGCATATTATAGTTCATCACGAAGCTCTTGTAGCTTGGTGGCGTGATTGGAGAATTTCATCAATGGCGCAATCATCCGGAAGATTAACTCCCAGCTGTATCAAGTGATTGTTATATCCGGACATTACGAGTATATGCTCACCGATGAACCGTTCTCCTCCATCTTACAGCTATAGAACTTATTGGAGACTTCATATCTCTCAATCCGGGCATTCGCTTGGAATATTAACTTCAACTCTGGAACATCTCATATGCTCCATGGTGTTCAAAACGACGTTGAAGTCCCGGTTCTAAGCCGTAAAGCATGGCACACTGAACTATAGAGTAGTCATCAGCTTTGCTTTGCGGACGTTCACAACTTCGGCGCAGCCCTTGCACCAGGCCTGGCACCTAACGGTGCTTCCGGGACGTAATTCTTCGTGCAGCAATAAGGATAATCCTCAAATTACGGACCCAGTCCGTGTAATTGCTGCCATCATCTTTCAATTTTGCTTTCTCAAGGAACGCATTAAAATTCAACGGAACAACAGCGCGAGCCATCTATCTACACATCATAGACAAGCAAGATACTATCAGGTACTAAGTTCATGATAAATTTAAGTTCAATTAATCATATTACTTAAGAACTCCCACTTAGAAAATATCCTCCAATTCTCTAAGTGATTGCGTGATCCATTTCAACTACACCATGACCGATCATCACGTGTGATGGAGTAGTTTCAATGGTGAACATCAATATGTTGATCATATCTACTATATGATTCACGCTCGACCTTCGGTCTCCGTGTTCGAGGTCATATCTTATATGCATAGCTCGTCAAGTATAACCTGAGTATTCGCGTGTGCAACTGTTTTGCACCGTTGTATTTGAGCGTAGAGCCTATCACACCCGATCATCACGTGGTGTCTCAGACGAAGAACTTTCATAGCGGTGCATACTCGGGAGAACACTTCTTGATAATTTAGTAAGGGATCATCTTATAATGCTACCGTCAATCAAAGCAAAATAAGATGCATAAAGGATTAACATCACATGCAATCAATATAAGTGATATGATATGGCCATCATCATCTTGTGCTTGTGATCTCCATCTCCAAGCACCGTCATGATCACCATCGTCACCGGTAGCGACACCTTGATCTCCATCGCAGCATCGTTGTCGTCTCGCCAACTATTGCTTCTCGACTATCGCTACTACTTAGTGATAAAGTAAAGCAATTACATGGCGTTGCATTTCATACAATAAGCGACAACCATATGGCTCCTGCCGATTGCCGATAACTCGGTTACAAAACATGATCATCTCATACAATAAAATATAGCATCACGTCTTGACCATATCACATCACAACATGCCCCTGCAAAAACAAGTTAGGCGTCCTCTACTTTGTTGTTGCAAGTTTTACGTGGCTGCTACGGGCTGAGCAAGAACCGTTCTTACCTACGCATCAAAGCCACAGCGATACTTCGTCAAATAGACTCCGTTTAACCTTCTCAAGGACCGGGCGTAGCCACACTCAGTTCAACTAAAGTGAGAGACAGACACACCGCGGTCACCTTTAAGCAACGAGTGCTCACAGCGGTGAAACCAGTCTCGCGTAAGCGTCTGCGTAATGTCGGTCGGGCCGCTTCATCTCACAATACCGCTGAACCAAAGTATGACATGCTGGTAGGTAGTATGACTTGTATCGCCCACAACTCACTTGTGTTCTACTCGTGCATATGACATCAACGCATAAAACCAGGCTCGGATGCCTTTGTTGGAGAACGTAGTAATTTCAAAAATTTTCCTACGATCACGCAAGACCATGGTGATGGCATAGCAACGAGGATAGAGTATCCGTCCACGTACCCTCGTGAGACCGAAAGCGGAAGCGTTATAACAACGCGGTTGATGTAGTCGTACTTCTTCTCGATCCAACCGATCCAAGTACCGAGCGTCACGGCACCTCCGAGTTCTGCACACGTTCAGCTCGATGGCGTCCCTCGAACTCCGATCCAGCCGAGTGTTGAGGAGAGTTTAAATCGACGACGACGGCGTGGTGGCGATGATGATGTTCCACCGACGCAGGCTTCGCCTAAGCTCCGCTACGGTATGATCGAGGTGTAATCTGGTGGAAGGGGCACCGCACACGGCTAAGAACGATCTAATCGATCAACTTGTGTGTCATGGGGTGCCCCTGCCCCCTATATATAAAGGAGGGAAGGGAGGGCTGGCCGGCCGGGAGGAGGCGCACGGGGTGTCCTACTCCTACTAGGGTAGGATTCCCCCAAATCCTAGTCCAACTAGGGTTTGACCAAGGGAGAGGGAGAGAGGCGCCACCCCTTCTCCTAATCCTAATAGGACTAGGGAAGGGGAAGGCTGCGGCCAGCTATAGGGCCCCTTTTCTCTTTCCCACTAAGGCCCATCAAGGCCCATTGACCCCGGGAGGTTCAGTAACCCCGGTACTCAGTAAAATTCCCAATTTCACCGGAGTGATTCGAGTCAAACATAGGCTTCAATATATCAATCTTTATGTCTCGACCATTTGAGACTCCTCGTCATGTCCGTGATCTCATCCGGGACTCGAACAACCTTGGTACATCAACATCATAAAACTCATAGTAAGCATCATCGAAGCGTTTAGCGTGCGGACCCTACGGGTTCGAGAACTATGTAGACATGACCGAGACACCTCTCGGTCAATAACCAATAGCGGGACCTGGATGCCCATATTGGTTCCTACATATTCTACGAAGATCTTTATCGGTCGACCGCATAACAACATCGTTGTTCCCTTTGTCATCGGTGCGTTACTTGCCCGAGATTCGATCGTCGGTATCAATACCTAGTTCAATCTCGTTCTTGGCAAGTCTCTTTTCTCGTTCCGTAATACATCATCTCATAACTAACTCATTAGTTACAATGCTTGCAAGGCTTAGGTGATGAGCATTACCGAGAGGGCCAGAGATACCTCTCCGACAATCGGAGTGACAAATCCTAATCTCGAAATATGCCAACCCAACATGTACCTTCGGAGACACCTGTAATGTACCTTTATAATCACCCGATTCGTTGTGACGTTTGGTAGCACCAAAGTGTTCCTCGGGCAAGCGGGAGTTGCATAATCTCATAGTCATAGGAACATGTATAAGTCATGAAGAAAAGCACTAGCAACAAACTATACGATCAGGTTGCTATGCTAATGGAATGGGTCATGTCAATCAGATCATTCAACCAATGATGTGATCCCGTTTAATCAAATAACAACTCCTTGTTCATGGTTAGGAAACATAACCATCTTTGATTAACGAGCTAGTCAAGTAGAGGCATACTAGTGACACTCTGTAGGTTTATGTATTCACACATGTATTATGTTTCCGGTTAATACAATTCTAGCATGAATAATAAACATTTATCATGATATAAGGAAATAAATAATAACTTTTATTATTGCCTCTAGGGCATATTTCCTTCACCATGGACAAATTGTGAACCACCATGAGTCATTAAATATTTAGGGACTCCAAACCTCAGAAAAATAACTTCTTTAAGCATCTTAATAGAAGTGTTATGATCAGCACTACTGGTTGGAATAGCTTCTACCCACTTAGTAACATAATCAACAGCAACTAAAATATGTGTATACCCATTAGAGGGAGGAAAAGGTCCCATATAATCAAAGCCCGAAACATCAAATGGTTCAGTAACAAGTGAATAGTTCATAGGCATTTCCTGACGTCTACTGATGATGTATGCTAGGACTACGTCGATATTTCCCCCAAGAGGAGAGGATGTTGTAGCACAGCGACGGTAGGTATTTCCCTCAGTTATGAAACCAAGGTATCGAACCAGTAGGAGAACCAAGCAACAAAACATAAATAGCCCCTACACACAAATAACAGCCACTCGCAACCCGACGTGTTAAAGGGGTTGTCAATCCCTTTTGGGTAACGGCGCCAGAAATTGGCAAGGAGACGGGGGGAAATTGTAATAGATTGAAATAATAGATCGCAATTAAAATAAAGTGCAGCAAAGTAATTTTGTGTTTTTGTTTTAATAGATCTGAATAAAAATGCAAAGAGAAAGTAGATCGCAAGGCAAATATATGAGAAAGAAGACCCGGGGGTCGTAGGTTTCACTAGTGGCTTCCTTGGAGAAAAATAGCAAACGGTGGGTAAACAAATTACTGTTGGGCAATTGATAGAAATTCAAATAATTATGACGATATACAGGCAATGATCATTACATAGGCATCTCGTCCAAGATTAGTAGACCGACTCCTGCTTGCATCTACTACTATTACTCCACACATCGACCGCTATCCAGCATGCATCTAGTGTATTAAGTTCATGGAAAAACGGAGTAATGCAATAAGAACGATGACATGATGTAGACAAGATCTGTTTATCTATATGGCGGTAGATTTAGATCTCGTCTTTTTATCCTTAGTAGCAACGATACATACGTGTCACTAGGATCAAGCACCGTAAGATCAAACCCACTACCGGGAACCTCTTCCCATTGCAAGATAAATGGATCTAGTTGGCCAAACAAAACCCAAATATCGGAGAAGAAATACGAGGCTATAAGAGATCATCCATATAAGAGATCAAAGAAACTCAAATAACTTTCATCGATATAAAAAGATATGACTGATCATAAACTCGAAGTTCATCAGATCCCAACAAACACACCGCAAAAGAAAATACATCATATGGATATCCAACAGACCATTGTATTGAGAATCAAAAGAGAGAGAGGAATCCATCTAGCTACTAACTACGGACCCGAAGGTCTACAAAGAACTACTCACGCATTATCGGAGAGGCACCAATGGAAGTGGTGAACCCCTCCGTGATGGTGTCTACATCGGATTTGGTGGTTCTGGACTCTACGGTGGCTGGATGAATATTTCGTCGTCTCCCCTATGGTTTCTGGAATATTGCGGTATTTACAGAGCAAAGAGGCGGTCCGGGGGGCACCCGAGGTGGGCACAACCCACCAGGGCGCGCTTGGGCCTCCTGGCGCGCCCTGGTGGGTTGTGTCCCCCTTGGGGCACCCCCAAGTGCAACCAGGGCCCATTGCCTTCCTTCTGGCCCATAAAAAATCATCGTGGAGTTTCATGGCATTTGGACCCGTTTGATATTGATTTCCTGCGATGTAAAAAACATGGAAGAAACAGCAACTAGCACTTGGCACTATGTCAATAGGTTAGTACCAAAAAATGATACAAAATGACTATAAAATGATTATAAAACATCCAGGATTGATAATAAAACAGCATGGAACAATCAAAAATTATAGATACGTTGGAGACGTATCAGCATCCCCAAGCTTAACTCCTACTCGTCCTCGAGTAGGTAAGTGATAAAAACCGAATTTTTGATGTGGAGTGATGTTCATCGAGTCATATCATATTCTTTTCTTTATAGCATGGACATTTGGACTTTTATGTGATTCTAAGCAATAGTCTAGTTTTGACATAATAATCTAGATACTCAAGCATATCAACAAGTAACCATGTCTTTCAAAATATCAACGCTAAAATAAGTTATCCCTAGCCCATCATGCTCAAACATTGATCCATTCATGAAACACACTCGAATATTAGCTACACCCAATACTTACTCACGATCATATTGCATCCTAGTTGGTGCTTTTGTAAGAAAATATGGAGACTCAAATTCAAAAGTAAAAATTGCATAAAGTAAAAAGAAAGGCCCTTCGCAGAGGGAAGTAGGGATTTGTAGAGGTGCCAGAGCTCAAAGCGAAAAATTAGAGATAAAAACATTTTGGGAGGTGTATCCATCCCACCAACAAAAACGATGCAGAGTTCCGAACACTTTCCATGCTAGATATGCCATAGGCGGTTCCCAAATAGAAAATAAAGTTGACTCCTTTTTCCACCATACTTTCACTTTCCATGGCTAACCGTATCCACGGGTGCCCTCCATACCAACACTTTCCAAGGAATTTATTATTTGACAACATAAAGAAAATTCATTTTTGCATTTCGGGACTGGGCATCCCTAAGACCTTTGCCATACTCTCGTGCAATGACAAGTGAATAAACAATCATCGTGAGAATAACACATCCAGCATGGAAAATATTAGCCACCCGTTACCGTTCCACGAGCGAAACAAACACACAAAAGAGAAGTTTATTTTGAAAATTAGAGATGGCACATGTAAATTTGCTTAGAACGGAAAAAGAATACCGCATATAGGTAGATATAGTGGACTTATGTGGCAAAACTGGTTTAAAGGATTTTGGATGCACAAGTAGTGAAAATACTTAGAGCAAAATGAAGGCTGGCAAAAAGATTGAGAAGCGACCAACCAAGAAAAGAATAATCTCATAAAGCAAGCATTAAGCATAATTAACACCGAATAATGCACCACAAGTAGGATATAATTTTCATTTCATGATTATTGACTTCCGTGCATGCATAGGGAATCACAAACCTTAACACCAATATTCTTATTAGAGCACAATTACTCATCAACGAACTCACATTTCACATCATCATATCTCAAAACTATTACTAAGAATCAAGTTTATTTTGTCCAATGATCTTCATGACATTTTCTTTTTATTTATCCTTCTTGGATATCTATCACTTCGGCACTAATTTTCATGTGTTGCTTTTCATAAGCTCAAACAAATATAAGTGAAGATGATGAGCATAGCAAATTTTCTTTCTCTCAAAAAATTTAAGTGAAGCAAGAGAGAATTCTTCAAAATTTTGCTAACTCTCAAATATATCTAAGTGAAGAAAGAGATCATTTCTTCAAAAATACTAAGCACACCGTGCTAAAAAATATATAAGTGAAGCACTAGAGCAAGTCCTAGCTCATAAATGATTTAAGTGAAGCATAGAGAGCAATTCTAACAAGTCATGATATAATTTTAGCTCTCTCAAATAGGTGTGTCCAGCAAGAATTGATGACTTAAAACACAAAATAAAACAAGCAAAGACACATATCATACAAGACGCTCCAAGCAAACACATATCATGTGACGAATAAAAATATAGTCTCGAGTAAAATAACGATAGTTGTTGGAAGAAAGCGGGGATGCCACTCGGGGGCATCCTCAAGCTTAGTTGGTTTATCATTCTTGGATAATAGCTTGGGATGCTGGGGAATCCCCAAGCTTAGGGTCTTACACCCTTCCTTCGTCCATCGTAAGATAATCCAAAACTTGAAAACTTCAATCACACAAAACTCAACAAAACCTTCATGAGATCCGTTAGTGTAAGAAAGCAAACCACTACTATAAGTGTTGTGTAAAACCAATTCATATTTTGTTTTTGTATTATATCTATTGTATTCCAACTTTTTTATGGCAAAAACTCAATAAAGAAAACCATAGAGCAATCAAAATAAGCACACAACACAAAGAAAACAGAATCTGTCAAAACATAACAGTCTGTAGTAATCTGGAACTTTCGAAAACTTTTGGAAATCCAAATATTCTACCAAATTAGGATGACCAGGGTAATTTGTATATTAATCTTCTGCAAAAATAAACAGGGAAAATCTCTTTCTGTGATTTATGAAAATTATTTTTGTGAGCGCACAGTTTCTGTCTTTTTCAGCAAGATCAAACAACTATCACCCAAGGAGATCCTAAAGGCTTTACTTGGCACAAACACTAATTAAAACACAAAAAATACAAACATAGTATTAGCATAATTGTGTAAACACACAAGAAAAGAAAGCAAAAAGCAAAAATAAAATTTATTCATTGGGTTGCCTCCCAACAAGCGCTATGGTTTTACTCCCTTAGCTAGGCATAATTTTTATTGATGCTCACAAGGATGATAATAATTGAAACACAAAGAGAGCATCATAAAACATGTGAAGAACAAATTTAAGTCTAACATATTTCCTATGCATAGGAATTTTATAGGAAAACAAATTAGCAAGATAAGCAAGATCTAGCATATGCATGGAAGAAAACAATAGCAATCTCAACATGAAGAGAGGTAATTTAGTAACATGAAAATTTCTACCACCATATTTTCCTCTCTCATAATAATTATATGTAGGATCATAATCAAATTCAATAATATAACTATCATATAAAATTTTCTCTTTATGATCCACATGCATGCAAAGTTGACACTCTTCCAAAATAGTGGGATCATCAAATAAAGTCATGACCTCTCCAAACCCACTTTCATAAAAAAATCATAAGATTGAACACTCTCCAAATATGTGGGATTATTTTTAGCTAAATTTGACACTCTTCCAAACCCACTTTCAATATTATCGCAAACATATTCATCATGAGGCTTAAATAAATTTTCCAAGATCATAAGAAACATTATCACCCCAATCATGATCATTGCAATAAGTATCGAACATGACAAAACAAGCATCCCCAATCTTGGGGTTTTGCATATTATTAGCACAATTGACATTAATAGAACTTATAGTAAAATTATTGCAATCATGCTTTTCATTCATAGAGCTATCATGAATCACTTCATATATTTCTTCATCGCAATTTTCAGATTCACGATTCTCAAGCAAAACTTCACAAAGATAATCTAGAGCACTCAACTCACTAGCAATTGGTTCATCATGATTGCATCTTTTAAAAAGATTAGCAAGTGGATGGGGATCCATATCAATTGATATTTAGCAATCGAAGATGCAAGCATATAGAAGGCACATGGCAACACAAGCAAACAAAAGATCTGACGAGAAAAAGGTGAACGAAAAAGAGGGCAAATAAAACGGAATATTTTTGTGAAGTGGGGGAGAGGAAAACAAGAGGAAAATGGCAAATAATGTAAATTGCAAGGAGATGAGATTTGTGATTAGGAACCTGGTTATGTTGAAGATCCTCCCCGGCAACGGCGCCTGAAACTCCCTTGATGATGTCTGCTAGGACTACGTCGGTATTTCCCCCAAGAGGAGAGGATGATGTAGGACAGTGACGGTAGGTATTTCCCTCAGTTATGAAACCAAGGTATCGAACCAGTAGGAGAACCAAGCAACAAAACGTAAACAGCCCCTGCACACAAATAGCAGCCACTCGCAACCCGACGTGTTAAAGGGGTTGTCAATCCCTTTCGAGTAACAGCGCCAGAAATTGGCAAGGAGACGGGAGAAAATTGTAATAGATTGAAATAATAGATTGCAATTAAAATAAAGTGCGGCAAAGTATTTTTTGTGTTTTTGGTTTAATAGATTTGAATAAAAACGCAAAGAGAAAGTAGATCGCAAGGAAAATATATGAGAAAGAAGACCGGGGGCCGTAGGTTTCACTAGTGGCTTCTCTCGAGAAAAATAGCAAACGGTGGGTAAACAAATTACTGTTGGGAAATTGATAGAACTTCAAATAATTATGACGATATACAGGCAATGATATTTACATAGGCATCACGTCCAAGATTAGTAGACCGACTCCAGCCTGCATCTACTACTATTACTCCACACATCGACCGTTATCCAGCATGCATCTAGTGTATTAAGTTCTTGGAAAGATGGAGTAATGCAATAAGAATGATGACATGATGTAGAAAAGATCCGTTTATCTATATGGTGGTAGATATAGATCTCGTGTTTTTAACCTTAGTAGCAACGATACATACGTGTCGGTTCCCTTTCTGTCACTGGGATAAAGCACCGTAAGATCGTACCCACTACCGGGCACCTCTTCCCATTGCAAGATAAATAGATCAAGTTGGCCAAACAAAACCCAAATATTGGAGAAGAAATACGAGGCTATAAGATATCATGCATATAAGAGATCAAAGAAACTCAAATAACTTTCATGGATGTAAAAAGATATGACTGATCATAAACTCAAAGTTCATCAGATCCCAACAAACACACCGCAAAAGAACTTACATCATATGGATCTCCAAGAGACAATTGTATTGAGAATCAAAAGAGAGAGAGGAAGCCATTTAGCTACTAACTACGGACCAGAAGGTCTACAAAGAACTACTCACGCATCATCGGAGAGGCACCAATGGAAGTGGTGAACCCCTCTGTGATGGTGTCTAGATTGGATCTGGTGGTTCTGGACTCTGCGGCGGCTGGATGAATATTTCGTCATCTCCCCTAGGGTTTCTAGAATATTGGGGTATTCTGAGCAAAGAGGCGATGCAGGGGCACCGAGGTGGGCACAACCCACGAGGCGCGCTGGGCCTCTGGCGCTACAGTGGGTTGTGCCCCCTCGGGCACCCCAGTGCAACCAGGGCCCATTGCCTTCCTTCTGGCCCATAAAAACTCATCATGGAGTTTCGTGGCATTTGGACTCCGTTTGATATTGATTTCCTGCGATGTAAAAAACATGGAAAAACAGCAACTGGCACTTGGCACTTGTCAATAGGTTATTACCAAAAATGATATAAAATGACTATAAAATGATTATAAAACATCCAACATGGATAATAAAACAGCATGGAACAATCAAAAATTATAGATACGTTGGAGACGTATCATCTACTAATATTATCAATTTTGACATTGATCACAAGACAAGACAAACTTACGAGCATCTTTAAAGAGAGTGGGCCAATAGAAACCGGATTGCAATACCTTATGTGTAGTTCTATCTCCAGCGTGGTGTCCTCCGTAAGACTCAGAGTGGCACTTGCGTAGGATAATTTCCTGTTCATGCTCAGGTACACAGCGTCTAATATCACCATCTACTCCTTCATAAAGGTGTGGGTCATCCCAAAAGTAATGTCTTAAATCATAGAAAAACTTTTTCTTTTGCTCGCATGTGATACTAGGTGGTATAAATTTAGCAACAATATAATTTTCATAATCAGCATACCATGGAGTATTATGAGAGGCATTTATGACATTTAATTGCTCATCGGGAAAGCTATCGTCAATAGGTAGTGGGTCATCAAAAAGATTATCTAACCTAGACAAGTTGTCTACAACGGGGTTCTCAGCTCCCTTTCTATCAATAATATGCAAATCAAATTCTTGTAGCAAGAGAACCCATCTAATAAGACTAGGTTTAGCATCTTTCTTTTCCATAATATATTTAATTGCAGCATGATCAGTCTGAAAAATTACTTTGGAATCAACAATATAAAGTCTGAACTTATCACTTGCAAATACAACTGCTAAAAATTCTTTTTCGGTAGTAGAATAATTTCTCTGGGCACTGTCTAGAGTTTTACTAGGATACTGAATAACATTTAATTTCTTATCAACTCTTTGTCCTAGAACAGCACCAACAGCATAATCACTAGCATCGCACATAATTTCAAAGGGTAAATTCCAATGAGGTGGCTGAACAATAGGTGCAGAAATCAAGGCTTTCTTAAGTATTTCAAATGCTTCTACACAATCATTGTTAAAAACAAAAGGAACATCTTTTTGCAAGAGATTAGTGAGAGGCCTAGAAATTTTAGAGAAGTCTTTAATAAACCTCCTATAGAAACCAGCATGACCAAGGAAACTTCTTATACCTTTGATATCTTTAGGACATGGCATCTTTTCAATAGCATCTACTTTAGCTTTATCAAGTTCAATACCTCTTTCAGAAATTTTATTCCCCAAGACAATAGCTTCATTAACCATAAAGTGGCACTTCTCCCAATTCAATACCAGATTAGTTTCGTCACATCTCTGCAAAACTCGGTCAAGGTTGGCTTAAGCAATCATCAAAAGAAGTTCCGTAAACGGAAAAATCATCCATGAAAACCTCGACAATATTTCACAAAAGTCAGAGAATATAGCAGTCCTACATCTTTGAAAGGTAGCAGGTGCATAGGATAAACAAAAAGGCATACGTCTATAAGGAAAGGTACCGAAAGGGCAAGTAAAAGTGGTCTTCTCCTGATCATCTTTTGACACAGGTATTTGAGAAAAACCAGAATAACCATCCAGAAAGCAAAAATGTGTATGTTTGGATAGTCTTTCTAGCATTTGATCAATAAAAGGTAGAGGGTAATGATCTTTTCTAGTATCTTTATTCAATTCGCGAAAATCAATTACCATTCTATAACTTGTAACAATTCTTTGTGGAATCAATTCATTCTTATCATTAGGAACAACAGTAATACCTCCCTTCTTAGGGACACAATGAACGGGACTTACCCGTCTACTATAAGAAATGGGATAAATTATACCTACCTCCAGAAGCTTTAATATTTCATTTTTACCACTTCTTTCATCTTAGGATTTAACCGTCGTTGGTGATCAACAACTGGTTTAGCATCAAGATCCAAATTAATTTTGTGCTGACATAGAGTGGGATTAATGCCCTTAAGATCATCAAGAGTATATACAATAGCGGCACGATGCTTCATCAGAGTTTTCAATAATTTATTTTCTTCATGCTCTGAAAGGTTAGCACTAAAAATAACAGGATATATCTTCTTTTCATCAAGATAAGCATATTTCAGAGTATCAGGTAATTGTTCAAGCTCAAACACGGGATCACCCTTGGGTGGTGGAGGATCTCCAAGGATTTCAATAGGCAAATTGTGTTTCAAAATGGGTCCTTGATTAAAGAATACTTCCTCTGTTTCCCTTCTTTCATTCATAAACATATCATTTTCGTGGTCTAGCAAATATTGTTCTGAAGGATCATTAGGAGGCACTGCAATAGAAGAAAGACCAATAATTTCATATTTACTAGGAAATTCTTTATCATGGGGTTGTCTATGAAATTTAGAGAAATTAAAATCATGAGACATATCCCCTAAACCAACAGTAACAATGTCTTTCTCGCAATCTATCTTAGCATTAACAGTATTCAAGAAAGGTCTACCAAATATAATGGGACAAAAATTATCTTGTGGGGAACCAAGAACAAGAAAATCAGTAGGATATTTAATTTTCCCACACAAGACTTCAACATCTCTAACATTCCCAATTGGCGATATAGTATCTCTATTAGCAAGCTTAATAGTAACATCAATATCTTCTATCTCAGCAGGTGCAATTTCATTCATAATTTCTTTATATAACTTATAAGGAATTGCACTCACACTAGCACCCACATCACATAAGCCATGATAACAGTGATCTCCTATTTTAACAGAAACAACAGGCATGCCAACAACAGGTGTATGTTTATCTTTAATATTAGGTTTAGCAATCCTAGCAGCTTCATCACAGAAATAAATAACATGCCCATCAATATTATCAACCAAGAGATCTTTAAACATAGCAATACTAGGTTCAACTTTAATTTGCTCGGAGGGTGTATGTATTTTAGTATTACTTTTACTAACCATAGTTGAAGCTTTAGCATGATCCTTTATTCTAACAGGAAAAGGTGGTTTCTCAATATAAGCAGTAGGAACAATAGGATCAACATTATAAGTAATAGTTTCTTCTTCAACTTTAGTAGGTTCTACTACTTTAACTTCAATGGGAGGATGATATTTAAACCACTTCTCCTTAGGGAGATCAACATGAGTAGCAAAATATTAACAAAAAGAAGCTACTATCTCAGAGTCAAGTCCATATTTGGTGCAAAAATCACGAAAAGCATCGGTATCCATAAAAACACAATCGAACTTAAGGTTTATACCTAGCTCCTTACCTTCATCAAGATCCCAATCTTCATAGTTGCGTTTAATTCTTTCCAATAAATCCCATTTGAATTCAATATCCTTCTTCATATAGGAACCAGTACAAGAAGTATCGAGCATGGATCGATCATTATGAGAAAGCCAAGCATAAATTTTTTGAATAATAATTTCTCTTGAGAGCTCATGATTGGGGCATGAACATAACATTGAGTTAAGCCTCCCCCAAGCTTGAGCGATACTTTCTCCTTCACGAGGAAAAAATTATATATATATAATTCTGATCACTATGAACCAGATGCATAGGATAAAACTTCCGATGAAATTCCAATTACAATCGGTTGTAGTTCCATCATCCAATATCATCCAATAGCCTATACCATGTCAATGCATTTCCCTTGAAAGATAAAGGGAAGAACTTCTTCTTGACAACATCCTCGGGTATACCTGCAAGCTTAAATAATCCACAAACTTTATCCACATAGATTAGGTGCATATAAGATGTTTCCTTACCAAATTCGGGTAACAAGTGACAGTAAATTTCTCCACACTATATAAATGTTTCCTTACCAAATTCCACTTACCAAAGGCGCTTCACTCCCCGGCAACGACGCCAGAAAAGATTCTTGATGACCCACAAGTATAGGGGATCTATCGTAGTCCTTTCGATAAGTAAGAGTGGCGAACCCAACAAGGAGCAGAAGGAAATGACAAGCGGTTTTCAGCAAGGTATTCTCTGCAAGAATTGAAATTATCGGTAACAGATAGTTTTATGATAAGATAAATCGTAAAGGGTAACAAGTAAATAAAGTAACTAAGGTGCAGCAAGGTGGCCCAATCCTTTTTGTAGCAAAGTACAAGCCTGGACGAACTCTTATATAAAGCAAAGCGCTCCCAAGGACACATGGGAATTGTTGTCAAGCTAGTTTTCATCATGCTCGTATGATTCACGTTCGTTACTTTGATAATTTGATATGTGGGTGGACCGGTGCTTGGGTGCTGCCTTCCTTGGACAAGCCTCCCACTATGATTAACCCCCCTCGCAAGCATCTGCAACTACTAAAGAAGTATTAAGGTAAACCTAACCATAGCATGAAACATATGGATCCAAATCAGCCCCTTACGAAGCAACACATAAACTAGGGTTTAAGCTTCTGTCACTCTAGAAACCCATCATCTACTTATTACTTCCCAATGCCTTCCCCTAGGCCCAAATAATGGTGAAGTGGCATGTAATCGACGTTCACATAACACCACTAGAGGAAAGACAACATAAATCTCATCAAAATATCAAACGAATACCAAATTCACATGATTACTTATAGCAAGACTTCTCCCATGTCATCAGGAACAAACGTAACTACTCACAAATCATATTCATAATCATAATCAGAGGAGCATTAATTATCATTAAGGATCTGAACATATGATCTTCCACCGAATAAACCAACTAGCATCAACTACAAGGAGTAATCAACACTACTAGCAACCCACAGGTAGCAATCTGCGCTTTCGGGACCAAGATCGAATACAAGAGATGAACTAGGGTTTGAGAGGAGATGGTGCTGGTGAAGATGTTGATGGAGATTGACCCCCTCTAATGAGAGGATCGATGATGACGATGATAATTTTAATATATTCCAAAAACGTGCTCCGTGAAGTTTAAGGACTTTTGGAGTTGTGCAGAATAGGTCTCCAATATTTGCTCCTTTTCCAGTCCAGAATTCCAGCTGCTGGCATTCTCCCTCTTTATGTAAACCTTGTAAAATAAGAGAGAATAGGCATAATTATTTTGATATAATATGTAATAACAGACCATAATGCAATAAATATCAATATAAAAGCATGATGCAAAATGGACGTATCACCGGTGCTATGTCGGAGAGAATGGTACGGCAGAGGATCGGGACCCGCCGGCAGATGTGGGTTTCCTTCCTCGATGCCGATGACCGCGTGAACGATGCACCTAGTCCTCTACACACACTGGCCGAAGGGATCCAGCCGGATCTGTGACCAGTGGTGAGCAGAGAGAAAATGTCGCTAATGTTGTCTTGTTTAGATCTTGAGAGGATGACAAAATGAAGAGAGCAACCCTAGTAAAGCAAGCGCTTAGGCCCCTGCCTATATATATTGTGGAGTGATTATCTTTTTCTCTCCACGGCAAGCGTTTCAATTTGTGTATGTGGCATTAAAAAAGAAACTCTCTATTTAACGTGACTAACAGTACGACTCCTACTTACTAGTAGTAGTATTGTTCACTTGTGCTCCCCGGCCCTCCATTCATTGAACAACCCCACGGGTGAATAAACATACAGTACTAGTATTTATATAGAACGAACAAGCTCGAACTATTTTGGCTTTGAGATATCGATGGTACAGTTTGACCACATTGCATCAATGGACTCAGTACTTTGAAGTAACATATACATATAAACACATGCAAAGTTTACATTCTGAACTGCTAGCTAGAGCTTGAACTGTATTTGTTTACATGTACCGCATTTTTTTTGGTTTTCTGCTCCATGGCGCAATTTATCAATACAAAATTATACTATGAGTAGTTAAAAGTTTAGGGCAGGGCTTTTCTCGGGCAGTACGCGCGGCAGTTTTCACGTAGGCGGTTTGACAGAGAGGCGAGGAGGGTGAGGGAGGTAGTGGATTCAACTTACTGCCGGAAAGGTAGGGCTGTGCGATTTGACGGCGCGTTACTGCTGGAAATACAAGGTCTTGTGATATGACTACTCACTATAGTCATGAATTACTAGAGCTATGATCGGGGTGATGCCCCCCTTCCGTTCCCCACTCTAATCTGGTGCATTACATGTTGACCCGGATGTTGGCACTTTCACATGTCGGCGAAGTACGTAAGAAGGAGCAAAGAATCATTCGGTATATATAGTGTATATACTAGTATTACTACTCATGTCGAAGGAGTGCGAACCACGACAGCCCAGTGAACCAGCAGGTGATAGGCCACAGAAAACAATGTGGTGATATCGCCGTAAACAATGTGCTACATTCCAGTCTGTAGCATGTACACTACTACTCCTCTTCCTCCTCGTCTCGGTTCATCACCATCATACTTTCCCCATTCCTGTGTTTTCAGTATCCTGCGAACCAAAGAGGCCCTTAGACTGGTTTAGGTGATAGGCCACAGAAAACAATGTGGTGATATCGCCATAATTTTTATAAATGTATTATGTCCAAAAACGTGCTCTTTTTCTATGAAAATAATCCAGGTTGCATGTAGTAATTTATTTATATATTTATTCTTCTGCGGGGGGTTTGCGTGTAATTCGTGAGGTCTGAAATGTAAAGTACATTGGCATGGTTGCAGATGCTCCGAGTCGTGCATGCACTACGACCCAGATGCTCTATGTCCCACATGTCGGAGAAAGGGAGCACGTGGAAATAGCCTAGGACTACATATAAGAGGATAAATGCGTGAAAAAAATATGTACTATGAAGCGTAGCTGTGGTTCGAAAAGGAGACCTAAAGTGATGACAGGTATAGGTCGCACGCACCCAAATAGTGGTACTAGACGAACGACTACTTTTTCCCTAAAAAACAGGTACGAGTACTCATTACTCCTATTCTATCAACACGAGTCCCATCTGACAACAGCGTCCGTGCTACAGCTAGCTCTTCTCCCTCGTTTCTCTCTTCTAATTCTAACTCAGCCGACGCGCGGTGGGCGGGGTGGGGATTTTCCGATGGTCGGTTTGCTCAACTGCGGCCCCACCTCACAGTGAAAATGTTATGACTAGAATAAAAATGCCATACACTAATAAAATATTAAGGTCACGAGATATGAACATCTACTGACAAAAGTTAGACTATGTTTTCTATTATTGCGAGATCTACACCGCGTTTCGGTGATTATCCTCAAAGTGTTATCTATATAATTTGTTGTATACACATAAGACCCCGGTAGCATCAACTACATTTATAAACTTTGCTCCTTGGAAGCATTTGTTGTTGTTCACTAAAATGGTTTACTCTCATAGCAAACATTATTTATGCGTAATCACTATATACCGAAATGGTATTCTTGTGCTAATACAAGCCTCACCGGCTTGAATATGTCATAGTAAATTACGCAAATATTTGCATACCCCGGTGATTACCTTCTATTACATTGGTAAAATACATGGAAGTGGAGCCTATGTCACTATTTCTGATTATAGTGTCGTCCGTCCATCAAGATGGATATCATAATTTATAGCAACGATTGAGTGTCTCAACACTTTCGCAAGGTCTACATCACAGTGTGGTTATACTTTCATAGTGACTAACCAATGTTAAACATGCGTTGTTTTGAAGGATACACCAAGGTTCACCAAGGATCACCTTGGCCCTGATTGTTCTCAAAAAAATCATTTTCATTGCTTACATTTCCAAATGCACTAAATTCATGATTAGGTGGGAGTATTTTATTTTAAAATGATTCATGACATCAGTCATTGTATCCACCTATGGCATTGTTGCCACTATAACTCCACCGCCAGGATAATATGTCAAATATATTCTCTTAATAGCTAAGTACGTAGATATGCATTTATATGTCATCAACTCCACTTAGTTTTCAAATTAAGCATATAATGGATGAATATTTATTTACCCTTGAGTATTTCCCTTAAGAGAAACAGGCTGCCATGAGCACATTCCGAATGATCACCCACTAAATTTTCAAGACCTCAAGTCTGTCGGGGCTTATAATTCTGTACTTATAAAATCAACTTCAAGTTGAGATTTTGTGATCAAACATTCTCATATGGAGATCCGGTCGAAAAACCCTCAGTACACTTTACATTCTCCTATGATGGTACTAGAACATATATTTTCTAAATCATCAAATTCACCCAACGGGTGCTAACCATAATTTAAAATTCTTGCTAATACCGAGAATACTATGCAAGTTAGTGTTCACAAAATAGAACCATGAGGAATTCAAAGTAAAGTGGGGGCTAATGGATAACCAAAGACAGAATTATCACTTAATAGGAATCGGTCGTTTTCAAATGATCAAAATACAATTCTCAAGTTTGTCAAATGTGTGGTTATATAAATATCGTACCTATGACTACCAAACCCTCAAACATACGGTCAAACAACACCACAAAATTATTAAAAAGGCCAATAACTTCAATGGGATAATTTTGAACATTTGCAAATGACAACCAGAAATATTCTGGTAAAGGATTGTCTCAAAATCTTCACCAGAAGAAGGACCAAAGTCTAGTGCAGAAAAAGGAAGATGAACTCATTTGCAATTAATAATATCGGAGACATCATGTAATCTCCTAATTATTCCAACAAATTATTAGCCTATACATGTACTACTACGTGTAGTAAAATGTCCAATATCATATCCCTTGGATACAATATTTGATAAATTTGAATGTATGTTTCACTTCATACTCAATATTGTTGCGTACACAATGATTTTCTAAATATTAATAAATTAAATATTAGGCTTGATAGCCTTAGCCATCCTGGTTTGCGGATGATTAGAAAATTATTGACAATTCTGTTGGTCACAACTTAACAAGTTGCAAAATATTCCCCATGTCATCAGATTATATGTGCACTGCATGTGCCACAGGGGAAATCTGTTTTAAGGATCTCTCACCTTAAAATTCTAAATGAGCCACTTATTCTTCCTTGAACACATTCAAAAGATATATGTGGAATGTTGAACCATTATCTGTGGTAATTTAGATACTTCATGGTACTCATGCACATTCATAAAATGTTTTTAAGTGTGTCTCTTATCACACACAACCATGATCTTACCCAATAAATTGCTTAACTTATCAAAGTAGGAGCAAATTCTCCTGAACAAAGGTTAAACCCATTCGAATGGACAATGTCGTTGAACTCGTTTCACGAGAATTTTCTGATTGCATTCGGTACCCTATGTACATACCCAGAATGGTTAAATAAAATTTCTTACCAAAGATATTCAAATGAATTACATGACCACTTTTAAAGAATTGTAAATTTACCAGCCTCTTGCTGGACACATATGGCGTTACACACTATAAATATGATCTAAATCATACCAACTGCATATCATACTACTTTCCCCTTGTAGTAACTACGTGGAAATCAACAAAGTATTTCCCATCTGCGATAATTCAGTTACATACTGATATCACCACTCCAGCGTACATCAATGGGCACTCACAGAAAATTAGGGATCTATGTGAGGAATAACAATTTATCTGTCAACTAAAATTATTCACAGCCTGCTGATTGCATCAGCAATAAGGATATTATTCCGGCATTAGGGGGAGATAAGTACCACAAATAATGTTGAGAAATAAATTAGAAATGTTATTGACATTCAATCATTATATCCACGTACTCACAAAATCTGAACTAGAAGTTTAGATAATCATATATTTGCAACACATTGCAAATCTTCCACATACATTTACTGATAACAAGGTGTTACTAAATTTCTATATTCCTGCATTAAAGTGTCATAAAGAGTGGAGGTACCTGATAAACCACTCTTCTCCCCAAATGAGAGAAAGAGGGGGAGAAAATCTGAAAAGACGAGATATAACTTCTCATATGCTTCCGCAGAAATAGAGGAAATAAAATCCTCAACCAATAAACGTAATTAAACATCAAGTTGAAAGACACCTCAGTGGATGCTCATAATCCAAAGCCCGGCATAAATGTGCACAAATCTTTTGGTGCCGGGACATCGAAACACCTTGACTCCATTTTGTAGGAAATCACAAAGAGTTAAAAAGGAACAAATATTTTATCCACAAACTTCAATGATTCCATCGGAATCATATAAAGTAAAGACTATATTTGTCGACATATATTTCTTCTAAAATTGGTAAAACCTTTTGGGCCTAGAACCAAAATCCATGGTAGAGTGCCTCTTGCACCCATATTGGTTCACATAAAAGGAAGCAAGTAATGAAGAATAGCACTCGCTCAACAAATGAGTGGTATTTACTTCAGTAATACCTACTCCTCATAAGAATTTCCGTATATGGAATACTAAAAACTTCTCATTCATAGACAAAGTCAATGAGGTGGTGAGAAAGCGAGGCTTGTAGCAAAGGGTTCATGCAGAGACCCATGATCGATTATGACGTAACTTACCCTCTTGGTATAAGTGGAATTATGTTTCGATACTAAATATCATTGGCAATAAAATAATAATATTATCCATGCAGTTGATGGATGAAGTGGCTACATACTCATATGATTCACTTATTTCGGAAATCTATATTGAAGTCCCTGAAGGGCTTACACTTCCAAATCCAAAAGCAAATCGCAACAAGTTTTGTGTAAAACTTCATAAGTCACTCTGTGACTTGAAATAGTCGGAAATCATATGGTACTACCGACTAAACGAGTTCCTTCTTCAAAAGGATTACTCGAATAATGATGATTGTCTATGTGTTTTAATAAATAAATCAGAAATTTTATTTCCTTACATCACCTCAGTCTATATTGATGATTTTGTCATCAATGTCACTAAAGGACCTAAAAATACATAAAATCATCTCAAGACAGAAAATTTGGATTCCACCAAATTTAGCTTAAGCTTACAACTTGGGCATTCTCTCAAGAATACATATATCAGTCTACTTATATCCAAAACATATACGAGAAGTTCAATGTGGATATATCATATCAAAAATACATGTAATATGGTCATACTACCCCTGACAGGGTACAAATCCATTCATACCTAGGGGTGTTAATGAAGTGATATCAGGACCTGAAGTTCTATATCTCACTAATGTTAAAGCACTCATATAATTGCAAACTACATCCTGACACTATATTTGCTATCTTTGTTCAGAGTGCAACCCCCAACAAAAGGTATATGGTCGATATAAGAAATACCAGCTTATATCTCAAGCTCACAATAAATCTTGGATATTTCCATCAGGAAATACAAGATATGGCCATGATATGATATAATGATATTGGCTCTTTCTTTGATCCCAACAATGCCATATCAATGACTGAATTTGTTGGAATAGCCTTCATATGGAAGTCATCTAAATGGGCTTTAATGGCTATTTCTAGTTATCATTCTGACATAATTTCTTTATCTAAAAGCATTGCGAAATATGCATGGCTTAGCAGAATGATTAACCACACTCAAAATCATGTGGTTGAGATTCATCATAATCATATAACTTGATTTATCAAGACGCTACCACTTGTGTTACGCAAAAACTACATGTTATATTAAGAGCAATATCATAAAGTACATTGCTCGAAAATTACTTATCCTCACGAATTATAGAAAGTGAGGAAACAATATGCAAACAACATACTTTGTAAATCCTACAGATTATTCATAATGTCATGATCATATCAATGGAATTTGTATTACACATTCTCCAAGTTTGCAAAGTTCAGGGGGAGTAATTTCCCAAATCTATAACCTATTAACAATCCTAAGATTGCATATATTGTACTCTTTTTTCCTTCATGAGTTTTCCCTAATGGTTTCTGATAAAGGTTTTTAACGAGACAATATCATACCACACTCTTTACCTTATGAGTTTTCTATTAAAGTTTCTCTTAATGGTTTTTAATGAGGCAATATCTTATCAAAAATCATACGTCATACTTTCTATTTTCCCTATCGGGTTTTTTAAAGAAAGTAACCAAGACATATTAATTGTTCTCTAAACTCATCGATGATTTTTCTCCTTCTTCAAAGTTTTTTCTCATATGAGTTATCAAGATACAATAATCATTATATGTTGCATCATTTTCTCCTTATTATTTTTCCCACTGGGTTAAAAGAGTTTTAGCAACATATCTGCAATATTCTGATATTTTTTCCACAGGGTTTTTGGAGGAGACATTCAAGATTATTCAAAGAATTTGTCAAGATGATGGATGTACCAAAGAAGAGGCGTTGTACAAAGGGGAGTGTTAAGAATAGAATAGTTGCTTATTCATTAAGCTAATTAGGATTAAGTTAATTGTTAGATAGGTTGCTTGGTTCTCAAGCAACTATGCAATTCCTTGGCTCTCAAGTAACTATGTGTTTACTTGACCGCCAAGCACCATGTGTACATCCGCCTGGGTATAAATACCACTCTTCTATCATCAATAAAGATAAAAAAGAATCATCTTTCATTCATCTCTCTTGTCCTTTACTTTTCACTTAAAACAAAAACTACGGCAGCAAGCACGCCAAAAAGCCAGCTACTAGAAGCATAGCAACACAAGCCAGCTAGGTAGCTACCCACCTACCCGACGACTTAATGGGGGAGGCTGAACCGGAAAATGGATGGGCAATGTGTACATGTTGGAGAAAATGTCATTACAATTTTTCACGGGAATGCCACGAGATTTCTTGACCCCTCAAAAACATATGGCATTCTACACGGTGAAAGAACCAAAAGGCTCATATGACTTCATTCTATTATCATTGAAATTGCCATCTCATCATCTTCTTCACACAATCTTTCTCACCACACTATTGTGGTACTGGGATCATGGTTAGCCGGTGGAGCTCCCTTTCCTCACCTTGGGCAGTGGACCAGGGGAGGGTGTAACTTGGCTTGGGAGGGGCAGTAAGGCGGTGTGGCAGCGACACTCACTACTAGGGAAAACCTTATACACAGAAATTTAGCAACAGCGCGGGTGAAAAAAGGGCGCTAGTGCTAGATAGCAGTAGCGGTTGAGAAAAAACCACGCTGCAGATACAATTGTAGTAGTAGCGCGTGTGGCCGTAAAAGCGCTACTACTAATATTCCCATTGGTGGAACGATAGGCTACGCATAGCAGTAGCGGGCTTGGAGGAAGCGTGCTACCGCTAGGGCATGAGTAGCAGCGTGTTTCCTAAGAAGAGCGCTACTGCTAATGGAAATAAATTAAAATGAAAAACAAATAGAAAAGTAAATGAAAATGAAAGAAACAGAAAAAGGAGAAAGAAAAAAATAAAATATAAAGCAAAATAAATGAAAAAGTGAAAAAACAGAGAAAGGCATAGCTGTAGCGTGTGTTCGTAAGAGGCGCTATAGCTAACGTAGCTGCAGCGCGTTTCCTAGACCCCTGCTATAGAAACAGAAAAGGAAATAAAAAAAGGGAGAAAATTACATAGCTATAGCAGTAGCACGTTTTGTAAAAAGCGCTATAGCTACATTAGCTATAGCACGTTTTGCGAAACGCGCTACCGCTAATTTTGACTTAACCAAAAAACCGTTTCCCCCCGGCCACCACTTGCCCCGCAAATCTCTCGACCCACCCCGCCGCCATCTCCCCGATTCACCGTCGCCCCACTTCTCCGCCATCTCCTACCGACGTCGACGCCCCCGGAGCCACCAGAGTCGTGCGCCGTCGACGCCACCGGAGCCGCCCCCAACGCCACGGAGCCTTGCGGCCTCATCAACGCCACCGGAGCCGCCATCGACGCCACCGGATCCTCCCTCGCCACAACTGCCTCCCTCGCCGTCACCGGAGACGCCCCTGCCTCCCTCGCCACCACCGGAGCCATCCTCTATAAGCCCCCACCCCTCCTCTCTCTCTCTCTCTCATGCATAGGTTAATTATCTAGGTTATTTAGGCAAAATTTTAGTTAGGGCTTTGACAGAGAACTAGTCAGTTTAGCTAGTTTAATTAGGTTAATTATCTAGGTTACTTAGGCAAGTTTTATTTTAAAGATGATCCCTTCCTAGACTTTAATTGTTGATTATATCTTTTCATTGAAGTGGTCATGTTATATCTTTTCATTGAAGTGGTTCGATTGTGCCCAAGTGGCTTTGTTGTTTAAATGAAGCTGAGTGGCCTATATATGTTTTGCCGGAATGTTGATTCATTTCCATTCCGGCAAATTTCAGGTTCTTGATTTGTCCATTTGTTAGCAAAGGTCATGCCGAAATTTTCCGTGAATTTCGGCATGACTTGTGCTACAAACTAGGACATATCGAGTGCCCGGGATTTGCCGCACCAGGAAGGAGTCAACGTTCCTACAAAACAATAGGCCTTTTTATGTCATTATTCATTTTATTAGGTCTAGAATTAATTGACTAGATTTAATCATAGGAAACATGGCTAGCAACGATGAAGGACAGGGTTCTGGTGATTGCGGTGACGTCTACCGGGCGGCAGACGAATTTTTTAGCCTTACCGACGATCAACCGATGTTGTTGCTGGGCCCACCGGTGGCATCGGGGACTGAGACCGTGAAGGAAATATGCCCTAGAGGCAATAATAATGTTATTATTTATTTCCTTATATCATGATAAATGTTTATTATTCATGCTAGAATTGTATTAACCGGAAACATAATACATGTGTGAATACATAAACCTACAGAGTGTCACTAGTATGCCTCTACTTGACTAGCTCGTTAATCAAAGATGGTTATGTTTCCTAACCATGAACAAGGAGTTGTTATTTGATTAACGGGATCACATCATTGGTTGAATGATCTGATTGACATGACCCATTCCATTAGCATAGCACCTGATCGTATAGTTTGTTGCTAGTGCTTTTCTTCATGACTTATACATGTTCCTATGACTATGAGATTATGCAACTCCCGTTTGCCCGAGGAACACTTTGGGTGCTACCAAAGCGTCACAACATGCTGGGTGATTATAAAGGTACATTACAGGTGTCTCCGAAGGTACATGTTGGGTTGGCATATTTCGAGATTAGGATTTGTCACTCCGATTGTCGGAGAGGTATCTCTGGGCCCTCTCGGTAATGCACATCACATAAGCCTTGCAAGCATTGCAACTAAATGTGTTAGTTGTGAGATGATGTATTACGGAACGAGAAAAGAGACTTGCCGATGTGAGATTGAACTAGGTATTGGATACCGACGATCGAATCTCGGGCAAGTAACATACCGATGACAAAGGGAACAACGTATGTTGTTATGCGGTCGACCGATAAAGATCTTCGTAGAATATGTAGGAGCCAATATGGGCATCCAGGTCCCGCTATTGGTTATTGACCGAGAGGTGTCTCGGTCATGTCTACATAGTTCTCGAACCCGTAGGGTCCGCACGCTTAACGCTTCGATGGATGTTATTATGAGTTTATATGATATTGATGTACGAAGGTTGTTGAGTCCGGATGAGATCACGGACATGACGAGGAGTCTCGAAATGGTCGAGACATAAAGATTGATATATTGGAAGCCTATGTTTGGACTCGGAATCACTCCGGGTGAAATTGGGAATTTTACCGAGTACCGAGGGGTTACCGGAACCCCGGGGTCAATGGGCCATGATGGGCCTTAGTGGGAAAAGAAAAGGGGCCATAGTGCTGGTCGCACCTTCCCCCTTCCCTAGTCCTATTAGGACTAGGAGAAGGCGCCCCTCTCTCTCCTTCCCACTTGGGGAAACCTAGTTGGACTAGGATTTGGGGGAATCCTACTCCTAGTAGGAGTAGGACACCTGGCGCACCTCTCCTTGGCCGCCAGCCCCTCCCTTCCCTCCTTTATATCAGGGGCAGGGGCACCCATGACACACAAGTTGATCATTGAGATCGTTCCTTAGCAGTGTGCGGTGCCCCTTCCACCAAACTACACCTCGAATATACCGTTGCGGAGCTTAGCGAAGCCCTGCGCCGGTGGAACATCATCATCGTCACCACGCCGTCGTCTTGTGAAACTCTCCCTCAACACTCGGCTGGATCGGAGTTCGAGGGACGTCATCGAGCTGAGCGTGTGCAGAACTCGGAGGTGCCGTCGTTCGGTACTTGGATCGGTTGGATCGGGAAGAAGTACGACTACTTCCTCTACGTTGCGTCAACGCTTCCGTTGCTGGTCTACGAGGGTGCGTGACAACACTCTCATCTCGTTGCTATGCATCACCATGATCTTGCGTGATCGTAGGAAAATTTTTGAAATTACTACGTTCCCCAACGGTGGCATCCGAGCCTGGTTTTATGCGTTGATGTCATGTGCACGAGTAGAACACAAGTGAGTTGTGGACGATACAAGTCATACTGCCTACCAAAGCATGTCATACTTTGGTTCAGCGGTATTGTGAGATGAAGCGGCCGGACCGACATTACGCCAGACGCTTACGCGAGACTGGTTTCACCGCTCCGAGCACTCGTTGCTTAAAGGTGACCGGCGGGTGTCTGTCTCTCTCACTTTAGTTGAATCGAGTGTGGCTCGCCCGGTCCTTGAGAAGGTTAAACGGAGTCTATTTGACGAAGTATCGTTGTGGTTTTGATGCGAGGTAAGAACGGTTCTTGCTCAGCCCGTAGCAGCCACGTAAAATTTGCAACAACAAAGTAGAGGACGTCTAACTTGTTTTTGCAGGGCATGTTGTGATGTGATATGGTCAAGACATGATGCTGAATTTTATTGTATGAGATGATCATGTTTTGTAACGAAGTTATCGGCAATGGCAGGAGCCATATGGTTGTCGCTTTATTGTATGCAATGCAATCGCCTGTAATGCTTTACTTTATCACTAAGCGGTAGCGATAGTCGAGAAGCATAAGATTGGCGAGACGACAACGATGCTACGATGGAGATCAAGGTGTCGCGCCGGTGACGATGGTGATCATGACGGTGCTTCGAGATGGAGATCACAAGCACAAGATGATGATGGCCATATCATATCACTTATATTGATTGCATGTGATGTTAATCCTTTATGCATCTTATTTTGCTTTGATTGACGGTAGCATTATAAGATGATCCTTACTAAATTATCAAGAAGTGTTCTCCCGAGTATGCACCGCTGCGAAAGTTCTTCGTCTTTGAGACACCACGTGATGATCGGGTGTGATAGGCTCTACGTTCAAATACAACGGGTGCAAAACAGTTGCACACGCAGAATACTCAGGTTATACTTGACGAGCTATGCATATAAGATATGACCTCGGAACACGGAGACCGAAGGTCGGCGTGAATCATATAGTAGATATGATCAACATATTGATGTTCACCATTGAAACTACTCCATCACACGTGATGATCGGTCATGGTGTAGTTGATATGGATCATGCAATCACTTAGAGAATTGGAGGATATTTTTTCTAAGTGGGAGTTCTTAAGTAATATGATTAATTGAACTTAAATTTATCATGAACTTAGTACTGATAGTATCTTGCTTGTCTATGATGTGTAGATAGATGGCTCGTCTGTTGTTCCGTTGAATTTTAATGCGTTCCTTGAGAAAGCAAAGTTGAAAGATGATGGCAGCAATTACACGGACTGGGTCCGTAATTTGAGGATTATCCTTATTGCTGCACGGAAGAATTACGCCTGGAAGCACCGTTAGGTGCCAGGCCTGGTGCAAGGGCTGCGCCGAAGTTGTGAACGTCTGGCAAAGCAAAGCTGATGACTACTCTATAGTTCAAGTGTGCCATGCTTTACGGCTTAGAACCGGGACTTCAACGTCGTTTTGAACACCATGGAGCATATGAGATGTTCCAGGAGTTGAAGTTAATATTCCAGCGAATGCCCGGATTGAGAGATATGAAGTCTCCAATAAGTTCTATAGCTGTAAGATGGAGGAGAACGGTTCACGGTGAGCATATACTCGAATGTCCGGATATAACAATCACTTGATTCAACTGGGAGTTAATCTTCCGGATGATTGCGTCATTGACGAATTCTCCAATCACGCCACCAAGCTACAAGAGCTTCGTGATGAACTATAATATGCAAGGGATGACCAAAACAATGCCCGAGCTCTTCGCGATCTTTGAAAGCAGCGGAGGTAGAAATCAAAAGGAGCATCAAGTGTTGATGGTTAACAAAACCACTAGTTTCAAGAAAAGGGCAAAGGAAAGAAAAGGAAACTTCAAAAGAGCGGCAAGCAAGTTGCTGATCAAGAGAAGAAACCCAAGTCTGGTCCTAAGCCTGAAACCGAGTGCTTCTATTGCAAGCAGGCTGGTCCTTTGGAAGCGGAACTGCCCCAAGTATTTGGCGGATAAGAAGGATGGCAAGGTTAACAAAGGTATATGTGATATACATGTTATTGATGTGTACCTTACTAATACTCGCAGTAGCACTGGTATTTGATCTGGTTACATTGCTAATATTTGCAACTCAAACAGGGCTACGGATTGCGAAGATTGGCTAAGGGCGAGGTGACAATGCGGCGTGGGAAATGGTTCCAAAGTCGATGTGATCGCGATCGGCACGCTACCTCTACATCTACCTACGGGATTAGTATTAGACCTAAATAATTGTTATTTAGTACCAGCGTTGAGCATGAACATTATATCTGGATCTTGTTTGATGCGAGGCGGTTATTCATTTAAATCGAGAGAATAATGGTTGTTCTATTTATATGAATAATATCTTTTATGGTCATGCACCATTGAAGAATGGTTTGTTTTACTTAATCTTGATAGTAGTGATACACATATTCATAATGTTGAAACCAAAAGATGCAGAGTTGATAATGATGGTGCAACTTATTTGTGGCAATTGCCGTTTAGGTCATATCGTGTAAAGCGCATGAAGAAACTCCATCTTGATGGACTTTTGGAGTCACTTGATTATGAATCACTTGGCACTTGCGAGCCGTGCCTTATGGGCAAGATGACTAAAACACCGTTCTCGGAACTATGGAGAGAGCAACAGATTTATTGGAAATCATACATCTGATGTATGTGGTCCAATGAATGTTGAGGCTCGTGGCGGATATCGTTATTTTCTCACCTTCACAGATGATTTGAGCAGATATGGGTATATCTACTTAATGAAACACAAGTCTGAAACATTTGAAAAGTTCAAAGAATTTCAGAGTGAAGTGGAAAATCATCGTAACAAGAAAATAAAGTTTCTACGATCTGATCGTGGAGGAGAATATTTGAGTTACGAGTTTGGCCTACATTTGAAACAATGCGGAATAGTTTATAACTTACGCCACTGGAACACCACAACGTAATGGTGTGTCCGAACGTCGAATCGTACTTTATTAGATATGGTGCGATCTATGATGTCTCTTACTGATTTACCGCTATCATTTTGGGGTTATGCTTTAGAGACGGCTGCATTCACTTTAAATAGGGCACCATCTAAATCCGTTGAGGCGACACCTTATGAACTATGGTTTGGCAAGAAACCAAAGTTGTCGTTTTGAAAGTTTGGGGCTGCGATGCTTATGTGAAAAAGCTTCAACCTGATAAGCTCGAACCCAAATCGGAGAAATGTGTCTTCATAGGATACCCAAAGGAGACAGTTGGGTACACCTTCTATCACAGATCCGAAGGCAAGATTTTTGTTGCTAAATTGGAAACTTTTGGAGAAAGAGTTTCTCACGAAAGAAGTGAGTGGGAGGAAAGTAGAACTTGATGAGATAATCTGTATCTACTCCCTTATTGAGAATAGTACATCACGAAAACAGTTTCGTGACACCTACACCAAATAGGAGGAAGCTAATGATGATGATCATGAAACTTCAGATCAAGTTTCTACAGAACTTCAGAGATCAACCAGAGCAAGATCCGCACTGAGTGGTACGGTAATCCTATTTTGGAAGTCATGTTCTTTGGAACATGATGAACCTACGAACTATGAAGAAGCGATGGTGAGCCCAGATTCCACAAAATGGCTTGAGGCCATGAAATCTGAGATGGGATCCATGTATGAGAACAAAGTGTGGACTTTGGTTGACTTGCCCGATGATAGGCAAGCAATTGAGAATAAATGGATCTTCAAGAAGAAGACCGACGCTGATGGTAATGTTATCGTCTATAAAGCTCGACTTGTTGCAAAAGGTTTTCGACAAGTTCAAGGGATTGACTACGATGAGACCTTCTCACCCGTAGCGATGCTTAAGTCCGTCCGAATGATGTTAGCAATTGCCGCATTTTATGATTATGAAATTTGGCAAATGGATGTTAAAACTGCATTCTGAATGGATTTACGGAAGAAGAGTTGTATATGATGCAACGAGAAGGTTTTGTCGATCCAAAGGAGCTAACAAAGTGTGCAAGCTCCAGCGATCCATTTATGGACTGGTGCAAGCCTCTCGGAGTTGGAATAAACGTTTTGATAGTGTGATCAAAGCATTTGGTTTTATCTGAGACTTTTGGAGAAGCCTTGTATTTACAAGAAAGTGAGTGGGAGCTCTGTAGCATTTCTGATATTATATGTGGATGACATATTATTGATCGGAAATGATATAGAATTTCTGGATAGCATAAAGGGATACTTAAATAAGAGTTTTTCGATGAAAGACCTCGGTGAAGCTGCTTACATATTGGGCATTAAGATCTATAGAGATAGATCAAGACGCTTAATAGGACTTTCACAAAGCACATACCTTGATAAAGTTTTGAAAAGGTTCAAAATGGATCAGGCAAAGAAAGGGTTCTTGCCGGTATTACAAGGTGTGAAGTTGAGTAAGACTCAATGCCCGACCACCGCAGAAGATAGAGAGAAAATGAAAGATGTTCCCTATGCTTCAGCCATAGGCTCTATCATGTATGCAATGCTGTGTACCAGACCTGATGTGTGCCTTTTTGTAAGTTTAGCAGGTACCAAAGTAATCCAGAGTGGATCACTGGACAGCGGTCAAGAACATCCTTAAGTACTTGAGAAGAACTAAGGATATGTTTCTCATTTATGGCGGTGACAAAGAGCTCGTCGTAAACGGTTACGTCGACGCAAGCTTTGACACTGATCCGGACGATTCTAAATCGCAAACCGGATACGTATTTACATTAAACGGTGGAGCTGTCAGTTGGTGCAGTTCCAAACAAAGCGTCGTTCTTGGGATCTACATGTGAAGCTGAGTACATAGCTGCTTGAAGCAGCTAATGAAGGAGTCTGGATGAAGGAGTTCATAACCGATCTAGGTGTTGTACCTAGTGTATCGGGTCCAATGAAAATCTTTTGTGACAATCTGGTGCAATTGCCTTGGCAAAGGAATCCAGATTTCACAAGAGAACCAAGCACATCAAAAGACGCTTCAACTCCATCCGGATTTGGTCCGGTGGGAGACATAGAGATATGCAAGATACATACGGATCTGAATGTTGCAGACCGTTGACTAAGCCTCTTCCACGAGCAAAACATGATCAGCACCAAGACTCCATGGGTGTTAGAATCATTCTTGTGTAATCTAGATTATTGACTCTAGTGCAAGTGGGAGACTGAAGGAAATATGCCCTAGAGGCAATAATAATGTTATTATTTATTTCCTTATATCATGATAAATGTTTATTATTCATGCTAGAATTGTATTAACCGGAAACATAATACATGTGTGAATACATAAACCTACAGAGTATCACTAGTATGCCTCTACTTGACTAGCTCATTAATCAAAGATGGTTATGTTTCCTAACCATGAACAAGGAGTTGTTATTTGATTAACGGGATCACATCATTGGTTGAATGATCTGATTGACATGACCCATTCCATTAGCATAGCACCTGATCGTATAGTTTGTTGCTAGTGCTTTTCTTCATGACTTATACATGTTCCTATGACTATGAGATTATGCAACTCCCGTTTGCCCGAGGAACACTTTGGGTGCTACCAAACGTCACAACGAATCGGGTGATTATAAAGGTACATTACAGGTGTCTCCGAAGGTACATGTTGGGTTGGCATATTTGAGATTAGGATTTGTCACTCCGATTGTCGGAGAGGTATCTCTGGCCCTCTCGGTAATGCACATCACATAAGCCTTGCAAGCATTGCAACTAAATGTGTTAGTTGTGAGATGATGTATTACGGAACGAGAAAAGAGACTTGCCAAGAACGAGATTGAACTAGGTATTGGATACCGACGATCGAATCTCGGGCAAGTAACATACCGATGACAAAGGAACAACGTATGTTGTTATGCGGTCGACCGATAAAGATCTTCGTAGAATATGTAGGAGCCAATATGGGCATCCAGGTCCCGCTATTGGTTATTGACCGAGAGGTGTCTCGGTCATGTCTACATAGTTCTCGAACCCGTAGGGTCCGCACGCTTAACGTTTCGATGGCAGTTATTATGAGTTTATATGATATTGATGTACCGAAGGTTGTTGAGTCCGGATGAGATCACGGACATGACGAGGAGTCTCAAATGGTCGAGACATAAAGATTGATATATTGGAAGCCTATGTTTGGACTCGGAATCACTCCGGGTGAAATTGGGAATTTTACCGAGTACCGAGGGTTACGGAACCCCGGGGGTCAATGGGCCATGATGGGCCTTAGTGGGAAAGAGAAAGGGGCCATAGTGCTGGTCGCACCTTCCCCTTCCCTAGTCCTATTAGGACTAGGAGAAGGGGCCTCTCTCTCCCTTCCCACTTGGGGAAACCTAGTTGGACTAGGATTTGGGGGAATCCTACCCTAGTAGGAGTAGGACACCTGGCGCACCTCTCCTTGGCCGCCAGCCCCTCCCTTCCCTCCTTTATATACAGGGCAGGGGCACCCCATGACACACAAGTTGATCATTGAGATCGTTCCTTAGCCGTGTGCGGTGCCCCTTCCACCAAACTACACCTCGAATATACCGTTGCGGAGCTTAGGCGAAGCCCTGCGCCGGTGGAACATCATCATCGCCACCACGCCGTCGTCTTGTGAAACTCTCCTCAACACTCGGCTGGATCGGAGTTCGAGGGACGCCATCGAGCTGAACGTGTGCAGAACTCGGAGGTGCCGACGCTCGGTACTTGGATCGGTTGGATCGGGAAGAAGTACGACTACTTCCTCTACGTTGCGTCAACGCTTCCGTTGCTGGTCTACGAGGGTACGTAGACAACACTCTCATCTCGTTGCTATGCATCACCATGATCTTGCGTGATCGTAGGAAAATTTTTGAAATTACTACGTTCCCCAACAGACCGACACGCAGACCGGTGCTGAGACTGAGACCGGCGCTGAGACTCAGACCAGCATCGAGACCGGCGCTGACACTGAGACCGGTGCTGCCTCGGGGAGCGGAGCCGGTACTGTAGGCTGGTGGTCATGGAGGTGGACGACGGCATTTTTAAGCCAAAGTCGCCCGAGGAAGCGCGTCGATGCTACGACAATCAAATAGGCTGCATCGTACGGACAACCGCCACCATCAACGATGAGAAACTACAGAAGATAGAAAATATGAGGAGCTCCCTCCTAAAGAAGTTTCACCAGATATTCTTGTTCCCGGGCCGGAATGAGAAGGGTTATGAAGATCCAGACGAGGACCCGGCAATGAAGAAGATAAACAAACATGCCATGACCAAGTTTAGCGACGCGTTGGCCGCCTGGAAAACTCGAGTGAAAGCAAGGATCATCGACAAGAAGGAACCCTACTCCGAGATTGTAAAGGATAATCCGACAATCACGGAAGAGCAGTTTCAAATATTCAAGGAGGCTTGTGAGGCCGAAGCTGCCAAAAAAAGTCTAAGTACATGAAGGGGCTTCAAGAAAGGAACATTGGGAGCCACCACCTCGGAAGCCGTGGTTACGGCGGAAAGAGGTCCAAATTGGCCAAGGAGGACGCGGAAGCCACGAGTCTGGGCATCCCAGACCCCTTGGCGAATTTCACCGTCCCATAGGAGCGTGACGTCCTGAGGGGCCGGCACCATTGGGACCCAGTGAAGAAGGTTTACGAGACAATACCGGTCATTACGGAGTTCATGAGACTGCTAGTAATTTTAGTTTCTGATCAGTTCGACTGCACACGTTAGTCATATTTGTAAATGATCCTTGTGCCTTTTGCAGAGAGAGCAGCACCGGATTGCGGCCGAAAGCGACTCGCCGTCTGAGGCATTGGCGAGGCCCAAGTGGGACACTCCATTCAACCGGGTGTTGAACATATTGAAACGACAACCGGTGAATACTCGACCGTCGTATGGACGCATGCACGGTGTCAGAGACGGCACCACGTGGAAGAAGTACTACCGTGAGACCACGGAGGAGAGAAAGGAAAGATGAAGGTTAAATGAAGAAAACATCGACAAGAAGGTTGAGATTGCGGTTGAGAAGAAATCATCTCAGACAGTCGCAACAGCGGTAACTGCCGCAAAACAGGTGGCTGCAGATTTGTCTACTTCCTTGGTGACGGGCGTTTTCACTTGGACAAGGCAAAATCCAGAAGCAAATGCAGAGGACTTTCCCCTTGCTGACTTCTTGGGAGCACCTGCTCCCGCACCGGCTCCCGCACCGGACGTGCTCGGCGGTGCTTCATCTTTGGCTGAGCTCGACGCCCTCACGGTATCTGTCACACCGGCCCCCTTCAATATAAATGTATAATCTCCCGTTTTCGTTGCCTTTCGGATGTCTCACGTCGCAGACTTTTCTTTGCAGGCCGATGAAACCCTGTGCACCATATTGTACACCATCGGCGACCAGAAGGTGGACGTGGGGAAGGCGACGATAATGGAGCCGAAGGAACCATTGCTCCACAGCCGGCCAATCCCCCCGAACGTCTTCAAGGTTTCCGTGGCCAGTGTCGAACCGGCCACGAGAATTTTCCTCCTCCAATACTACTGGTGGATGACGAGGAGACTCATGGCGGCTTGGTGATTGTTGCAATGGGTGGGTCCTGTTGTGGCTAAAGAGTCGCTTGCCTAGAGGCGGTCGGGAGCACACCCACGAGCACGCAGCCTCAGAAGGTATGAACATCAACACCCCACCTACCCAATTAGCGTTGGGTGTCGGGTTGGGTGATAGCGGACGGGGTAAGGAGGAGGCTCCATTAGTCGCTGATGACGTCGCCATGGATGAGGATGAGGACGACGGTGGCGCTGAACAGTATGCCTATACTGACGCCTCCTCAGGGTTTGAGCGTCATGAGTCGGTGCCTGAATTGCCGTCTCAACGTATTATGGACGACCTTCCAGTAGTAAAGAAGTCTAGGAAGAGAGCGAGGAAAGGCAAAAAAAGCTGATTCTATGATCCAGCAGCCTCGGCTTCGGGACCGTATAGATATCCCCGATGCGGATAAATGGCATATCCCCGGTCAACCAATCCTACCTGCAAGAGCGCTAGGGGCCAGATTCGGCGATCTAAGGAGACTTCATGACGATGTGTTGCGGGTAGAGAAAGGCCTCATCACCTCGACAGATCCAGGATACCCACTCTACGTGGTTAACATTCCGCGGCAAATGTCGTACGTCGACAGCTTCCCCGCGGATAAGTTCTTCCTCCGATTCGATTACATATTCGACATGTTTCACGTGAAGAAGCTAGATTTTACGTTTGTTCGCCTTTATGCCTTGCACATGAACTACATCATCGGGTTTGAGCAGATATCTCATATCTGTGTCGCTGACCCGTACTACATGCACGAGGGCTTCTTGGGAGTCTGCGCAGAGCACCGTGTATACGTGAGGGAATACATCGTCAATTTCATGCTCGCCAATAAGGACAAGGAGGCGATTCTCATGCCTTATCATCCCGTGTAAGTCATCCGCGCTGCTATCCTTCCTTCGATTTCAATCATTCATTTGCACGGTGGAGGCTAAGTAATTTGAGGTGTAATTATTTTGCGCTGCGGTGGGCGCGCCGTTCTCATCATCCTATACCCCCGATTCTCCCACGCTCTTTACTTGGACTCGTCGAAGAACATTCACAAAAAGGATTACACCCACATCAAGGATGTTCTCGACAGTGCTATGTTTTACTACCAAGCAAGGGGTGGAGAGGTTAGGGACAAGAAGAGAAGGGGCGGCAGGCTCGCCTTCGGCCATAAGACCGACTTCTGCTGCATTCAGCAACCGAACGATTCTCTTAATGATGGATTCTATGTCCTACAACACATGCTGGAGTACAGATGGGATCACCAGAACCTTCGCATGTCACCTACATCCGGCGATGCTCATATTCTGCAATGGGCAAAGAACGTAGGAGATATCGAGGATCATCGACTTCGAGCCGAGTTCTATCACATCCAGCGCGAAGTTGCCCAAATCATCATGAAGGAGGTCGTCGGAAAAACAGGGATGTTCTACGAAGAAGGACAAATGTCGCGGGAAGACGTCCGAACATGGGTAGCCGCTCAGCGTCTCGACCTGAAGCCTTTCACTAGGCTCGGGGACTATCTCCCTGACATGGATGGATGGAACGACATGTTGGAGTGATTGTCGATATATGACAAAGTGTCCGTTTAATCCATACTTTCTGTATGACAAAACTTTGAGTTATGCACGGTGAAACTTTATTAGCGAAAATCACTCTAGTTAGGGCATTTTGGGGTACGATGAACTTTGTTATTTATGCTTATGATATGTTGTTTCTATTTTTGCCAAGTCTGTCTCTTTCAGTTGCTCAACTATATATATATATATATATATATATGTTGCATATCATCGACTCATGTGATGATGCAGGTGCATAGATCATCGATGGTGAATAAGTGCTACGCCAGGAGTATATATACGACAAGTGGCCGGAGTGTCAGGCCCAGGTGTACCGGTTTCCGGTTTCCGAGCGACAGGCAGTAGTTAGTTTAGGTTCACGCTAATGCGAGAGAGGGATACGAACTCATGTACTCAAAGTGATAGCTCTTCTCGCGTATATCATTGTTTAGATGGATGACGATGTATTTGCAAGTAATCGAGACTTGTATCGCTATTTTCGAGATGATGACGAGAGACCACTTTGTGTTGGATGATGATTATGATGAGACTATTTGTATGTATATGGTATGATTACATTTGTGGTCTCGCAGGCATTAGTATGTGTATCATGATGACATTTGTATGTGCTAAAGATTCTTCTATAAAGCCTGTTCAAATACAAAACAAATATGCGAAAAAAACAAAAAACTACTAAAATTAGCAGTAGCGAGTGTATGAAAGTTAGCAGCAGCGCCGCGATAGCAGTAGCGCGTCCAGCCAGAGCGCGCTAGAGCTACTAGCAGTAGCGAGCTTCCACTAAGCGCGCCGCTGCTACACTTGTGTAGCAGTAGCGCTGGTGAGCACGCGCTACTGCTATGTGTTAGCTGTAGCGTCTTATTAGTAGCGCCACTCCCCGTGCTACTGATACACCTAAAACCCGCGCTGTTGCTAGCCTTTTCCCTAGTAGTGACTAGTTGCGATGGATGGAGGTGGCAGATCGATCGATGGAGGAGGGCGGACCAGAAAATAGGCAACGATGTGGAAGAAGAATGAAAATTTTGACTCGTCTTAATTATAAGGTAATTGCACTGGTTTACTTTGAGGGTTGATTTTATATATGCACGCATAATTTTAATCAATTAGAAAAATGAAATTACAATTTTGCCCTTTGGGAATGCACTACAATTACCGTGCCCTCCAACATATGCCTACAAGGTGAAAGGACCAAAATTCTCATAGGAATTTATTATATTCTCATTGAAATTGCCATCCTGTCATCTTGTTTCCCCAATCTTTCTTACCACACTATTGCAATGTCGATGGAACTCCATCTCTTCATCCCAGGCAGATCAATCCCCATCGATTGGTTTCAGCATCCCGTTGCCCCTATCTCCCCATCAATCTCTTTAACGTGATGAGGGATAGTGAACCTGATGGAGTCGATACACGCTTGTCTGGCAGATTAAGCAAACAATGCGTCTACCAGTGACCGAGTGCCAGGAACCACAACGACAACCTTTATGAAGTCACTCAAGGTGGGCATCATCGACAGACCACAAGGATACTCCGCCTCTGAAGTTGTCTCTCCAGCATTGGCCTCTCAACCTTGACATCCCGGAAGCGGCCACAAGACATCCACGCTAGCTAGGAGGGGGTATGGTAGCCGGCGAGAGCTCATATCTCGATGGCCTCAAGTAGGGCAACCCCAGTCATGAGCTACGGACGATGCCGAAGAGTGTCATCCTACTCTCTCCCACATTGTGATATTAGAATGGACAAAAGGCAAGGGATAGAGTAGTGTGGAATGGGTTGTAAATACGGTTAGAAGAGGAGGAAATAAACATGTCACTAGAGTTAATGGTGTAGTGTTGAGTAACGAAGACTAGGATGAAGGAGGAGAAAATGGAGAAGACCAGGGAGGGGGTGTTTTGGTATCGAAATTTGTGTAATAGCATTGTGATGAAGTGTGAACAAAATGTTGTGGTGTTTTTCAAAAGTGTCGACATGTAATGGGAAGTGCATAGATGGATCCAGGTACATATGAACCCACTTCGAAAAACACATTTCTAAATGCTAAACGAATCTGAAAAAGGTTGCACAGTACGTCTCCATATTCTATGTGCGTGCATACACTTTCACGGAAAAATAACTTTTCTTGTGGCATGTGCAAAAAAAATGCAAAAAATCATGCCGTGGAACACTATTTAGAAGCACTGAATATCTTTTCTTTATTCGAAGACAAAACAAAAATACATTTTTTCACAAATCTTTGTGCCGCGCACACACATTTACGAACATGTATGCGTGAATTTTCTTTTGAATTCTTTAACATTTTAAAACATGCTTAGAATGCATTTTTTTAAAAGTGGGTGCATATACTCATGCGTGCAGGACGTGCCCTCTCGACATGTAATGTCATTTTTTTCGTTCAATTATACCGGTATATACCCCTCCGTTCCTAAATATGTTTTTTAAAGATTCCAATACGGACTATTACAGAGCAAAATGAGTGAATCTACACTCTAAAACAAATCTATATACATACGTCGTAGTCCGATTGAAATCTCTTATATTTAAAAATGGAAGGAGTATAACCAATCAACCCTTAGTATTTTTTAAAAAACTTCAAAACTATTCATCTTCAGTCATGGCAGTATAAAAGATATCATAGGTAATACAAATTACAACCAGTTTCTTGGACCACCCATCGACCGTTAGTTTAATACATTAATTTGTAAAATAATCAGTTTGCATACTTGTGCCACGTGATCATTCTGGACTAAATAATCAGTTTGCATACTTGTGCCACGTGATCATTCTGGACTTGATCCTGCTGCGCCAATGATAATGGTGAATAAAGCATCTCTAGAAGTTCAAAAGTAGTTTTTCGGTATAGAAGAAAAAGAACAGAATAATATATATTTTATCTTCTTCGGCTAATTATCTTTTTTATCATTACATATATTTCTTCTACAGTTGTGCATATGTAATCCCAACAATATTTATAATCATAACATATTGATTCAATATTATGATCATGCATCACACTTGCAAGCATATTTTTTTCTCAAATTTCAAATACTAGTTCAGTTCAAGTTCAAACATAAATTGTAGTGTATTGTCATCACAAAACATAGATGGTGTCATCAAAAAAATATGAACAAACCATTGTGAGTGTTGGTAGCGGAAACCCACAGCTCGTCTAAGTTGCTCATGGGATTCGCAAAAAAAAAATTGCTCATGGGAAGCTCAGTGATTGATCTCTTGGGCACTTGAATAAATCTTCTGATATGGTGTTCTAGCCTACGACAATGAAGAAATAATTGACCAAGTATTAACCCCATGCTTATTTTTGGTATTCTCCATTTGAACCAACAAAAATGTCGCCATCTTGGCATCATCTGTCATGCCTCCTTCAACAAGGAATAACTGAGCCGGTGCACCGATCGCTGATAGGTAAATAATCCTGCTACTAAGTCTCACCTATTCCAGCAATATGATATAATTTATATATTATTACTAGTCAGTTCATCATCGAGGACGAAACAAACATCTTTTGTGGTGAAAAACTGGAAGATGCATGGATAAAAAGCTAAGCTCTATACTTTTTTTTTTATAGAAAAAGAGGTTAAGTCCTCCGGCCTCTGCATGAGTCAATGCATGCAACTATCTTTATTAATTATTCAACAAAGGTCTCACAATAACATACATCAAGCCACCTGAAGTTAGTACGCACACCTACAAGCTCGATAGTATGGAGTGCTCTCACTCTCCATATTTAAAACCGGTGTCGTCTGATCCATCCACATAACGTATCGGAACCTACAGCCGGTGCAGCAAACCTAATGCGTACACCACATGACACGTTTCATAAGCCGTCATCATCATCGATACCGCTGACCCATCTTCAAGAAGGAAATCTGCATCATCCTTGTCAGTCCGGCCACCCGTAGATGCCACCATGGTGCTCAATGACACGACCTCCCTGCGCACAAACTGCTGAGCACGTCGCATCGCCACCGGTACACGGCTCAGCACCATGCCACCAAGTACCACAAGCCGACACAACTTGAAGACTCCGGAAGATCTGTCGTGCGTAGCACCTGCCAAACAGGCATGACACAGCGTAGCACCTGTCGGCCATGCATGACTTGACATCTCCACTGAAGCTCGTGCAAGACGAAGCCGCTCCACCTCCTGCCCTAGTCTTCCAGCGCTGCTCCATAAACGATGCTCCCAAGAGAGAAACGACACCGAAGTGCCGTCATCGTCCGATCTGGAAGACCAAATCCTAGGGTTTCCCCCGGAGCAGCACGAGTGGGTCGACAATAGTTATACGATGATGCCTTCATCAAGGGAATGACATAGAGCGCCGCCATCGGCTCGTTTTTCACCGGCAACTATGTCTCCCCGACTCGCAGCCGAGACTAGATCGCGAATCTCGAGATCCGACCACCAACTACAGGCCGACCACCTCTGGCGGAAGAGATGACCACCACCGCGGGCTGCACCGGCCAGACCAGATCTGACCGGAGGTGCCGCCGACACGTCCACCAGGCCCTCCACGCCGCCACCACCGATCCAAAGTCAGATGGTGCGCCGCGCCGCCGCCCGAACAAACCCGGTCGCCGCAGCCATCGCCGTTGTGCCGCAAAGATCGTATCGGGCGCGCCTCCACATGATTAGGGGCCCACACAACCCCAGAGACGCGGGAGAGAGGCTTATCCCGGCGGTGGCGGAGGGAGGGGAGGAGGGAGTGTGCGCCACCTGCGGCTGGGTTTAATTAGGGTGTGAAATTTGAACAACATCAAATGTTCTGCCAACATGAGAAAAATAATAAACGATTTCAAGAATCAGTAGTACAAGACAACGCTGGATAAACAGGAGCGCTGCCTGGACCTTCAGGAAACGGCTCCACTGCATTGCTCTGCTTCGGCCCGTTTTGCAGCAGCTTGGGCTTTGCGTTGCTCCCATTTCTTCTGAGCACGACGTGTTACAGGTTCTCTACTTGGCAATCGCAATTAAAAACAATAAGGTGTGCATCAAGCTCGTTCGCTCGCGATAGCCACGTACGCATTGCTGCTGTGCAGTTCAAGAGATATTTGCGGAGTAAATCCCGAGCGAGGCGGCTGCCCAATCGCATCGCGCGCTGCGGCGCCAGCTGGAGCCAGGTGGTTGATTCTGCGCGTGGTGGGCGCGGGACTCGTCCTGCCGTTGTGACCGTGGGTTACCGGGCTTCCGTACATGCGCGTGGCTTCGGTTCGCTGACCTGTGGGGCTTCTTTATGGTGGGCCGACGTTGTCATTGAGAGCGCCAGGATGCCCGTGTGTTTGTTGCATCTGGCACGGGAGAGAAAACCGATCTCGCGTCGGTGGATGTGGGGAAGGACGATTGGGGTTACTGCTCGTGCGCCCGGTGCACTGGTCCTTCAGGTAGATTCGCTTCTGAGGCGGCCTTGCGGTGTACTGGACGCGGCTTACGTACGAATCGCTATCTTGCGTGCCGTCTCCTCCTTCTTATATACTCCGGTGGCTCTCGTCCTCTCTTCTTCCTTCCGCCTCGCTTCGCCCGCTGCTGTACTGCGCCTCCACATCGCCTCCGCCCGCCGATGTACTTCGCGTCCACATCGCCATGAAGGTGGGCTTGTCACGCCCAATATGCGACCATATCCAAAAGGAACTTAAAGGTCCCACCAAGGATAGACCCGCATATTAAAACGCTTTTGCAAGGTGGATATCATTACATCAACATTACATAATAGATGGGGATACATACATAAGGCACAATGCCACCAGAATACATCAACATCATATACAAGATCAAGATCCGACTACGGATGAAACATAAACAGAAACTCAAACAATACCCACCCTGCTAGCCCAGGCTGCCGACCTGGAACCTATCCCCTGATCGAAGAAGCAGAAGAAGAACTCCAAAACAAACAAGCATCGCCCTCGCGTCATGATCATCGTAAACCTGTACCTGCAACTGGTGGTGTAGTAATCTGTGAGCCACGAGGACTCAGCAATCCCATTACCATGGGTATCAAGACTAGCAAAGCTTAATGGGAAAGGAAGAGGTAAAGTGGTGAGGTTGCAGCAGCGCTAAGCATATATGGTGGCTAACATACATAAATGAGAGCGAGAAGAGAAACAAAGGAACGGTCGCCAACTAGTAATGATCAAGAAGTGATCCTGAACTCCTACTTACGTCAAACATAACCCGAAACCGTGTTCTCCTCTCGATCAACCCGAAAAGAGACACTCACGGTTCGCTTTACGGTTGGTGTATTTTAGAAGAGTTTGCTTCAAGATTACTACAACCGGATATTAACAAATTCCCATCTGCCACATAACTGCGGGCACGGCTCTCGAAAGTTTATACCTGCAGGGTGTCCCAACTTAGCCCATTATAAGCTCTCGCGATCAACGAAGGATATTCCTTCTCCCGGAAGACCCGATCAGTCTCGGAATCCGGCTACAAGACATTTCGACAGCAATAAAACAAGACCAGCAAAGCCGCCCGGATGTGCCGACAAATCCTGATAGGAGCTGCACATATCTCGGTCTCAGGGCACACCGGATGAGCAAGACGTCGGGTTGGCATAGACCCTGATTGCCCGGGCGCGGACATCGCTGGTTTGGGCCAGCACTTGGAGAAGCACTGGTCCGGGGGGGTAAAATAAAGATGACCCTTGAGAGCGCGACTCCCAAGGGAAAAAGGGCTAGGTGAGGCAAATGTAAAACCAAGGTTGGGCCTTCTTTGGAGGAGTCTTATTCAAAGCGAACTGTCAAGGGGTCCCATAAATCACCCGACCGCGTTAGGGACGCAAAATCCGGGAACATAATACCGATATGACGGAAACTAGGGAGGCAAGAGTGGAACAAAACACCAGGCATAAGGCCGAGCCTTCCACCCTTTACCAAGTATATAGATGCATTAATTAAATAAGATTAATGTGATATCCCAACAAGTAAACATGTTCCAACAAGGAACAACATCTCCATGTTCCAACAAGGAACAAACTTCGTCTTCACCTGCAACTAACAACGCTATAAGAGGGGCTGAGCAAAGCGGTAACATAGCCAAACAACGGTTTGCTAGGAAGGGTAACAAAGGTTAGAGGCTGACATGGCAATTGGGATGGCTTGATAAACAGGTAATAGGTAGCGCAGCATAGCGATAGAACGAAGTAACTAGCACAGCAATGATAGTAGTGAGATCCAGGGTAGCGGTCATCTTGCCTGAAATCCCGCAAGGAAGAAGAACGAGTCCATGAAGAAGACGAACGGATGAAGCCGAACCAAGCGTAGACGAACGAATCCTCACGATCGCAACGAAACAGGAACTAACAAGAAGAAACACACAACATAGTAAACACACCACACATAGACAAGACATGATGCACAACCAAGCATGATGCATGACAAAGCTACATGAAGCTACTCATGGAAAGAGATGACGCATACAAGACCAACACATCAAGGCAAGTTTAAATGAGGCGGAAACAACATATAACAATTCCGCAAGTCCTCATATGCATATTTCGAAATTGGTCCAGAAATGAATAACCCTTATGTTCAAGTTGTTAAACAGCAAGTTAAGATGCACCAACATGATCTACACGAAATTCTAGTCAAGTTACATATAAAGTTCATTAGATTCTGAGCTACAGCCTAGAAGATATGAGCAAAACAAGTTTAACATGGCATTGATGCAAAATGCAACCAAACATCAAGCAAACACCTCAAAACAGGGATGCAACATGATATTATGAAACTACATGCAAACCTAAGCAAGTTTCATATAGAGCACACTCAAAACGGAGCAACGGTTCAACACGTACACATGAAACAAGTCATGACAACAATCTGTCCAAAACACCAACTAGGCATATTGCAAGCATCAAAACAATATGCTACAGCACCTCAATATGAAAACAAAAGGCATGGGCACGATGTACAGGTAAAGCATGACAAAACATGAACACTTAGCTATCTCCAGAAATCACTAGAACATGCTCAAAAACACATGGCAAGATTGCAATTAATAACAGTTCCAGACTTTGCAGAAATAACATCAAGTTGCAATGTTTAGAGCTATCAAACAACATGCTACAGGAACTTATCATGGAAAACAAAAGCATGGCATGAATCTACTAATTGCATAGAACAAAAGTCCTTTAATGACCATGAGCTAAAAAGGATCAGAAGATATGATGGAACCCATGTAAACATGGCAAGTTATATTACAGATTCCTACATGGCAGGAACAACGATAAGTAGGCATGTTGGTGAGCTTGAACCACTCACCAAAGAGCAATAAATGGCATGGAAAGGCAAATCACAGTAAGAAGACATGGCATAGAGGCTATACATGGCAAGAACAACATCATAGCATACACGGATTAACTACAACAACCTTGGCAAAATTGAATAACATGTAAACAACCTGCCAGGAAACATTTTATAGCAAAAGTAGAGCTCGGTTGACTCAAGCTATGGCACTCCATAATTGCAAACAAGGGCATGGATGGATAGAGCATAACCATATGTTCAAAACATCCTTACTGAAGTATCTCAAAATAAGCATGGATCTCTCGGTAGCATCAAATTTACATGGCATAAAAATATCAGCAGAACAGGGGCTGAAATCAGCAACATCATGAGGCCTAGTTTGCATGCTTGTGCTAGTCACCACAGAGATCACAAAAAAACATGGCATACACCCCTGTAAAGATGGCATGGCATATTACAATACACATGTAGGACTCAAGTCCATAGGGTGCACACATCAATCATGGCAAAAATGACAAAAGTGCATGTTCTAATAAGAATCTGAAACTAACATCACATAGCCCTCTTCTAACAGCATTTCGGGCATCCAGATGAGCTCAAAATGTAAATGATGCAATGAGATGAAATGATGCACTCATCGAGACGAACCATTTGACATATTACACGCACGAAACGGAGCAACGGATGAAGAGATATGATGGCATGAACATGGCATGAAAATATCACAGATTTGGGGACTTGGACGAAATTTGGAGGGGGGAAAGTCAACCGGGCGACGAGCTCCTCCGGCGAGCTCGGGATGCGACGGCGAGGCTCCTCCGGGCCGGATCTCGCCGGATCCGGCCGGTGGCGAAGCAGCGAGGCGGCGGGAGCCGGATCCGGCGGCGGCGGCGGCGGCCGACGACGGCGAGGAGGCGCGGGCGGGAAGCTTCAGGCTCAGCGAGCTCCCATGGAGGAAGGCGCCGGCGAGGGGCTCCGCGCGAGGCGGCGAGGGTGGCGGCGGCGGCGGGCGAGGACGCCGTGGCGGCGGGCGACGAGGTCCGGCCGGCCGGCGGACGGCAGCGGGCGCGCGGCCGAACTGGGGTGGCGGATCAGACCCCTGGGCCCCGGATGGGCTCCATGCGGCTGGCGGGCGGCGGCGACGGAGGCGGCGGGCCACGTGGCGGGCGCCGGTTGGCTGGAGGCGGCGGCGGGGCTTTGTCCGCTTGGCGGACATGTCCGCGCGCTTGCAGAGGGAAATTAGGGTTTCGGGGAGGGATTGACTGCGATTTTGGAGGGAGGTGTTTATATAGGTAGAGGGAGCTAGGAGAGTCCAAATGAGGTGCAGTTTTCGCCCACACGATCGTGATCGAACGACCGAGAGCATGGAGGGGATTTTGGTGGGTTTTGGGCCCCTTTGGAAGGGGTGTTTGGCTGCACACAAAGAGGCCTTTACGGTTAACCGTTGGAGTATCAAACGACCTCCAAATGACCCGAAACTTGACAGGCGGTCTACCGGTGCTATACCAAGGCCGCTTGGCAAACCTCGGTCCGTTCCGAGAATGTTTAACACCCGCACACGAAAAGAGGTAAAGGGGGGCGCCGGGAGACATAGGAGTGCCGGATTGGAAAACGGACAATGGGGAAAATGATCGGATGCATGAGACGAACACGTATGCAAAAAGAAATGCACATGATGACATGATACGAAATGCAGATGATGACATGGCAAAGTGCAACACGCAAGCACATGACATGGCAACGACGACGAATAAGCTGGCGACACACAGGCGCGATCGAATCCGGGGCGTTACAACACTCCTCCACTAACAAGAGATCTCGTCCCGAGATCTTAGGACCGATACGGAAGGGAAAAGGGATGAGGTGAAACAAAAACTCAAGAGAAAAGGCAAAGAATCGAGAGCACTCAAGAAGAAGAGAGAAACGACGAGAATGACGAGAATTGAAAGCTCGCGGAATCAGATAGACTATGAAAGCACTCGTTCTAACCGGAGTGGTTAGAATGAGAAAAGAAACGAATAAGACTGAAAGGACTTAGGCAGCACACCGGTTGAACAAGGAAAGAATAGAACATGAGCTTCAAAAGATGGAATGACACTTGATGAAGACATGACACAAAATCTCCGGAAAAATTGAAAGAGAATTGATTGAAAAGAATTTAGAAGGATTGAATGGAGTTGTTGAGAAAATCAACAACAAAAGAATAAGCTTGATGTGGACTTATGGAAAACATCTCAAAATTATGAGCTGATCGCCGACCACAAGTGGAAAAGATTAAATAGCTGAGAATGGCGAAAATGCAAAACTTCACTTCAGAAGAAGATGAAGAATTATTTGCTCTTCAAGACGCGAGAAGAAAAGATACTTGACTCCACGGACAAGAATCTTGATGAACACTTGAAGAAAGAATTAAATCATGACGAGCCACCGTGAAGAACTCCGGTAACAAAAGGATGATGAGATAGAATGAAGGAAGAAAGAATAATATGAGCGTTGCGATGATTTAGATGGAGGTTCCGACGAGATGGCCGAGGAAAATTTGAACTCCGGAAAAGAAAAGATGGAAAGACTTGGAACTAGAATTTATTCCTCAAGAACAAACTCTGAAGGAAGGGATTACTCGCTAGGAGGAAATAAGAATAAGATTTATTGTATGCTTATCCTTCATCAAATTAGATTGATGACAAGCAATGGATTTTTCATACTACTTATTCTTCTTGAAAAAGGATTGAGAAGGGATAGCACAGAACTTGAGAAAGTCTTCATGAACCACCGGTAAGATTGGAAAGAACGAATGAATTAAAATGATAATCAAGGAAAAAGAATCTTGAACGAGCCACCGTAAGAATTCGAAATGACTGATGAAAGAGAAGGAATCACCGGGAAGAATTAGAAAAGCACGAAGATACTTGAGGGAATTTACAAAAAAGAGATCGAAGAGATGGCGAACTGATTAATGAATGCTTAAACGCAGCACCGGAAGAATATTGAGACGAACGAAGGGGCACGGATATAGAATAATTGGAGAACGACTTTGAAAACTTAGAACGAGGAAATCTTCTGAAATGGAGGCCTCCGGATAATCTGAATAGAAAAGCAACTCCTGAAATACTCCGGATTGATGAAAAGAATTGCACGACTGGAAACAATTAGATAGGACAACATCGAGCTAGCACCATGAATCTCCGGGGGAACGGACAAGATTTAGGGAAAACTCTACTACGGTCTTCAAATATCGATGGGAAACACCACAAAAAAATACTGGGATACTCCGGGAGAATGAAAAGCGAAGAGGTTGAGCCAATAATGAAAAGAATTTGAAAGAGAACTTGGGAAGGCGTCTGACTGATGAAATTCATTCTTACGTCAAACTTCAAAAGAACTTGAGAATAACTCCGGAGAAATAGAAGAGTCAGGTAAGATCCTGGGAAAAGACCTGTGGGTTAGGGCCCACTAAAAGAAAACACCGTTGGAAAGGGATGTTGAACAGATAGATGATGCACCGGAAGAACTGAAATATTTGACTGAGGTGACAACCTCGAATTAATTGGAACACAGAAAAATCTTCTGAGATGTCTTCGGAACTCCGGAAAGGTAAACTGGCGAGAGGCGAACGAGCAAAGGGAGATATTTGAGCTGAGGGAAAGAATACGATCGACAACGAAAAACTTGAATTGAATCCACCGGGGAAGAAAAAGGGATGATGAATGACGAACGAGACGAGAATTCACCGGTTGAAATAATTTACGAAAGACTCAAGAGGTTTCGCACGAATGAGATAGCTGGTCGAGAGAGAGTCAGACTCCGGGAAGAAAAAGGGTGGGTGGGCGGGAAAACAAAGGCAACTCGGGAGGGGAAACGATGAATATCTTGAAGAGACAACACCGGTTGAAATCATTGAGGAAAGAAAGCAAAGACTTCGCACGAGTAGGATGGATACTCAATTATGAACTCCGGTTCCGAGAAGAAGAAGGGAGGGCGGGTGGGAAAAAACAGCTGAGGATTGAACGCAAAGATGAAGAGGCTCGAGTCAACTTGACGAGAAATGCACCGGATAAAAAGAGCTGAGGAACAACTACCGGAAAACCAACTGCGTGATCCTAAAGAAAAATTTGAAGGGGAAGAGGAGTAATTCAAAACACCTACGTCAAGATTCCTCACCAGAGCGACGAAGGGGCAGAGGAGTAAAAAGAATTCCTACTCTCCGATATAACTAGACTCCGAAAAGAGTTTTCTTCTAGACTCAACAACGGCCAAACTACACGATCAATCAAGGGGGGCTCCTAAGGCCGGTCGAGGCTCTGATACCAACTTGTCACGCCCAATATGCGACCCTATCCAAAAGGAACTCGAAGGTCCCACCAAGGATAGACCCGCATATTGAAACGCTTTTGCAAGGTGGATATCATTACATCAACATTACATAATAGATGGGGATACATACATAAGGCACAATGCCACCAGAATACATCAACATCATATACAAGATCAAGATCCGACTACGGATGAAACATAAACAAAAACTCAAACAATACCCACCCTGCTAGCCCAGGCTGCCGACCGAACCTATCCCCTGATCGAAGAAGCAGAAGAAGAACTCCAAAACAAGCAAGCATCGCTCTCGCGTCATGATCATCGCAAACATGTACCTGCAACTGGTGGTGTAGTAATCTGTGAGCCACGAGGACTCAGCAATCCCATTACCATGGGTATCAAGACTAGCAAAGCTTAATGGGAAAGGAAGAGGTAAAGTGGTGAGGTTGCAGCAGCGGCTAAGCATATATGGTGGCTAACATACGCAAATGAGAGCGAGAAGAGAAACAAAGGAACGGTCGCCAACTAGTAATGATCAAGAAGTGATCCTGAACTCCTACTTACGTCAAACATAACCCAGAAACCGTGTTCTCCTCTCGATCAACCCCGAAAAGAGACACTCACGGTTACGCAACACGGTTGGTGTATTTTAGAAGAGTTTGCTTCAAGTTTACTACAACCGGATATTAACAAATTCCCATCGCCACATAACTGCGGGCACGGCTCTCGAAAGTTTATACCTGCAGGGTGTCCCAACTTAGCCCATTATAAGCTCTCGCGATCAATGAAGGATATTCCTTCTCCCGGGAAGACCCGATCAGTCTCGGAATCCGGCTACAAGACATTTCGACAAAGAATAAAACAAGACCAGCAAAGCCGCCGGATGTGCCGACAAATCCTGATAGGAGCTGCACATATCTCGGTCTCGTGGCACACCGGATGAGCAAGGCGTCGGGTTGGCATAGACCCTGATTGCCAGGCGCCGGACATCGCTTCGGTTTGGGCCAGCACTTGGAGAAGCACCGTCCGGGGGTAAAATAAAGATGACCCTTGAGAGCGCGACTCCCAAGGGAAAAAGGGCTAGGTGAGGCAAATGTAAAACCAAGGTTGGGCCTTGCTGGAGGAGTCTTATTCAAAGCGAACTGTCAAGGGGGTCCCATAAATCACCCGACCGCGTTAGGGACGCAAAATCCGGGAAGATAATACCGATATGACGGAAACTAGGGCGGCAAGAGTGGAACAAAACACCAGGCATAAGGCCGAGCCTTCCATCCTTTACCAAGTATATAGATGCATTAATTAAATAAGATTAATGTGATATCCCAACAAGTAAACATGTTCCAACAAGGAACAACATCTCCATGTTCCAACAAGGAACAAACTTCGTCTTCACCTGCAACTAACAACGCTATAAGAGGGGCTGAGCAAAGCGGTAACATAGCCAAACAACGGTTTGCTAGGAAGGGTAACAAAGGTTAGAGGCTGACATGGCAATTGGGATGGCTTGATAAACAGGTAATAGGTAGCGCAGCATAGCGATAGAACGAAGCAACTAGCACAGCAATGATAGTAGTGAGATCCAGGGTAGCGGTCATCTTGCCTGAAATCCCGCAAGGAAGAAGAACGAGTCCATGAAGAAGACGAACGGATGAAGCCGAACCAAGCGTAGACGAACGAATCCTCACGATCGCAACGAAACAGGAACTAACAAGAAGAAACACAACATAGTAAACACACCACACATAGACAAGACATGATGCACAACCAAGCATGATGCATGACAAAGCTACATGAAGCTACTCATGGAAAGAGATGACGCATACAAGACCAACACATCAAGGAAAGTTTAAATGAGGCCGGAAACAACATATAACAATTCCGGCAAGTCCTCATATGCATATTTCGAAATTGGTCCAGAAATGAATAACCCTTATGTTCAAGTTGTTAAACAGCAAGTTAAGATGCACCAACATGATCTACACGAAATTCTAGTCAAGTTACATATAAAGTTCATTAGATTCTGAGCTACGGCCTAGAAGATATGAGCAAAACAAGTTTAACATGGCATTGATGCAAAATGCAACCAAACATCAAGCAAACACCTCAAAACAGGGATGCAACATGATATTATGAAACTACATGCAAACCTAAGCAAGTTTTATATAGAGCACACTCAAAACGGAGCAACGGTTCAACACATACACATGAAACAAGTCATGACAACAATCTGTCCAAAACAGCAACTAGGCATATTGCAAGCATCAAAACAATATGCTACAGCACCTCAATATGAAAACAAAAGGCATGGGCACGATGTACAGGTAAAGCATGACAAAACATGAACACTTATCTATCTCTAGAAATCACTAGAACATGCTCAAAAACACATGGCAAGATTGTAATTAATAACAGTTCCAGACTTTGCAGAAATAACATCAAGTTGCAATGTTTAGAGCTATCAAACAACATGCTACAGGAACTTATCATGGAAAACAAAAGCATGGCATGAATCTACTAATTGCATAGAACAAAAGTCCTTTAATGACCATGAGCTAAAAAGGATCAGAAGATATGATGGCACCCATGTAAACATGGCAAGTTATATTACAGATTCCTACATGGCAGGAACAACGATAAGTAGGCATGTTGGTGAGCTTGAACCACTCACCAAAGAGCAATAAATGGCATGGAAAGGCAAATCACAGTAAGAAGACATGGCATAGAGGCTATACATGGCAAGAACAACATCATAGCATACGGATTAACTACAACAACCTTGGCAAAATTGAATAACATGTAAACAACCTGCCAGGAAACATTTTATAGCAAAAGTAGAGCTCGGTTGACTCAAGCTATGGCACTCCATAATTGCAAACAAGGGCATGTATGGATAGAGCATAACCATATGTTCAAAACATCCTTACTGAAGTATCTCAAAATAAGCATGGATCTCTCGGTAGCATCAAATTTACATGGCATAAAAATATCAGCAGAACAGGGGCTGAAATCAGCAACATCATGAGGCCTAGTTTGCATGCTTGTGCTAGTCACCACAGAGATCACAAAAAAACATGGCATACACCCCTGTAAATATGGCATGGCATATTACAATACACATGTAGGACTCAAGTCCATAGGGTGCACACATCAATCATGGCAAAAATGACAAAAGTGCATGTTCTGATAAGAATCTGAAACTAACATCACATAGCCCTCTTCTAACAGCATTTCGGGCATCCAGATGAGCTCAAATGTAAATGATGCAATGAGATGAAATGATGCACTCATCGAGGCGAACCATTTGACATATTACACGCACGAAACGGAGCAACGGATGAAGAGATATGATGGCATGAACATGGCATGAAAATATCACAGATCTGGGGACTTGGACGAAATTTGGAGGGGGGAAAGTCAACCGGGCGACGAGCTCCTCCGGCGAGCTCGGGATGCGACGGCGAGGCTCCTCGGGCGGATCTCGCGGATCCGGCCGGTGGCGAAGCAGGCGAGCGGTGGGAGCCGGATCCGGGCGGCGGCGGCGGGCGGCGGCGGCGCAGCGAGGAGGCGCGGGCGAAGCTTCAGGCTCCGCGAGCCTCCGCGGAGGAAGGCGCGCGCGAGGCTCCGCGCGAGGCGGGCGAGGGTGGCGGCGGCGGCGGCAGCGAGACGCTGTGGCGGCGGGCGACGAGGTCCGGCCGGCCGTGCGGACGGCGCGGGCGCGGCCGGAACTGGGTGGCGGATCGGGCCTGCTGGCCCCGGATGGGCTCCATGGACGCGGGCGGGCGACGGAGGCGGCGGCCACGTGGCGGGCGCCGGTTGGCTGGAGGCGGCGGCGGGGCTTTGTCGGCCTTGGCGGACATGTCCCGCCATGCAGAGAGAAATTAGGGTTTGGGGATTGGACTGCGATTTTTGGAGGGGGAGGTGTTTATATAGGTAGAGGGAGCTAGGAGAGTCCAAATGAGGTGCGGTTTTCGCCCACACGATCGTGATCGAACGACCGAGAGCATGGAGGGGAGTTTGGTGGGTTTTGGGCCACTTTGGAAGGGGTGTTTGGCTGCACACAAAAGAGGCCTTTACGGTTGCCCGGTTAATCGTTGGAGTATCAAACGACCTCCAAATGACCCGAAACTTGACAGGCGGTCTACCGGTGCTATACCAAGGCCGCTTGGCAAACCTCGGTCCATTCTGAGAATGTTTAACACCCGCACACGAAAAGAGGTAAAGGGGGGCGCCGGGAGACATAGGAGTGCCGGATTGGAAAACGGACAATGGGGAAAATGATCGGATGCATGAGACGAACACGTATGCAAAAAGAAATGCACATGATGACATGATACGAAATGCAGATGATGACATGGCAAAGTGCAACACGCAAGCACATGACATGGCAACGACGACGAATAACTGGCAGACACCTGGCGCATCGAATCCGGGGCGTTACAACACTCCTCCACTAACAAGAGATCTCGTCCCGAGATCTTAGGACCGATACGGAAGGGAAAAGGGATGAGGTGAAACAAAAACTCAAGAGAAAAGGCAAAGAATCGAGAGCACTCAAGAAGAAGAGAGAAACGACGAGAATGACGAGAATTGAAAGCTCGGGGAATCAGATAGACTATGAAAGCACTCGTTCTAACCGGAGTGGTTAGAATGAGAAAAGAAACGAATAAGACTGAAAGGACTTAGGCAGCACACCGGTTGAACAAGGAAAGAATAGAACATGAGCTTCAAAAGATGGAATGACACTTGATGAAGACATGACACAAAATCTCCGGAAAAATTGAAAGAGAATTGATTGAAAAGAATTTAGAAGGATTGAATGGAGTTGTTGAGAAAATCAACAACGAAAGAATAAGCTTGATGTGGACTTATGGAAAACATCTCAAAATTATGAGCTGATCGCCGACCACAAGTGGAAAAGATTAAATAGCCGAGAATGGCGAAAATGCAAAACTTCACTTCAGAAGAAGATGAAGAATTATTTGCTCTTCAAGACGCGAGAAGAAAAGATACTTGACTCCACGGACAAGAATCTTGATGAACACTTGAAGAAAGAATTAAATCATGACGAGCCACCGTGAAGAACTCCGGTAACAAAAGGATGATGAGATAGAATGAAGGAAGAAAGAATAAGATGAGCGTTGCGATGATTTAGATGGAGGTTCCGACGAGATGGCCGAGGAAAATTTGAACTCCGGAAAAGAAAAGATGGAAAGACTTGGAACTAGAATTTATTCCTCAAGAACAAACTCTGAAGGAAGGGATTACTCGCTAGGAGGAAATAAGAATAAGATTTATTGTATGCTTATCCTTCATCAAATTAGATTGATGACAAGCAATGGATTTTTCATACTACTTATTCTTCTTGAAAAAGGGTTGAGAAGGGATAGCACAGAACTTGAGAAAGTCTTCATGAACCACCGGTAAGATTGGAAAGAACGAATGAATTAAAATGATAATCAAGGAAAAAGAATCTTGAACGAGCCACCGTAAGAATTCGAAATGACTGATGAAAGAGAATGAATCACCGGGAAGAATTAGAAAAGCACGAAGATACTTGAGGGAATTTACAAAAAAGAGATCGAAGAGATGGCGAACTGATTAATGAATGCTTAAACGCAGCACCGGAAGAATATTGAGACGAACGAAGGGGCACGGATATAGAATAATTGGAGAACGACTTTGAAAACTTGGAACGAGGAAATCTTCTGAAATGGAGGCCTCCGGATAATCGGAACAGAAAAGCAACTCCTGAAATACTCCGGATTGATGAAAAGGATTGCACGATTGGAAACAATTAGATAGGACAACATCGAGCTAGCACCATGAATCTCCGGGGGAACGGACAAGATTTAGGGAAAACTCTACTACGGTCTTCAAATATCGACGGGAAACACCACAAAAAAATACTGGGATACTCCGGGAGAATGAAAAGCGAAGAGGTTGAGCCAATAATGAAAAGAATTTGAAAGAGAACTTGGGAAGGCGTCTGACTGATGAAATTCATTCTTACGTCAAACTTCAAAAGAACTTGAGAATAACTCCGGAGAAATAGAAGAGTCAGGTAAGATCCTGGGAAAAGACCTGTGGGTTAGGGCCCACTAAAAGAAAACACCGTTGGAAAGGGATGTTGAACAGATAGATGATGCACCGGAAGAACTGAAATATTTGACTGAGGTGACAACCTCGAATTAATTGGAACACAGAAAAATCTTCTGAGATGTCTTCGGAACTCCGGAAAGGTAAACTGGCGAGAGGCGAACGAGCAAAGGGAGATATTTGAGCTGAGGGAAAGAATACGATCGATAACGAAAAACTTGAATTGAATCCACCGGGAAGAAAAGGGATGATGAATGACGAGCGAGGCGAGAATTCACGGTTGAAATAATTTCTGAAAGACTCAAGAGGTTTCATACGAATGAGATAGCTGGTCGAGAGAGAGTCGGACTCCGGGAAGAAAAAAGGGTGGGTGGGCGGGAAAACAAAGGCAACTCGGGAGGGGAAACGATGAATATCTTGAAGAGACAACACCGGTTGAAATCATTGAGGAAAGAAAGCAAAGACTTCGCACTAGTAGGATGGATACTCAATTACGAACTCCGGTTCCGAGAAGAAGAAGGGAGGGCGGGTGGGAAAAAACAGCTGAGGATTGAACGCAAAGATGAAGAGGCTCGAGTCAACTTGACGAGAAATGCACCGGATGAAAAGAGCTGAGGAACAACTACCGGAAAACCAACTGTGTGATCCTAAAGAAAAATTTGAAGGGGAAGAGGAGTAATTCAAAACACCTACGTCAAGATTCCTCACCAGAGCGACGAAGGGGCAGAGGAGTAAAAAGAATTCCTACTCTCCGATATAACTAGACTCAAAAGAGTTTTCTTCTAGACTCAACAACGGCCAAACTACACGATCAATCAAGGGGGGCTCCTAAGGCCGGTCGAGGCTCTGATACCAACTTGTCACGCCCAATATGCGACCCTATCCAAAAGGAACTCGAAGGTCCCACCAAGGATAGACCCGCATATTGAAACGCTTTTGCAAGGTGGATATCATTACATCAATATTACATAATAGATGGGGATACATACATAAGGCACAATGCCACCAGAATACATCAACATCATATACAAGATCAAGATCCGACTACGGATGAAACATAAACAAAAACTCAAACAATACCCACCCTGCTAGCCCAGGCTGCCGACCTGGAACCTATCCCCTGATCGAAGAAGCAGAAGAAGAACTCCAAAAACAAGCAAGCATCGCTCTCGCGTCATGATCATCGCAAACATGTACCTGCAACTGGTGGTGTAGTAATCTGTGAGCCACGAGGACTCAGCAATCCCATTACCATGGGTATCAAGACTAGCAAAGCTTAATGGGAAAGGAAGAGGTAAAGTGGTGAGGTTGCAGCAGCGGCTAAGCATATATGGTGGCTAACATACGCAAATGAGAGCGAGAAGAGAAACAAAGGAACAGTCGCAACTAGTAATGATCAAGAAGTGATCCTGAACTCCTACTTACGTCAAACATAACCCGAAACCGTGTTCTCCTCTCGATCAACCCGAAAAGAGACACTCACGAGTTACGCATTACGGTTGGTGTATTTTAGAAGAGTTTGCTTCAAGTTTACTACAACGGATATTAACAAATTCCCATCTGCCACATAACCGCGGGCACGGCTCTCGAAAGTTTATACCTGCAGGGTGTCCCAACAGCCCATTATAAGCTCTCGCGATCAACGAAGGATATTCCTTCTCCCGGAAGACCCGATCAGTCTCGGAATCCGGCTACAAGACATTTCGACAGCAATAAAACAAGACCAGCAAAGCCGCCGGATGTGCCGACAAATCCTGATAGGAGCTGCACATATCTCGGTCTCGGGGCACACCGGATGAGCAAGGCGTCGGGTTGGCATAGACCCTGATTGCCGAGGCGCGGACATCGCTTCGGTTTGGGCCAGCACTTGGAGAAGCACTGGTCGGGGGTAAAATAAAGATGACCCTTGAGCGCGACTCCCAAGGGAAAAAGGGCTAGGTGAGGCAAATGTAAAACCAAGGTTGGGCCTTGCTGGAGGAGTCTTATTCAAAGCGAACTGTCAAGGGGGTCCCATAAATCACCCGACCGCGTTAGGGACGCAAAATCCGGGAAGATAATACCGATATGAAGGAAACTAGGGCGGCAAGAGTGGAACAAAACACCAGGCATAAGGCCGAGCCTTCCACCCTTTACCAAGTATATAGATGCATTAATTAAATAAGATATAATGTGATATCCCAACAAGTAAACATGTTCCAACAAGGAACAACATCTCCATGTTCCAACAAGGAACAAACTTCGTCTTCACCTGCAACTAACAACGCTATAAGAGGGGCTGAGCAAAGCGGTAACATAGCCAAACAACGGTTTGCTAGGAAGGGTAACAAAGGTTAGAGGCTGACATGGCAATTGGGATGGCTTGATAAACAGGTAATAGGTAGCGCAGCATAGCGATAGAACGAAGCAACTAGCACAGCAATGATAGTAGTGAGATCCAGGGTAGCGGTCATCTTGCCTGAAATCCCGCAAGGAAGAAGAACGAGTCCATGAAGAAGACGAACGGATGAAGCCGAACCAAGCGTAGACGAACGAATCTTCACGATCGCAACGAAACAGGAACTAACAAGAAGAAACACACAACATAGTAAACACACCACATATAGACAAGACATGATGCACAACCAAGCATGATGCATGACAAAGCTACATGAAGCTACTCATGGCAAGAGATGACGCATACAAGACCAACACATCAAGGCAAGTTTAAATGAGGCCGGAAACAACATATAACAATTCCGGTAAGTCCTCATATGCATATTTCGAAATTGGTCCAGATCTGAATAACCCTTATGTTCAAGTTGTTAAACAGCAAGTTAAGATGCACCAACATGATCTACACGAAATTCTAGTCAAGTTACATATAAAGTTCATTAGATTCGGAGCTACGGCCTAGAAGATATGAGCAAAACAAGTTTAACATGGCATTGATGCAAAATGCAACCAAACATCAAGCAAACACCTCAAAACAAGGATGCAACATGATATTATGAAACTACATGCAAATCTAAGCAAGTTTCATATAGATCACACTCAAAACGGAGCAACGGTTTAACACATACACATGAAACAAGTCATGACAACAATCTGTCCAAAACAGCAACTAGGCATATTGCAAGCATCAAAACAATATGCTACAGCACCTCAATATGAAAACAAAAGGCATGGGCACGATCTACAAGTAAAGCATGACAAAACATGAACACTTAGCTATCTCCAGAAATCACTAGAACATGCTCAAAAACACATGGCAAGATTGCAATTAATAACAGTTCCAGACTTTGCAGAAATAACATCAAGTTGCAATGTTTAGAGCTATCAAACAACATGCTACAGGAACTTATCATGGCAAACAAAGGCATGGCATCAATCTAATAATTGCATAGAAGAAAAGTCCTTTAATAACCATGAGCCAAAAAGGATCAGAAGATATGATGGCACCCATGTAAACATGGCAAGTTATATTACAGATTCCTACATGGCAGGAACAACGATAAGTAGGCATGTTGGTGAGCTTGAACCACTCACCAAAGAGCAATAAATGGCATGGCAAGGCAACTCACAGTAAGAAGACATGGCATAGAGGCTATACATGGCAAGAACAACATCATAACATACACGGATCAACTACAACAACCTTGGCAAAATTGAATAACATGTAAACAACCTGCCAGGAAACATTTTATAGCAAAAGTAGAGCTCGGTTGACTCAAGCTATGGCACCCCATAATTGCAAACAAGGGCATGGATGGATAGAGCATAACCATATGTTCAAAACATCCTTACTGAAGTATCTCAAAATAAGCATGGATCTCTCGGTAGCATCAAGTTTACATGGCATAAAAATATCAGCAGAACAGGGGCTGAAATCAGCAACATCATGAGGCCTAGTTTGCATGCTTGTGCTAGTCACCACAGAGATCACAAAAAAATATGGCATACACCCCTGTAAAGATGGCATGGCATATTAAAAAACACATGTAGGACTCAAGTCCATAGGGTGCACACATCAATCATGGCAAAAATGACAAAAGTGCATGTTCTGATAAGAATCTGAAACTAACATCACATAGCCCTCTTCTAACAGCATTTCGGGCATCCAGATGAGCTCAAATGTAAATGATGCAATGAGATGAAATGATGTACTCATCGATACGAACCATTTGACATATTACACGCACGCAACGGAGCAACGGATGAAGAGATATGATGGCATGAACATGGCATGAAAATATCACAGATCTGGGGACTTAGACGAAATTTGGAGGGGGGAAAGTCAACCGGGGGACGAGCTCCTCCGGCGAGCTCGGGATGCGACGGCGAGGCTCCTCCGGGCCGGATCTCGCCGGATCCGGCCGGTGGCGAAGCGGGCGAGGCGGCGGTGAGAGCGGATCCGGCGGCGGCGGCGGCGGCGGCGGCGGCGAGGAGGCGTGGGGCGGGGGAAGCTCGGCTCCGCGAGCTCCCATGAAGGAAGGCGCCGCGAGGGCTCCGCGCGAGGCGGGCGAGGTGGCGGCGGCGGCGGGCGAGACGCTGGCGGCGGCGGGCGGCGAGGTCCGCCACGAGGACGCCTTGGTGGCGCGGGCGGCGAGGTCCGGCCGGCAGACAGCGGCGATGGGCGGCCGAACTGTGTGGCGGATCGGGCCACGCGGCCCCGGATGGGCTCCAGAACGCGGGCGGGCGGAGGGAGGCGGCGGGCCACGTGGCGGGCGCCAGTTGGCTGGAGGCGGCGGCGGGCTTTGTCCGGCGCGCGCAGAGGGAAATTAGGGTTTTGGGGATTGATTGCGATTTTTGGAGGGGTGTTTATATAGGTAGAGGGAGCTAGGAGAGTCAAATGAGGTGCGGTTTTCTCCCACGATCGTGATCGAACGACCGAGAGCATGGAGGGAGTTTGGTGGGTTTTAGGCCACTTTGGAAGGGTGTTGGGCTGCACACAAAGAGGCCTTTACGGTTGCCGGTTAATCGTTGGAGTATCAAACGACCTCCAAATGACCCGAAACTTGACAAGCGGTCTACGGTGCTATACCAAGGCCGCTTGGCAAACCTCGTCCATTCGAGAACGTTTAATACCCGCTACGAAAAGAGGTAAAGGGGCGCCGGAGACATAGGAGTGCGGATTGGAAAAGCGGACAACGGGAAAATGCTCGGATGCATGAGGCGAACACATATCACGAAAAAATGCACATGATGACATGATATGAAATGCAGATGATGACATGGCAAAGTGCAACACGCAAGCACATGACATGGCAACGGCGACGAATAACTGGCAGACACCTGGCGCATCGAATCCGGGGCGTTACAGGGCTGTTCTCCCTTGGATAAGTTTTCTTGATGTTCTTATCTTTCTCTTACCTATTACTGGTGCGCTTAGCGGTCGTCGATGTTGTGTGTTCGCAGGTGGTTCTCCGCTGACCTGTTCATCCATAGCTCGTCTTGTTCGTCTCTCTGTTCTCCGGTCCTCGTCATCGTCAAGGTACCGTTTCTGGTCTGCATATGCATGCTCATGGATGTGTGTGTGTGTGTTTGTTCTTATGTCTCTTCAATTTTCCTTTCTTTCTTCTCTTGCATGATATTTGAAGGAAGGTTGTTTGGTCGGTTCTTGTTTTCCTTCTTTGAGTTTTTTATTTCTGTCTCTGTCAGTTTGTTCAAGCTCATTAGGTGTTTGTTCCTGCTTCAATTTTCTTTTCTTTTTTCTCTTGTATGATTTTTGGAGCAAGTTTGGTCGGTCGGTTTTTCTTTTGCTTCTTTCAAATCTTGTACAAATAATGATGCCAGTTTTACATGTGCTGCAAAAGATAATGAGGTAGATAGATGACATGGCTGAAGCCAAAGTTATGTGTGGGCATGACATAATAGAAAATGATAGAAATCAGTATAGGGATAAGGAAAAAAGATGCATACAGAGTGGCATAGAAGAGTAAAAACTCGTTGTTGCTGAATATAGAGTGTGCTTATCATGATTTACTTCCTCACACAGCTAAGCAGCATGGTTGACTTACATTATGGTATGCTTCCTCAGGGATTGGCATCATCGATTCATAATCAAGTTTGACTCGTTATCTAATCGGCTGGGCATATCGACTCTGCAGCTAAGGTGCGCTTCCCACTCTTTTTAACTTGTTTTGGTTGCTTGTGCTTGGATTGCGTCTGCTTATTTACTGTCGTTTGTAGTCAAGTAATATAGCAAGTTTTACAAATTAGAAGGATTTTGGTGTTGACCGTAAGACACCGAAGGATTTCACTATTACTAGGGGTCTGAAAGGAAACAAGTTATTATACAAAAAATGTTAATATTTATCTGTTTGTGGTGATAGCAATTTGTGATATTTGTGAGATGCCACATCTTGGATATGATCTCTTATAGCTAAGAAAAGGTAAAAAGAAAACATCTTTTTGTCTTCCAACTCAAAAATTATTTGACATTGCTAAAATAGAACCATTTTATTTTCCCTAACTATATCTTGATTTTTGGCACACATGGTTCCCATTGCCTTGTTATGAAACAAGGCATAAGCAGATACCAAAATTTAGGGTCGATCGTTGGGTACAAAACACATATGGCAGTGAAGTAACTTTGGGGAACCATGAACTCAAAAATTTAGGAGCACTTGACAGCGAGACGGAGTTAACTGAAAGTGATCTACAAATAATCGTGGCATTCTCTTGTATGAGATCTGAAGCAAGGTTGTTGGGTCGGTTCTTGTTTTGCTTCTTTGAGATTTCGATTTCTGCCTCTGTTACTTTTTTGATGCTCATGAGGCGTTTCTTGTTATGTCTGCTTCAATTTCCTTTACTTTTTTCTGTTGTGTGATTTTTCAAGCAAGGTTGTTTGGTCGATTCTTGTTTTGCTTCTCTGAGCTTTCGGTTTATGCCTTTGTGAATACGCTCATCAGGTGTTTCTTCTTATGTGTGCCAAGTCTGCTGTGCTAGATAAATTACATGCCTGTAGCACAAGTTATGTTGAAACCAAGTCTGCTGTGCTAGATAGATGACACGGCTGCAGCACAAGTTATGTGCGAGTATGACAAAACAGAGAATGATAAGCAAGGTTGTTCGGTCGGTTCTTGTTTTGCTTCTTTCAGATTTCGATTTGTGCCTCATGCTATCATTATCCCATTAGAGTAGGTACAAATCAGAGGAGGTTCAATCATGTTATCATTAATGGTTTCTATAATTTTATTATAGATGGATGCTTCTTTTCCCTTATTTGTTCTGTACAACAAAATGCACTTTTGATTGATATTATTACATGTTATTAGAAGTGCAAATTGTAGTTTTGGTCACTCAAGTAGAATTGAGGGAGTCATTAACAGTAGGTGGTAATTGAGGTTGTACAAGGATATCTTCAGTTCTTAATAAAGCATAGTACCATCTGTCTTCCCCCCTTTTGTTCTGCCAGATCTGGTTCTTTTTGGTTTCTCTACTTGTTCTTGCTGTCAGGTTTTTGATGAGTCTCATACAGATTGATATGGTGTACACTTTTGCAAGTGTGCATACAGTCTAAACAAGTGATTAGTATATGGCAGAGGCTGTAAATTCTCTTGATTATTAGTTCTGGAGTTCAGCTAGATTCAGTTTTGCGGCGTTTAGTACTCTGCTATTTGAGCAGGCCAGCAAAGAATTGCTTTAGTGATTGTTGAGCTGTGCTGTACTTTTTCTTCACACGAAATGATCTCTTTGTTGACCGTTTTTCCCCGTTTTCTTGGAGAGTGCTGCATTTGCAATGGTTTGGCCATAAATTTGTTGTCTTACGCTAGCCAAATACTGAACTTCAGAGGGAGACATTCGCTGTTTTTCAGAATTGATGGAACTACAAAAAATAACTGTCTCGGCTTAATAATTCTTCTTACACCCCTGTTTGTAAAGATTTTTGTTTAGTACACACTTGATACCTAGCACCGGTACCCCTGTTTCATTATTATTACCCCCGTTCCTAAATATAAGATGTTTTAGTAGTTCAATTTTAACTGCCAAAACATCTTGTGGCTAAATTTCGTGTTTTGACCCTTTTTCTGAAACCTATTCGAGATCTGACCCTAGGTTGAACAAATTTCAAGATCTGACCCTTTTGCTACCGCCAGAGTCCATGGCGGTAGGGTCTAACAGCCTACCGCCAGAGACTTTGGCGGTAGGAAACATCGCTATCGCCAAACGGGCGGCGGTAGCCTGCACAACCCTACCGCCAAGATGCTTGGCGGTAGGCACGAGCACGCATTGTGTTCAATACTTAGGAGGTTTTTGGCGGTAGGGCATGCAACCCTACCGCCAGGGGCCTTGGCGGTAGGCTGTTATACCCTACCGCCATGGTTCTTGGCGGTAGCAAAAGGGTCAGATCTCGAAAAAATTTCAAACTAGGGTCAGATTTCGAATAGGTTTGGGAAAAGGGTCAAAACACGAAATTTAGCCACATCTTGTTTCTAGAAACAGAGGGTTTATTTGACTGCAAAATTTGATAGCAAAGCATAGCAGTAAGTGGTCCAAAGAAAGGACTTTGTAGTGATCATGCTTTCCAAGACCTACTACTTATGTTAAGAGCACTGTTATCAATCAGAAGTTTCATGTCCAGATCCATAATGGGCTTTCTCTCTACAGTGTATATTTATTTTCCCGCTGCTAAGTTTGTTCAATGAAGATACCAACCCAAACGCTAATTAGAATAAAAAGGAGTATCCAGGGGCGAATACAATCAGGCAACGCCCAACTTCCCTCAAGAGACGCGCCACGGGCGCGCCCCAACACCTAGTGCGCAGCAAAGCGCACTACCTGTGTGTATAATCCACGCGAGACCGCCGACAGAACTCGACGCCACAGTATTCACGCTAGTACTCGGTACAGGCAGCGGCACATTATGCATGCTAGTGCTACGGGTGCTTACGGTGAAAGATTTGGATCCGGTGGCCTTCCCCTTTTCTCCCCAATAATCCACCAAGCATTCATTAGCGACATGTACATCACACGCCTTAGAGCATCTCCAGCCGTGCCCTCAACATGCCCCTAGGGCTTTTTTTTAGCGCCGGCGTCGAAAAATCGGTCCAGTCGCGCCCCAAGACCTTGTTTATCGCCGGTTTGGGTCGAAATAGCGGCCGGCGAACCCGAGCCGAACCCAGGCCCTCGGGGGGCGCCGGACAAAGCAAAAACACGCGTGGGTCCGCTTTGTCGGCAATAGACAGGCCTTTTTCCGCTGTTCCTCCCCTTTCCCTCCATTTTTCCATTGCTTCCCCCCCCCCCCCTTCTGCCCTCTCCTCCCGCCATTCTACTCCCGCTCCCGGCCATCCCGCCATGCCACCGAAGAAGTATTTGCCCCCCTCCCCCACGCGGCTGCCGCTGCCAATTCCACCCATCCGAAGCAGAGGAAGCTGAGGGCAAAACCGCCGGGCATGTCGAATGCCGAGAGGAGGGCCGAGGTTCAGCGCCGGGAGGCTGTCACCACCCACCGGCGGAACAGGCTCAATGCGAAGAAGGCCCAGGACACGGCCGCGTTGGCGGCGGCGGAGCAGGCAGAGGCGTCTCGCGCAGGGATGATGAATCCACCCGGCGGCCACGGCCCGCAAGCTGCGTCGAGCCAACAGAGCGTCGCGTCGCCCACCCGCTTCTCGCCGCCACCACCGACTTGGGGTACGCATCCTCGCCTGGCTACGCCGACGGCGACGTGCATGGTGGATTCAACCCCAACATCACCTTTCCACATGGCCAGCGCGCCTCGTCCTCCGGTCTGAACCCCGACGAGCGCACTCCCTCGCCCGCATTCGCCGGCGTCTAGTATCCCCCGTACAACTACTCGCCGCTGGTGTACACAGCCTCCCCGATGCCGCCTCAATGCCATGGCGCCCTGCCCTTCTCGCAGTCCTCGTCGTCACATCCCGGCCACCCTGACGTGACAGACGCCGACATGGACGAGATCATCACGAGTGGATCGGCCGCCGCCGCCTCCGACACCGGGTTCCACACGCAAGATGACACAATGGACACCACCGCGACATGGACGACGAGCTCGACGACGGCGACGAGGAGGAGATGGAGGAAGAAGAGGAGGGGGAGATGGAGCCGACGCCGGCGCCAGCGAGGAAAGGGCAAAAAAGAAGCAGGGGGCCAGGACGGGCGAGCCATGCGTCAAGTGGACGTCCAAAGAAGACGAGTGCCTCGCCGAAGTATGGAAGACGGTCAGCATCGACCCAGTCACCGGCGCGAACCAGAACACCGACACGTACTGGATACGCATCAAGTCGGCGTTCGATGAGCGCAAGCTGGTCGGCCCTAATTCGCCACCATCCACATGCAACGCAGCCCAAAGGCCATGGCGAACCATTTGGCGATCATCCAGACGGCCTGCAACAAATGGCATGGGATCGACGAGGAGATTGTGGCTCGCCCGTAAAGCGGCACCAACATCGAGGGTCAGGTATGCACAACCGCAAGCTCTCGCTTCTTTTCGCCGTGTATGTCGCCGACACTTGTTCTTCGGCTGCGCAGATGGTTCGGATGTTCACCATGTACCGGCAGGACAGCAGCGACGCCGAGTTCAAGTACCTGCACGTGTTCACCCGGATCGAGAAGTGCGAGAAGTGGACGGACGTCTAGCGCACCCTCGCCAAGGCCAACGAGACGTACAAGCCGGACGCGCCCTCCCCGGGGGCGGTGAATGGGCACCGTGACGGCAACAAAAAAGCCAAGACGGCGAAGGACGCTGCACCGGCTGCCGAGCAGCTGCAAGCGTCGATCGACAGTGCATCGCCGACACCAAGGACCACGCCGCCAAGAGGGAGAAGAAATGGGAGGCGTGGTGGTCGGCGTTGACAACGAACAGCGCCGTTAAACTCGACCTGCTCCGGACCAACGTCGCTGCGAAGAAGAGCAACGCCTACCAGGCGTTCTTGATGGGGGCGGACATGTCGACGAAGGACGAGCAGGTCAAGGCGTGGTACCTGGCGGAGCGCGCCTCATCTTGAACCAGATGCCTTCGACCACCGCGCCTACGCCCACGCCAACCCCAATGTCTATGCCCACGCCGACCCCAATGCCGACGCCCTGCCCGAGTGGTGAAGCCACGCCGACACCCAGCCCAGGAACCATGGCGACGCCGAACAGCGCGGGCACAGAAGCCACGGCGATGCCGAACAGCCCGCGCACAGAAGCCACGCCGTCGCCGACGCCGGCCAGTCCCACGCCCAAGGAGCCAGTCGTTTGATGCATTTCTTTGTCTACGCGTCCTTCCTTTTGAGCACCAAACTATCGTTTATGTTTGATCGCCAAACTGTGGCATGGTGATCGCCGAATTTTGTGGCAGATCACCGTTGATCGCCGAACTTAGGGCGTTTTTTTGGCAGCGGAAAAGATATGTTTGAACTTATGTGCGTTTTAGGGCCGAAACCTGGGGGCACGGCTGGGAACTGCATTGCCCCAGGGCGAAAAAACCGCCGGCGCATTGTCCAAACACTATTGCCAGGTGCGCTAGGGGCGAACGGCTGGAGATGCTCTTAAGGGCCATTCTTTTGATGGCTTAAAAAACAAGCCGCCTCCTCCCCAGCTTTGTCCATAAGCTGTCTCCCTCATTCATTGAGGCTTCTGAACTAGTTATAGAATAACTAATAAAGAAGCCTCAACAAATTTTAGGAGCGGCTTATTTTTTAAGCTGGGAAGAGGCAGCTTATTTTTTAAGCCGCTCAAAAGAACTGGCCCTTAATATTGCAGTGGTCCCTGCACACAAGGGTGCTCGAGTAGCCTTAAGTGGGTGTAGCATTACTCTTCCACAGCCTCCCTCGCAAGACATTTATAAGTGACCACGCTCTATTCATGCTGGTGAGAGAGCGTACGGCGATCGAGCGGCACTGTTAAGGGCGGCTGTTCATCGATGATTTGGATCGCTCACCGACCACAAACAACCAAAGATCCAAGCGTTGCTCGTTACACTTGCAAATCGTGTTTGTAACCAGTTCATATCCTCCCTGCGTTCAGAGAGAGAGAGAGAGAGCCCATGGAGAAGGAGAAGACGGTCGTTCTGTACCCTGGCCTTTTCGTGAGCCACTTTGTCCCGATGATGCAGCTCGCGGGGGTCCTCCTCGACCACGGCTACGCCGTCTCTGTCGCGCTCATTGACCCCGGCGTCAAGGAGGACATCGCCTTCGGCGCCGTCGTCCGCCGCGTCGCCGCCTCCATGCCGTCCGTCCACTTCCACACGCTCCGGGCCGTGGAGGACACGCCCAAGCTGACCCACGAGGCCACGACGCGAGGTTCATGGTCAGGTACCTCGACCTCCTCAGCCGCTACAACGAGCGCCTCCACGACTTCCTCTGCTCCATGCTCGCCCGGAACGTCCACGCTGTGGTCGTCGACTCGGTGTCCAACGAGGCGCTCCGCGTCGTGAAGAGGCTCGGGATCCCCGGGTACACCTTGTTCACCTCCAGCGCCGCCACCTTTGCGGCCTTCGCCCAGCTCCCTACGGTCCATGCGGAGGGCGGCCCGAGCTTCAAGGAGCTAGGAGACACCCCTCTCGAGCTCTTCGGCCTTCCGCCTATGCCGGCTTCGGACCTGTTGGGCGAGGTGCTCGAGGACCCGGAGAGCGACACATACAAGACGATGATGGCCTTGCTGTGCCGGATCCCGGAGGCCGACGGCAAGCTGGTGAACACGTTCGAGTCGCTGGAGGCTCGGGCTGTGGCTGCTCTCAGGGACCCTCGGTGTGTCCCCGGCCGGGCATTGCCTCCGGTGTACTGCGTCGGCCCATTTGTCAGCAGCATCGCCGATGCCGAGGCAAAAGAGCGGCACGAGTGCCTTGCCTGGTTAGACGGCCAACCGGACCGCAGCGTCGTGTTCCTCTGCTTCGGGAGCATAGGCACCGGAAACCACTCTAAGGAGCAGCTGAGGGAGATCGCCGTCCGTCTTGAAAAGTCCGGCCACCGCTTCTTGTGGGTTTTACGAGCCCCCGCCAGCGATGACCGGAGAAGCCACACGACCCCAGTGCCGACCCGGACCTCGACACGCTCCTGCTGGACGGCTTCATGGACGCACCAACGGCCGTGGCCTCATCGTCAAGCTGTGGGCGCCACAAGTGGAAGTCCTCCGCCACCGGGCCACGGGGGCCTTCGTGACGCACTGCGGGTGGAATTCGGTGCTGGAGGGCGTCACGGCGGGCGTGCCGATGCTGTGCTGGCCGCTGTACTCGGAGCAGAAGATGAACAAGGTGCACAACTGCACATGGTGGGGGACATGGGGATCGCCGCGTAGATGGTCGGGTGGCAGCAGGGGCTGGTCAAGGCTGGCGAGGTGGACGCCAAGGTAAGGCTTGTGATGGAGTCCTAGCAGGGTAGAGAGCTCAGAGCGCGGGCGGCGGCGCACAAGGAAGCCGCGGCTGCGGCTTGCTACGATGGTGGAACGTCGCGCTTGGCGTTTGCCCGGTTCCTGGCGGACGTGGCCAGCCGGCAGGATCGAGGTTGCAGTGAGGAAGTGATCCATGGGAGTGGGTGATGCATGAGCTTGGCATTGTCTTTTTTTCGTTTGTAAGACCTACCGCCAGTATTCCTTTTTTAACTTATGGCACACATAATTCAAATCAAATAATTGTTACTCCCTATCTCATAATTTAAAAACGTTTTTTTACCTACGCTAGTGTCAAGAACGCTTATAGAGCATCTCTAGCAGACCCTTATATTGCGCCGAACTTCAAAATAATAGTCATTTTACAGTTTTGGATGGAAAAAGCGTCCCGAACAAACACCTTAAACGCCTCTGACCCTTAAACATTTTTTAGGGCCGCGGTAAATTACCCCCTCCCCCCTCCCTGCGAAAATACAGGTTTTCCCCCACCCAATCGGTGCCTTGTATAGTGGGAGACAGTTGGTGGGAGGGACATTTCAACCCGCGCGCGTTTCCTCCCCCCTATTCCGCAGCCACCCGCCCACTGCCTTCGATTTCGGCGCGCCGCTTCACCGCCGCCTCGGTTCCGCCGCGCCCAACCGCCCCTGGGCCGTCGCCGCCCCGGGTCCGTTGCGCCCAGCCGCCCCTGATCGATTGTCGCCGATTCGCCGCACGCCACATATCCGCCGCACCCAGCCGCCCCGGATCGACCGCTGCCGAGTCGCCGCACGCCCCTATCCGACGGTGATGGCTTTTCTACCCCTTCTAGTTTGATTTAGCGAAAGATTTCCGTTCATTCGAGCTCCGTTGCGATTTGTAGATGGATTTGAGCCCTTGCGAGGAATTTTTGCTCGAGGATTCGTCCTCGTCCGATGACTCGAACATAGTGACACCGCTCTAGAACAATCGGCGGCAGATGGAGGTGGCGGTCCTCGCCGTGAAGGAGCTCGGGGATAGGAACAAAAGGGTTAATTGGATAAATGGCACTCGAATTCTGGCGATTCCGAGAAACGCCAATGCATTTTCCAAACTTTAAAAAATGCCACTGCAAATTTTGCGAACTGTGAAAAATGCTACTGCAGACTTTGAAAAATGCTACTGAAAATGGCATTTTTCAAAGTTTGGAAATGGTAGTGGCGCTTCTCGGAATTGTCAGAATTCAAGTGCCATTTATCAAATTAACCCGGAACAAAAAGAGACGGCGAGGATTGACCGTCGGCCGTCTTTGCATCCCTCGTAACCGCCATCTCGGGAACATGATGCTCATGCAAGACTACTTCACGGCGTCACCTACATATCAGCCATACCTCTTCCGGAGAAGGTATCGAATGCGCCGATCCCTCTTTGAAAAAATAGTAGAAGCTTGCGAGGCCAATTCTTGATTTTTACCAAAAAGGAGAAACGTCGCAGACTTCAACGGTTTCAACGCATATAAAAAAAATCTCAGCAGCTATGCGGGTGATTGCATATGGCATTCCGTCTGACTATGCCGACGAGTATCTTCGCATTGACGAAGATACTACAATTGGGTCAGTGTGTAGGTTCGCCAAAGTGATCATCTAGGTCTTTGATCCTATCTATCTTCGGGCACCCAACGAGGAAGACACGGAAATATTGATGGCAACAAATGAGAAACGAGGTTGGTCGGGCATGCTAGGAAGCATAGATTGCATGCATTCGACTTGGAAAAACTGCCCGAAGGCATGTCACTGACAGTATTGTGGCAAGTTTCATGATGCAATCATTGTGCTAGAGGCTGCGTGCTTGATCTGTCCATTGATACCCTGTTAGATTGTTGCCATCTTGGCATCCGTGTTTTGTATGCACATCCTTTTGAATAGCTTGAACTAGTTCTTATTCTTCAACTTATGACGAAGCGTTAAACCCTTTGTCTCGGGCCGCATTGTATTTATATGACCGAAGCCTTGATGTACAAGTTGAGAGAGATCGATCGTGATCGTGATCTTCTCGAGAGGTTACAGGAGATACGGGAGAGAAGAGGAGATAGATAGAGATACAAGTTTAAACCACTATCCTATCTCTATACACTTTGTATTCTAACACTCCCCCTCAATCTAAACCCTACTTGCCAAGGTTAAGATTGTACTTGAAATCATCTAACCTCCGCATTGTCAAAGGCTTTGTGAATCCATCAGCAAGTTGATCACCTGTTGGAATAAACCTTATATCAAGCAGTTTGCGTGTCACTCTTTCTCGACAAAGTGAAAATCAACTTCAATATGCTTTGTTAGTGCATGAAAAACAGGATTAGCTGAAAGATAGGTTGCACCAATGTTATCACACCATAATCTTGCAGCCTGTGGAACTTTAATTCCAAGTTCATGTAGCAATGTCTGAATCCACATTACTTCAGCTGTTGCATTGGCTAAAGCTTTATACTCAGCCTCAGTGCTCGAACGTGAGACTGTTGCCTGTTTTCTTGCACTCCATGACACAAGATTTGTTCCCAGAAACACAGCAAAGCCACATGTTGACCTTCTATCATCAGCACACCCTGCCCAATCTGCATCGAGTAAGTGACACAAGCATAGAGGAAGACTTGGCAATCTGAAGACCAAGTCCCTCTGTAAACTTGAGATACCTCAAAATCCTTTTGACTGCTGTCCAATGAACAGTAGTAGGAGCATGCAAATATTGACATACTTTGTTAACAGAATACGAAATATCAGGACGTGTAAGAGTCAAGTACTGTAATGCACCTACAACACTTCTATAATTTGTTGCATCATCTCAACCAAGTGCTTCTCCACTTTCAACAGTAAGCTTTTCTGAAGTAGAGATGGGTGTACTGACCGGCTTACACTTTTCCATGCCTACCCTTCTGAGAATGTCAGTGGTATATTTCTCTTGTGTAAGAAGTATGCCATCTTTTATCTTCTTGACCTCAATTCCAAGAAAGTAATGTAGATCTCCCAAATCTTTGAGAGCAAACTCCAACTTCAAATCCTTAAGCAGACAAGTTGTAGCATCTGAGCTGGAACTGACAATAATTATATCATCAACGTAAACAAGAACAAATATAGTAACATTGTTCTTATGATAGAAGAATAATGAGGTATCTGCCTTTGATGATGTAAACCCAAGCTTTTGCAATTGTGTACTTAGCCTTGAATACCAGGCTCTTGGGGCCTGTTTTAACCCATACAATGCTTTGTCCAACTTACAGACATAATGTGGTGTGTTCTTGTTTTCATATCCTGGTGGCTGCCTCATGAAAACTTCTTCCTCAAGAACACCATGAAGAAACACGTTCTGAACGTCTAGCTGTCGTAGGCTCCACCCTCTGGAAATAGCAATAGACAATACAAGTCGAATAGTAGCTGACTTAATAACTGGACTAAAAGTATCTTCATAGTCTATACCAAACCTTTGCTTAAAACCTTTTGCAACTAGTCTGGCTTTGTATCTGTCTATACTTCCATCAGCTCTTTTCTTAATTTTATATACCCATTTGCAGTCAATCACATTAGCATCCCTCTTTGGTGGAACTAATCGCCAAGTTTTGTTTTGAATTAATGCATCATATTCAACATCCATAGCCTTCTTCCAATCCTTGTGTGCAAGAGCATCATGCAAATTTGTTGGTTCACCAGTACTTGTGAGAAATGCTCGTTTAAATTTATCATACCTGATTGTACCATCCGTATATTTCTTCTCCTTGACAATACCCGACTGAGATCGTGTATGACGAAGAGGAAGAACTGAAGTTACTGCAGAACTGGCCATGGATCCGTCCGGCACAGAAAATCCGTCTGGCACAACAAATCCGTCGGCAGACACGGTTCCCCCGTCGCCAGTAGCATCGGAACACGTGGCGCAGGGCGAGACGCTGCGGCGCTGGCTGGTGGGCTCTGCCTTTGGTGGGCTCCACGCTGGCGGGCTGTCGGCCACCGGTCGAGCGCTGGTTGGCTCCAGCGCTGGTGGGCTGTCGGCCACCCGACCGGGCGTCACGGGGGACGCGAGGCGATCCGCCTGGGATCCCGCTCCCGTCAGACTGCGGCGTGGATCAGCCTCGGATCGCGTGACTGCAGCGCCAGGCGAATCTGCCTGGGATCTGGCGCCTGGTCCTGTTTTGGCTGCATCTACACACATAAAATCATGGCCTGTGGCTGCACAATCAACATGAGATTCAAAATTTTCCATGGAATTTTCCACATGATCAGTTCTAATTAATTCACCCCCGTGATCAAGAGAAGACAGAGGATCGGAAAGAAGGGAGATTTCAGCACGCAAAAGAGCTCCGCATTAGGATGAAGTTTAGCAAATGGAAATAATGTTTCATCAAAAATAACATCACGAGATATATAGATACGGCCGGATGAGATTTCTAGACATTTGTATCCTTTATGAAGATTACTATAGCCAAGAAACACACATTGGGTGGACCGAAACTCAAGTTTATGGCGATTGTAGGGACGCAAATTTGGGTAGCAAGCACACCCAAAAAATTTTAGAGAGCTATAGTCTGGTTTTTGATGAAACAAACGTTCCAAAGGAGTAGTGTTGCCAATGACTCGACTAGGCAAACGATTGATAAGGTAAGTAGTCGTGATAAAGGCTTCATCCCAATATTTAAGTGGCATTGATGCATGAGCTAGAAGAGACAAACCAACTTCCACAATATGACGATGTTTGCGTTCGGCTGAACCGTTTTGTTGATGTGCATGAGGACAAGAGACATGATGAATAATGCCAACGCTACGGAAGAAAGAATTGAGTTTCTCATATTCTCCTCCCCAGTCACTTTGGACTGCAAGGATTTTTCTATCAAATTGTCTTTCAACAAGTTTTTGGAATTCTTGGAAAACAGAAAAGGCTTCATATTTGAACTTAAGCAAATATATCCATGTGAATTTGCTATAATCATCAATAAAACTGACATAGTATTTCTTGCGACCAAAAGAATCTCTTGCATGACCCCATACATCACTGAAAATAAGCTCTAAAGGAGCATGAGACACACTATTTGACACAGGATAAGGAAGTTGGTGACTCTTTGCACATTGACAAGCTTCACAAACTGACTCACTTTCGGGACTACGTGACAATGAAAGATTGCCTTTATTGACTACTTGCTTGACTATATTTGGAGAAGGATGACCTAATCTTTGGTGCCATTTGGCTAAGGAAGGCTTGATGGCAGAATAAACTTGACGGTGACGCTTTCGATCAAAGACTCATGACGTAATGGGATATAATCCTCCAATGCATCTACCGTGATGAATGAGCTCCTTCGTTGCCCGATCCTTTATGAAAAAATAGGTAGGATGAGTTTCAAAGAAAACATTATTGTCGGAAGTTAAACGAGACATGGAAGCTAGATTTTTATCGGCTTGAGGTACATGAAGAACATCTTTAAGAACAAGATCACGTTTAAGACTAGGGGAATTAATAGAAGATTGACCAATGTGGGTGATGTCCATACCTCCACCGCTTGCGGTGTGAATTTGATCATTGCCGTGATACCTCTCTCGGAGGGCAAGCTTCTCTAGCTCATTTGTGACATGGTCCGTAGCTCCAGAGTCAGCATACCAGACCGTGTCACCATCAGCTCCGCCGTGCTCCCGCATGGCTGCAGCAGCATGCTTTGTATCAGGCACGAAGTCCTCATCATACCGGTGCCAGCAGTCAATGACTTCATGGCCCCGTTTCTTGCATAGCTGACATCTAGGCCGACGGTTGTTGTTGTTGTAGCCGCCGTTGTAGCCGCCGTTGTAGCTGTTGTTGCCGCCGCGATCACCACCATTGTTGCCGCGGTCACCAGGGCGAGCGTGGCCCTGGTTACCACTGCGCCCGCCGCCGCTGCTGTTTCCGCGACCGCGCCACTGCTGTCCACGCCCACGACCACGTCCACGGGAGGCGGCGTTGCGATGAGGACTGGCGCAGATTGCCTCCTTGAAGCATCTTTGGCGGCGTCGAAGCTTCGAGAGCTGGCTATACACTCTGAACCGTAATGACAACCGACCAGCGCCGCCAAGGCCGAGATCACGAGGTTGTAGTCGATGTCGAGGCGGCGATGGCGTGGGAGATGATCTCGGCTTCTCGGCGGTGAACCGCGCGAGCAACTTCATCTGTAAGGGTTTTAATTTTCCCAAGATATTCTGCCATGGTTAGATTACCTTTCTGCAGATTGGTGAGCGCCATCCTCGTGTTGATCTTCTGGGCTTGTGTTTGCGCAACAAACATGGCATGGATGGAGTTCCACACCTCGGCCGGCGTCTGGAGCATCGCTACTTGGGCAAGGACCTCTCGAGACAGAGACCCCATGAGATACCCTTGTAGCTGTTGCTGCTGCGCAAACCAGATCGATCTGGCGAAGTTGAAGACCTGCTCTTCCGTCCCATTGTTGTTGATGGTGATGGTGGCAAGGGGCGCCGGGCTTGTGGCGTCGAGGAAGTGCTCCATCTGTGCTCCTTTGATCTGAGGTAGCACGACAGCCTTCCAGAGGAGAAAGTTCGTCCTCGTAAGCTTCTCTGACGGAGGCGGACCGAGAGAGGGCGAGCTGCTGCTGGAGGTGGAAGATGAGGCGAAGGTGGAAGATGCAGAAAAAGTGGACAGAGCGCTCATGGTGGATGCGGACGTGGTGGACGTGGTGGCAGCAGTGGTGGACGGCATGGTTCCTGACATGGTTGCCTCTCTTCTCGATCTCGATTCCTCTCTTCTGCGATCAACTAGATGGATTCCTTCTCGAGGGCTAGACGTACGAGAGGAAGGGCTCTGATGACCATATGACGAAGCGTTAAACCCTTTGTCTCGGGCCGCATTGTATTTATATGACCGAAGCCTTGATGTACAAGTTGAGAGAGATCGATCGTGATCGTGATCTTCTCGAGAGGTTACAGGAGATACGGGAGAGAAGAGGAGATAGATAGAGATACAAGTTTAAACCACTATCCTATCTCTATACACTTTGTATTCTAACACAACTTTGAGTCAAAATTTGTGGGTAAATACCTCATGCAGCACCTTGTCTCCAGATCAGGCCACCTCATTCAGGGTCCATCGACTACTTGATCAGGTCGAGTGCGTACAATAGCCACGTATTGCAAACAGATGATGCAAACACCGGTATAATTTTTCATAACTGTTACCTTCACACAACTCGGGAACCAAACCTAGATATGTTTGTTATTGGAGCCCTTGACAAATGCATAGGCAATAGGAAGGAGCTGGTTATTTATGTCAGCTGCAATCACCAAAAGGAGTGTGCAGGGAACATGCTCGCGCGGCTGGCGCCGGGCGGGCGGTACAGAGAGGCATGAGCCTTCTGGGCGGTCGACGAGTAGCGACCAATGATGGCGGCAAGCAGAGGCGGATGGGGTGAGGCCATTGGGCATCGGGGACGGAAGTCACTAGAAGAGTTTTTTTAACCGAAGTCACTCGAAGAGCTGGCTCGCGTCGGCCGTTGTTGTTATTGGGTCAAAGACATTGGGCATTTTTCTTTTTCTTCGGCCCATCTCTATTGTTCATTGTACATATGCCGGTCCGAAATTTCAGACTGGGTCGCGGCCCACCCTGTCTACCCTGTAGCTCCGCAATGGTCGGTCCTAGGCCATTTTGCAAAAAAAAAAGGTTAACAAAAATAAAATATTAAGTACCCTGTCTACCCTGTAGCTCCGCAATGGTCCGTCCTAGGCCATTTTGCAAAAAAAAAGTTAACAAAAATAGAATATTAAGTACAGTATATAAAAAAAAAATTGGTCGAGCAAGTCCGATTAGCACGCCTAATTTGTAGGATTAGCAATGAAGGAAACCTACGAGCAAGCTAGCTATCTGAGTCGTATGCAAGCTACGGCATGCTGGCCATGCACGTCAGAGCATCTCCAACTGCAGCGCTAAACTAGCGCCGCGCCGTAAATTAGTCGATTTTAGCGCGCGCATAACGCGGTGGGTCGCTCGAGCGGCCGCGCAAAAACGGCGCGCGCGCGCTATAACGAGTTGGGCACGCTGTCGGAAACACTGCCCCGCGCGGTGTATTTCGGATGCCCGCTGCAGCGCGCGGCACACTCGAGCGTTCGCTCTCGCACTTCCTCTCCCACTTCCACCCCTATCCGGCCGCTCCGCCGCCGCCGCCCGCGCCCCCCGGCGACCGTTCAGGCGCTTCCCGGCCCATCCCCGCGCCGCCGCGCTTCCGCCCCATCCCCTCCTAGTCCCGACGGCGCTCGCGCGCCTCCGTCGTCGAGGAACAGCGCGGGCGCTTCGCTGCTGCCGCGCCGCGCCCGCAAGGTATTCGACAAAACGCCTACAAGGTATGTATTGCTCAAACTTCATGAATTTGGTGCATGTTTTGAATTGTAGTTTTTATAGTATAGTATTGAACATTGTAGATGAGTTCGTCGTATGATTCTTCCGAAGAAGAATTTGATATGGAAGAGGAAGAGGATCTTGCAATGATCCTAGCTATGCATATCAATAAAAAACCGAAGCACGGTGGTTCGGTTATGGGTCGGGAGAAAATTTGGAGAGATAGGATTGATGCCCATAACAGATTGATGAAGAACTATTTCATGGAGAATCCCACATACCCGGAGTCGTATTTTCGTCGCCGGTTTAGGATGAGCACCGACTTGTTCAGACGCATTGCAGAGAAACTAGCGAGCCATGACCGGTTTTTCCAGCAAAGAAGGAATGCCGCCGGAGAGCTCGGGCATAGCACCTTTCTTAAGGTGACAGCCGCTTTACGTATGTTGGCATACGGTATCCCGGCTGATCTAGTTGATGATCACTTGGCTATGGGTGAGAGCCAAGCCATCATGTGTGTCAAGCGCTTTGCAGTGGGAATTGTGCAAGTGTTTGGCGAGGAGTATTTGAGATCTCCCACTGCTGAAGACGCCGCAAGGCTATTGGCGATGAACAGCACTCGCGGCTTTCCTGGCATGCTTGGCTCAATAGATTGCATGCATTGGAGTTGGAAGAATTGTCCAAAGGCATGGCATGGGCAATTCCATGGCAAAAAAAGGGTTCCACTATAATCCTTGAAGCGGTGGCCGATCAGGAGACTCAGATTTGGCATGCATTCTTTGGAATGCCTGGATCTTTGAATGACATAAATGTTGTCAACCGGTCATCACTGATGAATAAGATTGCAAACGGTGAGTTGCCACTATTTGTTGTGTTTATTGCATTATTTGTTGTACTGAACGATAAACTATTTGTTTGAGTTGTAATGGTAACGAAATTAAACTATTTATTGTTGATTTATTTTGTTTGTTTGATCATTTTTGCTCTTCTTCTTTGAAATGTATATGTGGGTTGTATGCGGTTGCTGCTGTATTTTCTTGTATTCTTTGGAGCAGTACACGCTGCATTATCTTACGGCTCTTTGGAGCAGTCTTTGGCGACGCGCTTAAACCAGCTGAAGCAGCAGCGGCAAATAGGTTTTTTACGCGCGGCGTTTAGCGCGGTTGTTGGAGATGCTCTCACTTTCCTAGACTAATCACCCGGCAACATAGATTGCAATTGAATTACTAATCTAACCGGACTACTCAACTCAAAACCTACACGCGCGTCCGCTACTAACTCGTCCGTCGAGCTGAAGTCAGATTCCGAATCCAGCCGGCCTTTGCATCATACCCGCTCGAAAGTCTATATATACAAGAACCAGTATGCCTTAGGGCCGGTCCTGAGATTTTCGGGACCCGAGGCGAAACAAAAACTCGGACTCTCTAATATAACAACAATAATCAGTGTTACCAATAAAGTTGTCTATCAGATGACGTTGCACGTATTACCTTAAAATTTTCTTCTAATTCTCAATGCTAAGTCTCTTATGACAGGGTTGATGTCAGTTTCATACATTAATTTCTTTCTGAACTACCTATATTACTCTTGAAAATTTTGTAAATAGCTTATCTCCATGATTGTATCATAGTTAGTGGTAAAGCTAGAAACAAAACATGACTAACTTATAGCATGCCAAAAGTTCTCTGATTGCAACAAAAATGTTATAATACAAATTATATATTTGGCATTAACATACTTATTATATAATCCACTAGAGAACCAAAAAAGGCCAAGGTTTAAGGTATGAAGGAAAATTCATAAATAAATAGTATTCCCGGATCTCGTTAAGTCCTCTCAATGGTTTTAGGTGATTTGATTATGCAACCATTGTAACCGTGAAGCACCGGAAAATGATGTTCTCTTCATTCTTTGTAAAGATGACTCCCTTCATGCAACCAGGGGACGCTTTGGCATAACTACCGTCCAAGATAATGACTGAATCATTAGAATACTAGTCATCTTGGTACATGCGCATTCATCCCAGGGCAGGAAAATTAGAAAACAACAAACCTCTTCCGGGTAGATGGTGGCATGATCGACGGAAGTAGGCTGCAGACGAGACGAGCAGCTGATTGTCGATCATAGCTGTGGATCGCAGACTGAGGAAAGCCGGACGGGGGCATGTACTCGTGTGATTACAGCAGATCGGTCGATGACCTTCATTGTGCGCGGGCACCATGTGAGATTGTTGGTGGCGTGCGATCGGAACCTTGGATTAGGGCTTTTGAAAAATAGGGACCGAGGAGATTAGATGATCTTTACATTCCCTACTTACAACTATGAGCGCAGTATACGCAGAGATACAGATACAATCTCGGCCGTGCGCTCGTGCGTCTAACTCTCAGTACAATCGATCGATCGGCTGTGCCCTCGCGGCCTCGCCCCTGTACGAAGCTCATGGGCTGGCCTGCGTACTTGTTCGGGAGGGGGCCCCTCCATGTCGGGGGCCCAGGGCGGCCGCCACCCCTGCCCCCCCCCGGGCCGGCCCAGGCCTTGCTCCGCCAGCGTCCTTCGCTCCCTTCTGCAGGGGCCCCTTTGCATCTCCGGCCAACTTGTATCGACCGCCCGCCTCCATCACCTCCTTGTCTCCCTCGTTTCCCCCTTTCTACCCGAGCCGTGTCATGGTGAGGTGGGAAGCTCCCCAGGCAGGCTGGCTGAAGCTCAATTTCGACGGATCCGTGTACAACGACGGATCTGGACGGGCCAGCATCGGCGGCGCCATCCACGACTGCAACGGCCGCATTCTTGTCGCCTTCGCCGAGCCGACGGAGCACTCCACGGTGGGCATAGTGAAGGCGAGGGCGCTCATCCGCGGGCTGCGCCTCGCGCTGAGTCGCTTCCGCGGCAGGCTGGTGGCGGAAGGAGGCGACCTGATGCTGGTGGAGCTCCTCACCGGCAAGGAGACGCAGACGCGCGTACCTCAGGCCATGCAAGACGAGATTCTCATGCTGCTTGGGTGCTTCTCGGCGTACAAGGTCTAGCACATCTTCCGCGAGGGCAATCAGGTCGCCCACATCCTGTGCAAGGAGGCGTATCAGCGGCCGGGGGTGTGGGCGGGCGGGATCGTGCCGCATGCCGTCTGGGAGAAGGCGCAAGACGACGTGCATGGCCGCCATGGCGTGGCGCACGAGCGACTCTGCAAGAAGAAGTTATGAGTGCATTGTACGTAGGTCGAGCTTGGAAGATGAAGCGTACTAAACCAGCGGCGGCATGGCGGCCGGCCGGTCGGTCCAGATGGGCGTGTGATAAGCTTGGTGAAGATGGTCTATGTGGCCAGTGGACTCGACCGGTTCATAAGAACCATACGCGAGGACAAATTAAGCTTGTCTGTAGGAGTGCAATTATTTCTACTCCCTCCCTCCTAGTCATTGTATGATCTAAGATTTTTAAGATTGTACAATGCATGTGATTATGGATGAGTCTTGAACGGTGATGCACCGTGAAATTTATGTTAATGATGTTTATGTTCCTTAATAAATCACCAACAACGCAAGTCATGTCCAGCCAGACAAGAAACATACACTATCCCCTCTCCGTCGTGAGAAACATGCACTCCTCGCATGTCCCCGCGAACTCACAGATGAGCCTAAAGATGCCGGAGGCTAGAGATTGACCATCTTTTTCTTTGGCTTCCCATGCAAAGAATTCTCTGTATTACTTCTACAAACTTACAAAGAGATTTACTCTTGAAGTTGCAGCCGGCTCGTTTGCCACGTGCGTGAGCTTACTCCTCCAGAAGAATCTTAGGAGGCACGCCATGTCTAGCTTAGGAGGCTAGCTTCAACATACGCGATAGTCATCGGCCTAACTTGTGTACTTCAACAGCGGCCCATGGCGACGAGGCGGCGGTATCGACAACAGTGTGTTACTCGGGACAACGGTGTCGGCGCCGAGAAATACTAGACTCACGGACAGATTCCTACGGGGTTTTTGTCACGGATTCATGTGTAAAGTTATGACCGGAGAATATACCTAGCCATCCCTCGGGCCGGGCCAGGCCTAACCAAGCCCAATGAAGAAAACTCAGGCCCGGGCCTGGCCCGAGTATCGGGCCTAAAAATCCAGCCCGACAATGTAAAAGCTCGCCAGACCTCGGGCCGGGCCTCTTTGTTAAATCGCTAATAGGGTGGGCCTGGGCCCGGCCTAGGCTTTGGGCTCAAAATCTAGGCCTAGTACCGGCCCGTGGACAAGGTCGGGCCAGACCAAGTCAGGCGTTTTCGAGCCGGGTCGGGTCGGGCCGTCCGCGCCAGGCTACCCATGGTCAGGTATACTGGAGAAGATTAGGGAGGAGAGGTCCCACCAGCTGAAATCTAAAGTGTTGGTTGGTCAGAGAGGAGTCACTAGAACCATTCTGTATCAGATTTCCGTAAGTGTAGGATTTTTGGTCGGTGCCCATGTGTCGATCGAAATAAGGGCTGCACCATCCAGACCCTGTGTGGGTGCCGCCGTGACGGGGCACTATGGCGATGGTGCATGGCTAGACAGGTGGGGATCCAGCGTGACGTGACCCTGCACAGCGTGGCTGTACAGCAAGGTCGCGACAGAGATGCACAGCGCAGCCATGCGAGATGGTGGTTGGGGAGAAAAGACGAATGTACTACTATGTACTATCTTCGTGCCAAATTAGAATATGTTTTTAGCCTAAATAAAAAACACCTAATATTTTAACACCGAGTGAGGACCCGTGTGGTCATTCAAAGTGGAGAGTGACCCCGGCCAGCATTCTTATTTTCGCGATGCTCCGAACTGGTCTAAGGTTGAGATAAGCAGTGGCGAAGCCATGCATGAGTTGTGTAGTCAAATGACTACACAGTTTTTTGACAATAACATCATATAATTAAGAAAAAAAATCATAAATACATACATATGACTACACAAGTTTGAATTGACTACACATGAATGAATTCCTGGCACCGCCACTGGAGATAAGACCGATGGACCCGTATAGAATTTAAAAGTACATGGTGCTGATTTCAGGGATTAAGAGGTTAAGGTTCGATTCCGACAAGCCATATGAATTGGTTTGTTTTGAATGGACTGGCTCACACTTGGCCGAGGAGCACAATGATGCACACAAAGTCATGCACACCAAGAACTATGGGAGCCAACATGCCGCCAACCACTAATCTTATTTTAAATAATTTTTCACGTTTTTAAAAGTTTTGTTCCCAGGAAAATGTTCTAAATTAAAAAACACAATTTTATAACATATATTTTATATTTTAATAGGTTTTTAAAATAAGTAGTACTAGCTTCTAAAACCCTTTTGTTAAAACCTGACTAAACACGAAAGGAGAAAAATAGAGAAGCGATCACGGGCCAAGTGGGCCGGCCTCGTTTGACGTCTACGTTGCCTCAAAAACAAAAAAGAGCTCTCGTTCTAGTGTTTCAGCCGAAAGCTTCTCGGCCATGGCAGTGGCCGCCTCTCCATCTCTCACTCTTCCTCCACCTGCGCAGCGCGCCATCCTAAAGCCGCACCGCCGCACGCCTCCGCGAGACGTGGTCTCATGGACGTCCGCCATCGCGCGCCCGGCGCGGGAGGGCGACCTGCCGTCGACGGCCGCGGCGCTCTCCGCCATGCTCTCCTCCCCCGCCGCGCCTGCGCCCAACGACGTCACCCTCCTCACCGTCCTCTCCGCCTGCGCCGGCGCCCCCTCCTTCCCTCTCGCCCGGCCCCTCGCGCTATCGCTCCACGCCCTCGCCATCAAGCTCTTCCCCGGCCACCTCCTCCTCTGCACCTGCCTCGCGCGGTTCTACCTCGCGTCCCGCCTCCCCCACCACGCCCTCCATCTGTTCGGCTCCATGCCCGTCAGGTCCGTGGTCACCTACAACACCATGATCACCGGCCTCATGCGCAACGGCCTCGTCGCCGCCGCGCGCGAGGTGTTCGACGGAATGCCGGACCCGGATAAGGTCTCCTGGACGGCGCTCATCGACGGGTGCGTCAAGAACGGGCGCCATGACGAGGCGATCGGCTGCTTCCATGCCATGCTACTGGACGGCATCGAGCCAGACTACGTCATGCTGGTAGCTGCCATCTCCGCGTGCGCCGAGGTCGGCGCGCTCGGCCTAGGTATGTGGGTGCACCGGTTCGTGACCAGGGAGAGGCTGGAGGGCAACATCCGCATCGCCAACTCGTTGATTGACATGTGTGCTCGGTGCGGTCAGGTGGAGTTTGCACGGCAGGTGTTTGACAGCATGAGGAAGCGGACGGTGGTCTCCTGGAACTCGATGATTGTCGGGTTCGCAGCCAATGGACGGTGCGTGGACGCCATCGAGCATTTCGAGGCAATGCAGAGGAAGGGGTTCAAGCCGGACGCTGTGACATTCACGGGCGTGCTCACGGCCTGCAGCCATGCCGGTCTCACCGAGGAGGGGCTGAGGTACTACGAAGCCATGAAGGCGGAGCACGGCATCACAGCGAGGATGGAGCACTATGGGTGCGTGGTCGACCTGCTCGGCCGGGCAGGGTGCCTGAACGAGGCCATGAGCGTGGTGGCGACCATGCCGATGCAGCCAAACGAGGTGGTGCTCGGAGCCCTGCTCGCTGGGTGCCGGATGCACGGGGACGTGGACGTGGACGTGGTGACTCAAACTACGTGCTGCTGTCAAACATCTATGCTGCCGAGGGGAAATGGGATGGCGCAGGCAAGGTCCGGAGCCTGATGAAATCCCGGGGAGTGAAGAAGACGCCTGGCCGGAGCGCCCTGGAGATCAGCGGCGACGTGCATGCGTTTGTCTGCGGAGATCGATCTCATCCACAGGCTGCGGAGGTGTTCGACATGCTTGGCCTGCTGAGCCATGAGATGGCAGGGCATGAGGCCGTGAGTTATGAATGAGCACTGGAGCGACTGCCTGTTTGGATGAACTCAAAAGAACTGCAGGAATGCAGAATACTGGAGGCTTTCAGTAGTCATTAGAGCATCTTCAGCCACGCCCCCAACAGGCCCTCCCCATGCGTTTTTGCCGCGCCGGCGCCGAAAAAACGGACCAGTCGCCCCCCAGAAGCCCGTTTTTCGCCGGCTCAGGCCGAATTTGGTGTCGGCGGACTCAGGCGGAACCCGGCGCCCTGAGGGGCGCCTGGGGCGCCGGCACAAGCGAAAAGGCGCGTGTGGGTCCGTCCTGTCGGCGAGCCGAGCGCCTCTTCCCGCCGTTTCTCCTCGCTTTTCCCCCAGTTCCCTCCCTTTTTCTCTTTCCCGCGCGCCTCCCAGCCGGCCGCCATGGCACCGAAGAAGCATCGTCGTTCCCGCCTGCGGCGACGCGACGACCGCCGCCGCCCACCAAGCAGAGAAGCCGAGGCGCGCCGCCGTCAAAGCCGCGGGCATGAAAAACACGATTGGAGGGTGGAAATACACGACGGAGGCCGTCACCGCCGGCGGTGAGCAGAACCCTCGCCAAGAAGGCCCGTGACAACGCGCACGCTGCCGCCGCCGCTTCGCGGACAAAGCCGAGGCCGAGGCGGTGCGTCGCGGGATGATGAATCCCCGCAACCACGCGCGAGACGCGCCATGGGGCCAGCAAGGTGTCGGGTCTCCGACGCCGCAGCCATGGGGATCGCCGGGCTACGCCGACGGGGACGTGCACGGTGGGTTCAACCCAAATGTCACGTTCCCCCATGGACACCCGGTCCAGCGCACGCCCTCGCATGCCTTCACCGGCGTGCAGTACCCTCCATACAACTACTCACCGCCCGCGTACGCCTCCTTCCCGACGCCTCCTCTCCACCGTTGCGCACTGCCCTTCTCGCACCTCGGTGACGCCGACGAGACCGAGGCCGACATGGACGACATCATCGCGAAAGGATCGGTCGCGGCCGCCGCGTCTCCCAGGTTCACCGCGAATGAGGCGGTCGATCTCAGCGGCGGCATGGACGGCGAGCTCGGCTACGTCTACAGCGACGAGGAACAGGAGGAGCAGGAGGAAGAGGAAGAGGAGGAGGACGAGGACGAGGAGGAGCCGGCGAGGAGGCGCAAGAAGAAGAAGCGGACGACCAGGTCAGCCGAGCCGCGCATCAAGTGGGCGTCCAAGGAGGAGGAATGCCTCGCCGAGGCATGGAAAGTCGTCTGCCTCGACCCGACAACCGCGCGAACGAGCATCGAGGCGTCTTGGGGCGCATCAAGGCCGAGTTCGCCGGCGCAAGCTCGTCGACCCCTACTTCAAAGGCGTCTACATGCGGGCGCTGGTCGAAGGCGATGGTGAACCATTGGGGCGCATCGTGGCGTGCAACAAATGGCATGGTGTCGTCGAGGAGGTGGCCGCTCGCCCGAGAGCGGCGCCGATTGAGGATCGGTATGCCGCGCCTCTCCCATCTCTCTTCGCCGTGCGCACGCCGATAACTGTTTGTTTGTCCCGCGCGATTGCTGCGCATGTTCGCTGTATAAGCAGAGCAACAACGACGCCAAGTTCAAGTACCTCCACGTCTACAAGCGCATTGACAAGCGCGACAAGTGGCGGAAGTCCGCGCACCCTCGAGAAGGCCAAGGAGACATACAAGCCGGACGCGCGGCCCGGGCGCGTCTGAAGGCGCCGGGACGGCAACAAAGGTGCCAAGAAGGGGAAACACGCCGACGCGGCCACCGCTCGCGTGCGAGAATCCATCCAAGATCGCCTCGCCGACGCAGGCCGGGCCGTCGCCGTGAAGAGAAGACCGAGGCACGGTGGTCGGCGTTGATGTCGACAAGCGCCGTCAAGCTCGACCTACTCCGGACCAACACCGTCGCGAAGAAGAGGAACACCGACCTGGCTTTCCTGCTGGGCGGGGCGGACATGCTCCAGAACACCGATGAGGCGGTCAAGGCGTGGTACAGGGCGCATGTCGGCCTCATCCTGGACCAGCTCCCCTCGACGACGCCGGCCACGCCCACGCACACGCTGACGCCGCCGCCAAGCCCGATCAATGATGCCGCCGAGACTACCCGCAGTGCAGAAGCCACGCCGCCAAGCACAGAGACCCCATCAAGCCCGCGCACGCCGACTCCGCCGACGCCGGAGGCTGACCTCACCGTCGGATGCGCGTTTCCGTTCTGATTTTTGTACGCCAAACTTTTCATAGATCGCCGATCACCTCTTGATCGCCGGATTGTGGCGTTTATTTCTGGACGCGGGAAAGAACTACGTTTGAATTTGCCAAGGTTGGGGGGAGGGCACCTGAGGGCGTGACTGGGAGCTAGGCCGGCCCCAGTGGCTGAACTAGTGCCGGCTCGCCCCCAGGGCGCAGTTTTTCGGCGCCCTGGGGGGCCGAACTGCTGGAGATGCTCTTAGGCTGTGCGTTTGAAGCCTTCGTATATGCTACTGGTAGATCAGAAACTTGTATTTGCATCTCTGCGGTTGTTGTGACTCCCGTTGCATGTGCAGTCTCGGGAAGAGCAACCCAACATGTACAGTAATACAGATACAGGTGATGGGATGATTTTTTTTATGTCTGACAGATGAGAAGTATCATTGTAAATCTTCAGAAGCAAATCCACATGGCTTATCAGCGTATATTCATCTTGTTATATATACTCCCTCCGTCCTAAAATAAGTGTCATGATTTTAGTTCTGACACTTATTTTAGAACGGAGGAAGTATATGTGATCAGCTCAATTAAATATAGACACTGGATTTCCGTAAGGTGAAGAACAACACAAGTTCCTGAACTGATAACGTTAATGTTACTGTGAAAATATTGAACTACTACTTTTTTCTTTGATTATATCACCCTTAATGTCTCACCTACTTGCTCCCGTATCCCTGACAAAAACAATAACAGTACTTGCTCCCATTTTCATTGTTGTCAGAAGATCATATATTCATTTGTGCTCATCTACTCCTTCTTCAAACACAAGAGGGAGATAATATACATGACTTTATTATGCACAAATTTTCTTGCCTATATATAACTATGGTGACCTCCTACGGCTAGATAGGTTAAAAGAGAACAATGGTGAAACAACAATTACACCCAAACAAGCATTTCTCTTGTTTGCACTGCAAGCGAAACATACTTTCTCCATAGGTTGGTTTAGAAAAAAAATGGTAGGAATGAGCGACACCAGGAAGGCGGAAAATAGTCTCTTTGTACACGGCTGCAGTTTGGGCAATGCCTTCGAATCGCCGAGTCAATGATCCAGTGTATTTGGAGCATTTATAGAGGCTGCCGTTTTTCTTGTGTCCATTAGAGCATAAGATGAAAAGAACCGACCATAGATTAGGTCTGTATCACAAAGAAATTTGGTCATTCATTCATTTTAACTCCCGTTGCATGTACAGTGCCGTGGAACTGGAAAGAATCCAGCATGTACAGTAATTCAGGGGATGACATGAATCTTGTGATGAGCAGATCAAAAGTATCGCTGCAGATCTTTTAAGCAAATCTACATGCATTGCTGTGTATGCGCATCCGGTGGTCTGTATGACAAAGACAATGAGATTCTGGACCTTCTGTGGTAGAAATATATTTAATTTCATAAAGTGAACTGTCCAGGTAAAGAGAGACGGTAGACAGTAAAACAGTAAACAACGTGGACAATACGTGGCAACAAAAAGTGAACTGTACAGGTATGTCAACACGGTCAGAAAGTGAACTGTTGTGTGAGTACTTCGCACTCCACACTCTACATCTTCCATTCCACACTCTTGAGAGTAGGCCACGAGGTCCATGAGAAACAAATCCTATCAGCCAACAAGGTACTTTACCTCTTAAGTGAACATATCTCATTTATACTGCAGAGCTAACTTTGAACAGAATGCCGAAAGGTGCTCTTCATGTTGGAAGCTATCTCAATGTTCAAATCTCCGGGAAACAATTAAAGCGGGAGCATGAACAATGACCACTGTTGGGCTGAGGGATAATCTTCATTCCTCAGTATCACCCACACCTTTCCACAGGCGAAAAAACCTATAAATAGCAATGGCGACAAGTCATTATGTTTGCAGTGAAACTAACTCAATTTTCAACGAGTGAGTTAGAACTCAGAAGAGATGAAAGCACCCCCTCCCCATTTTCTTGATGAGGAAAAGGATGAGAGACTTACCAGCTTATGTACAATCAAATTCGTTAGCAATATGTACATCGCACACCTTAATGTTGCAGTGGTCTCTGCACAAAAGGGTGCTCCAACAGCTGAGCAGCAGATGGGTGTTCCTGTTGATTTGCTTGGACACATTTCTTTATGAAATCTCTTGCATCTTCGGATAACGTACTGGGAGTTTTTGGTGGTGTTCCCCTACCAATTTTGAGCAAAGCCTGTGTCTGCATGGAACGAGAGAAGATTGCATCACAAATACTCCCTCCGTTCCCAAATAATTGTCTTTCGAGCCATCTCAAATGGACTACAACATACGGATGTATATAGACGTGTTTTAGAGTGTAGGTTCATTCATTTTGCTCCGTATGTAGTCACTTGTTGAAATCTCTAGAAAGACAATTATTTAGGAACGGAGGGAGTAGTAACAATACACAACTCTTAATAAGAGATAATCACAAGGTCCAAATTCATGGAATGGATCTCCTACGTGCATGTATGCATTTTGGATATCCCATAAAGGCATCAAAATAGACATGAGAAATGTTGCACAGATTTTCAGGGGAAGAAGACCAGAGGCATGATATAAGGAGAGGGCAGGCTGCCGCCGTAGAGGTCGATTCCCCCGCTAACTTGAGCACACCATTGTACCTTCCACCAAGCAATCCAGAGAAGCAGGAGTAGGATATTACACCGCGAGGTGGTCCGAACCTGGGTAACTGCCGTGTTCGTAGTTCTTCTTCCTTAGCTCGTGCTTGCCGCGGCGTCAACGTGAGGTCGTGAGGACAGAGCAGGGTCGTAGGAATAAGCGCACCCCAGAGTTCGAACCTCTTGGATCCCCGGAGCCTCGATTCCAACAAAAAGATCACCAAACGGGCATATGCCACACGACCCCCGTGCCGACCCGGACCTCGACGCTCTCCTGCCGGGCGGGTTCATGGAGCGCACCAACGGCCGTGGCCTCGTCGTCAAGCTGTGGGCGCCACAGGTGGACGTCCTCCACCACAGGGCCACCGGGGCGTTCGTGATGCACTGCGGTTGGAATTCGGTGCTGGAGGGTGTCACGGCGGGCGTGCCGATGCTGTGTTGGCCGCTGTACTCGGAGCAGAAAATGAACAAGGTGCACATGGTGGAGGACATGGGGATCGCCGCGGAGATGGTCGGGTGGCAGCAGGGGCTGGTCAAGGCCGGCGAGGTAGAGGCCAAGGTAAGGCTTGTCATGGAGTCTGAGGAGGGTAGAGAACTCAGGGCGCGGGCGGCGGCGTACAAGGAAGCCGCGGCCACGGCTTGCGACGATGGCGGGACGTCGCGCTTGGCGTTTGCCCAGTTCTTGGCGGACGTGGCCAGCCGGCAGAATCGGGTTTGCAGTGAGGAAGCGATCCATGGGAGTAGGTGATGCCGTACATGTTGCATCAGTATGTAACGGCGTGTATCTGTCTCCTTGTTTTTCATTTGTGAGAGCATGTTTCTGTGACATTCTGTGCGGGGCAGATGGAAAATAGATGTATCGTGGAGATTCCCCAACAGCCGACCCCCTCGCAATAAATCGAGAAATGCTGATGTGTACCATGCACGACAGGGTATACAGCGCTACTGACATCCATGAGAAACAGATCCTATCAGCCAACAAGGTACTTTTAAGGCCTTGTTCGTTTAATCCTCCTCCCAAGAGGATTGGAGTGGATTGGAGAGGAATTTAGCTTGTAGGGAATGTAATCCCCCTCAATCCCTGTCAATCCCCCTCACAAATCACCTCAACCGAACAAGGCCTAAATAAACATATCTCACTCATATTGCAGAGCTACCTTTCAACTGAATGCTTATAGGAGGTGCTCCTCATGTTGGAAGCTAGTTATCTCAATGTTGCAATCTCCTGTTACCTTTCAACTGAATTCCAGACGGAGGGAGTATTTGTGAACAGAGGAAGTAGAACAGTTGAAATCTCTTGCATCTTCTGACAATGTGCTGGGAATTTTTGGTGGTATCCCCCTACCAATTTTGAGCAAAGCATGGCAGGAGAGAAGATATCACAAACAGTTACAATACACAACTCTGATAAAGAAAATCACATGAATATTGATCCTGGTCCCTTTTTGAAGTCCGGTTACTAAGGTAGCAGTGCACGGAGCACAACATGTTTTTCATGGGTTTCTGGAAAGGGAAGGGACACAACAGTATGATAGTGAAACCTGAAGTATAACATGATTTCGAAAGACTGGGTCTATATACGAAAATGCAACAAATGCTGAACCGGCATCTTCTTTCTCCATCCCCATAAACAACAAAATCTCACAGCCAAGACCCTAACATTTTGCAACCAACACCCTAAAGCTTCTGACTCTTTACAAACAAGGACAACAAGTCGTGGTAGTTTCGGCCAGAAATTTCAGCAGCATAACGCGTCGGAAAGAAACACATCCACGACGGCACTACATGAGCGAAAAGCAATTGTAGCCACTAGAAAGGATGGATGGATTACTACCAAACATGTCAACATGTGCGGTTATAATTTACTGTAGAGTTTCCTGGAGTAATAATATTCTTCTACATGCCAAATGAATCATGACACTGTTACTGGCCCATTCGATTTTCAATCTGTGATGATACGTGTTGTATATATCTAGCCTATTGTTTTTTCCCCTAATTACTAGCTACCGTGCAACGGATTCAATCCAAACAAACTGACAAACTTGCATCTGCTTCCAACTAATTAAGATACTGAAAAAAAGATCGGTGATGCATACATGTGTGCACTAATCAGATTCATATGTTTATAATTTCCTTTTGGCTTCATCTACCAGTTCTCAACTAGGAAGTATCTATTGTATATGAAATCAACTTATACCCACTGAAAACAAATTATTTATCAAACTCATTATGTTGTTTCTTATGATTTAATCGTGGCCTTCAGCCCTTCATTTGCACAAGATACATACTGTATGATACCCTTTTTCATTAGGTTTCTGACACTCCTTCATGGAGTTCACTTAGAATAATGACTATGAATAACTACAACAACATGTTGCTTTCTTTGATGCTTGAAGCAAGACAACAAATATACGATGGAAATCTGCAGTACAGTTAACATGGGGCCAGTTATCTGCTTGCCTTGGCCTCCGGATCCGGACATGGTTGAGTGCTAGCTTGAGTGGGAAGAAGATGAGAACTTGGGCGCTGGAGCTCAAGAGTGGAAGGGCAGAGGAAGAGAGAAGGCGTGGGAGAAGAAGGGGGAATCCTTATCCCCTTATAAAGGCAGTGAATATCGAACGCCTTCCCACACGCCCTAAAACTCGCCTATTCCCAAGGGCTGTGTAAACGGCACGGTTGGGTTACCCACACCCGCATTGATGAAAATCCCGCAATAAGAGGACACGATCTCTGCTTTGACAAGACATGCCAATGGAAACCGCATCTCGAAACGCGGAACGGCGGACAAAAATGGTTTGACATAGTGACCGAATAGATGTGATGTCATCTTGCAAAAAGTTGTCAGCAGATGGGACTCGTGGGATATTATATTCCCTCTAGGGTTGTGTGTGGTGCGTGCGTTACAAGTTCGAACACAATCAATACATCCGAAGACTATCTTGGAGTTCGGAAGGAGGAACCCGCCTTTCAATGCCGAAGACAATCTGCGCGCCGAACACCTTGTCATTGAAGCCAGGCTCAGGGGCTACTGAGGGAGTCCTAGACTAAGGGGTCCTCGGGCTTCCGACCTGTTAGCCATGGGCCGAACTGATGGGCTGTGAAGAAACAAAGACCGAAGACTGTCCCGTGTCCGGATAGGACTCTCCTTGGTGTGGAAGGCAAGCTTGGCGACCAAATATGTAGATTTCCTTCTTTGTAACCGGCGTTGTGTAACCCTAGATCCTCCTGGTGTCTGTATAAACCAGAGGGCTTAGTCCGGAGGAGATACTCATTACCCTAGTCATACATGCTAGACTTCTAGGGTTTAGCCATTACGATCTCGTGGTAGATCAACTCTTGTAATACTCATATTCATCAAGATCAATCAAGCAGGAAGTAGGGTATTACCTTCATAGAGAGGGACCGAACCTGGGTAAACATTGTGTCCCATGTCTCCTGTTACCATCGACCTTAGGCACAGAGTTCGGGACCCCCTACCCGAGATCCGCCGGTTTTGACACCGACACCTGGCTTTCTCAGCCAACGGCAGCGACTTCCACAGACAAAGATTGTACTGGCCCCAAAACTAATTCAAAGTTGGGGGTCCGGCGCAACCTCATTAGGCGGCATGTAGGGGTCCTCGTCGCTGCTAATCGAGTGAGCGCCCTCGGGGGGCGGCGACTCCTAGTCGGCGCGTGGGCAGACCGGCGGCGCCATGGCAGAGATTTGAGAGAGAGGGCGAGCGAGGGGAGGATGTAGATGAGAATGCAGGCGGGACGACATGCGCAAGGTAGTATTTATTGGAGGCCAGAATCTAGATCGACGGGGACAGTATGCACGCCGGTCGCCAGAATTTACGAGTACTATAGTTTGAATTACACACAATTCCCGCAGCAAATCCGTGTGTGAACATAATAGTTGACGCTTTCCAATACAGAACCGTACCTGATTAATTATCCCCGCCAATCACCTACCAACCTCGAGCCGATTGTGTGGGGGCCGGTTGTCTTGCCAGATCTTTACATTTTCTTTTTTGAACACCAGATATTTACATCATCTGGTGATTTTTTAACTCGCACACGAGTACACAAAAATGTGAATTTTCAAACTGTTTTGGTTAAACATTGCATGTAGATGTAGTACAAATTTGAATTATGGTCATTAAATGGTTAGAAAATCACTTAAATATCTTTAAAAGGTCAAATGACCCCTGAAAATTTGCAAATTTTCACATGACAGTTGTATTAGTGCACGTTAAACGTAGAAAATAAATTGAAGGCCGTAAGAGGAAGCTATCTCCCATCCGTCAGCAAACATGCATTTTTCCCTCTCGGGACCACGAACCTTCTAGTGAGTTGCTCCGGTTTGTGAGAGGTGTGTGTCCAAACTTTCGTCAAACGGGCCAATTTTTTTACCACATCATCTTGGTGGCATGACATTAAATCAAGCAAGGTTTCATGTTTTTCTGATTATTTTTTATTTTTTTGGAATTAAAATGCCATGGCAAGCACTCCATGCATGTGCCCATGCCTTGACACCAATATATTTAAAAATTCCTTTGAATTTACTGCACATGGAATTAATTCACACACAAGTACACAAAAATATGATTTTCTAAACCGTTTTGGTTAGGCGTTGCATGTAGATGTAGTTCAAATTTGAATTACGGTCATTAAATGGTTAGAAAATCACTTAAATGTCTTTAGAAGGTCAAATGACCCCTGAAATTTACCAAATTTTCACATCACAGTTGCATGTTAAATGTAGGAAAAAATTTGAAGGTCGTAAGAGGAAGCTATCTCCCGTTCGTCATCGAACATGCATTGTTCCCTCTCGGAACCATGAACCTTCTAGCGAGTTGCTCCGGTTTGTGAGGGGTGTGTGTCCAAACGTTCGTCAAACATGCCAATTTATTTACCACATCATCTTGGTGACATGACATTACATCGATCAAGGTTTCATGTGTTTCTAATCATTTTTCTATTTTTTTAAATTAAAATGCCATGTCACTCCATGCATACGTATGCATGTCCATGTCGTGAGACCAATTTGTTTGAAAATTCATTCTAATTTACCGCACATGGAATTAAGTCGCACACACACTACTAGGGAAAAGCCTATACACAGAATCTTAGCAGCAGCGCGCTTTAAAATAAGGCGCTGCTGCTAATTAGTAGTAGCGAGGTCGAGCTTAACTCGCTGCTGAAATAAATATAGCAGTAGCGTGCCCGCCTGAAGAAGCGCTACTGCTATAATTCCCATGAGGCCGCCGCGAGGCTAGTTATAGTAGCAACGCGTTATAACGACGAGCGCTACTGCTACGGTGCGTAGTAGCAGCGCATTTCTCCAATAAGCGCTACTGCTAAGTTTACTACAAAATCCAATGCACTCACAGTCACACACTGACTGGATCCCCTCTCAATCCCCCGCGCCGGTCCTCCCCCATCGCCCCTCCTCCCTCTGTGCCGCCGTCACCTCCTCCTCCTTGTTGGACTCGGTACCGGCCTCCTCCTCCGTCCTCCCTCCACTCGCCGCTGGCCGGCCCCTCCTCGCTCCGCCTTCCTCCTCCGTCCTCCCTCCACTGGCCGCCGGCCAGCCCCTCCTCGCTCCGCCTTCCTCCTCCGTCCTCCCTCCACTGGCCGCCGGTCGGCCCCTCCTCGCTCCGCCTTCCTCCTCCGTATACTCTCTTCTCCCTCCTCGAGTCGCCCCTCCTTCTCCCTCCTGCCTGCTACATTTTGATTTAGTAGGCTAGTTCATATGCAACATTTTCATTTAGTTGATATGATTTAGTTGATTTAGTAGGCTAGTTGATTTAGTTGATTTAGAACATTTTGATTTAGTTGATCTGATTTAGTTGATTTAGTAGGCTAGTTGATTTAGTTGATTTAGAACATTTTGATTTAGTTGATTTAGTAGACTAGTTCATTTAGTTGATTTAGTATGCACCATTTTATTGTTATTTTTTTGTATACATGGACAGGTACGTAGTTGCTTTTGTTTTTTTTATAAGTTAATTTTTGGCAAAATGTAGGTGGTACCTTGTCATCTAATATGTTACTCGCGGAAGAACCAAAAATATCACATGCTAATACATAGATCTTAGGATTATAATTGTCCATCAAATTGCTTCTCGCGGAAGAACCAAAAATATCACATGCTACTGTTTTTCTTTCCTGTGAAGTGGATCGTTAATTCTTTGCTCATATTGCTTTAGGAAAAATGGCGCCACCACCACCACCACTATGTCGACTATGCAAGTCAAGGTGCGCCAGCAGCCTTGCAACTGGCAAGCTGTTCGGCATCTACTTCCAGCCGAGTTTTTGTCATGCGGCGGTAAAAAATTAGATGAAATGTAATAACTATTTTATTTTTAGTGATGGCATTACTGCATTGTATCATTTTGCTTATTTTACACAGATCGTCCCATGCAATGTGAGGTTGAAATTCAACAAGCTGACAGGAGACACTGTGACATTTGAGGCTCCTGGGGGGCCATACACCATGGAGGTCGAGAAAGGACGCAATATGTCGCAGATTGGAGGAGATGGATGGGCCCGTTTTGTCGCTCGCATGCGTCTTACTGGTGGTGGGTTGATCAGCTTCTCCTTCAGAGCAGAAAGACCCAAGCTGGTTGTCATTTATCTCAACCTGGTGGAAGATGATGAAGATGACGAAGATGATGAAGATGATGAAGATAATGAGGACCCACTCGATGAAGATGATGAAGACCCACTTCATGAAGCCATCGTAGCTCAAAGAACAAGGCTGAGCGAGGAGGAGGTGTCCAACCTGTGGGACATAATTCCGCCACGTGCTGACTTTGTCGGGGTGCCATTCGTGACCCGCCTGATAAATACCATGGTTGATCGACATGATATGGTATGTTATACTTACAAATGCAAATTATCCGATGAAATACTTAGTGTACAATCCAATGATATGGTATGTTGTGTGGAATCTAGTCGATGATATGTTTTAGTGTAGAGTTTGATCACATGCTTATTAGTGTAGAATCTAAGGAAACTATTAATAGTGTAGATAATCCATATGTACTTATTTGCGAGGTTATTTATTAATTGATATGTTTTCTTATTCAGAAATTGGCAAAGAGCATATCTGTGAGTTATGGTATCGAGCACGATGAAGAAGGCTCAGCTGGACTACGCTATACGCAAGGGGCTCCGTCACAACCAGTACTTACCACGTGGACACGGACGGTCGCACACACTTAAACTCGGTTGGGTGGAAGAAATTCCTCGATGGCAAGAATCTTCGTGTTGGACAGGCCATCCTAATTACTATCAGGAACACCAACCGCCTAGGCTTGAGGATGATGATTGTCTTCGATATCATCTAGAACTACATATGTGTGTGTGGCTATATCATCTAGAACTACATATGTGTGTGTGTGGCTATATCATCTAGAACTACATATGTGTGTGTGGCTATATCATCTAGAACTACATATGTGTGTGTGGCTATATCATCTAGAACTACATATGATGATTGTCGTTGATATCATCTAGAACTACATATGATGATCGCCGTGTTGGGGAACGTAGTAATTTCAAAAAATTTCCTACGCACATGCAAGATCATGGTGATGGCATAGCAACGAGAGGGGAGAGTGTATGTCCACGCCCTCGTGAGACCGTGGCGAGCGTTATGACAACGCGGTTGATGTAGTCGACGTCTTCACGATCCGACCGATCCAAGTACCGAATGTACGGCACCTCCGAGTTCAGCACACGTTCAGCTCGATGGCGATCCACGGACTCGATCCAGCAAAGTGTCGGGATGAGTTCCGTCAAGACGACGGCGTGGTGGCGATGATGATGCTCTACGGCGAGAGGCTTCGCCTAAACTTCGCGACGATATGGTGAGGTGGAATATGGTGGAGGGGCACCGCACACGGCTAAGGAACGATCCGTAGATCAACTTGTGTGTCATGGGGTGCCCCTGCCCCGTATATAAAGGAGGAGGGGAGGTGCGGCCGGCCCCAAAGTGCGCTGGAGGAGTCCTACTCCCATCGGGAGTAGGACTCCCCTCTGCCTTGTTGGTGAAGGAAAGGGGAGGGAAAGAGGAAGGGCGCGCCCCCCCCTCTCCTTGTCCTATTCGGACTAGGGGAGGGGGCGTGGCCTGCCCTGGCGGCCCTCCTCTTCTCCCTCATGGCCCACTAAGGCCCATTATCCCCCGGGAGGGTTCTGGTAACCCCCCGGTGTTCCGGTAAAATCCCGATTTCACCCGGAACCATTCCGATATCCAAATATAGGCTTCCAATATATCAATCTTTATGTCTCGACCATTTGAGACTCCTCGTCATGTCCGTGATCACATCCGGGACTCGAACAAACTTGGTACATCAAAACTTATAAACTCATAATAAACTGTCATCGTAGCGTTAAGCGTGCGGACCCTACGGGTTCGAGAACTATGTAGACATGACCTAGAACTATTCTCGGTCAATAACCAATAGCGGAACCTGGATGCCCATATTGGTTCCTACATATTCTACGAAGATCTTTATCGGTCAAACCGCATAACGACATACGTTGTTCCCTTTGTCATCGGTATGTTACTTGCCCGAGATTCGATCGTCGGTATCCAATACCTAGTTCAATCTCGTTACTGGCAAGTCTCTTTACTCGTTCCGTAATACATCATCTCGTAACTAACTTATTAGTTGCAATGCTTGCAAGGCTTATGTGATGTGTATTACCGAGAGGCCCAGAGATACCTCTCCGACAATCGGAGTGACAAAACCTAATCTCAAAATCGCCAACCCAACATGTACCTTTGGAGACACCTGTAGTACTCCTTTATAATCACCCGATTCGTTGTGACGTTTGGTAGCACCAAAGTGTTCCTCCGTAAACAGGAGTTGCATAATCTCATAGTTACAGGAACATGTATAGGTCATGAAGAAAGCAATAGCAATATACTAAACGATCAAGTGCTAGGCTAACGGAATGGGCCATGTCAATCACATCATTCTCCTAATGATGTGATCCCATTAATCAAATAACAACACATGTCTATGGTTAGGAAACATAACCATCTTTGATTAATGAGCTAGTCAAGTAGAGGCATACTAGTGACTATATGTTTGCCTATGTATTCATACATGTATCATGTTTCCGGTTAATACAATTCTAGCATGAATAATAAACATTTATCATGATATGAGGAAATAAATAATAACTTTATTATTGCCTCTAGGGCATATTTCCTTCACGCCGTTGATATGACCTTGTACTGCTTGAGGATGCATATTGACTATGCATGAAATTGTTATCTAGTACTCCCTTCGTTCCCACGACAAGTAATTTGGAACAAAGGGAGTACTACCCAGTAATGGTTTATGAATTTGATATCTAGTAGCAGTACCTAGTATCTAGTGTCTGAAAGGGAAACTGAAAGGGAAAATGATGAAAGATATAGCAGTAGCGAGGGACTGCGAAATCGTTACAGCTAACTAATAGTAGCGTGTTTGGAAAAAAGCGCTGCTGATATCGTCATCAGTAGTAGCGCGGGTACGGACCGCGCTACTACTACAAGTTAGCTGTAGCACCTTATTAGTAGCGCGGCCACCCGCGATGCTGCTACACTCAAAACCCGCGCTGCTGCTAGGGTTTTCCCTAGTAGTGACAAGTACACAGATATCATTTTTCAAACAGTTTTGGTTAGGCATTGCATGTAGATGTAGTTCAAATTTGAATTACGGTCATTAGATGGTTAAAAAATCACTTAAATGTATTTGAAAGGTCAAATGACCCCTAGAATATTCCAAAATTTCACATTACAGTTGTAGTAGTGCACGTTAGACATAGACAAAATTTGAATGCCGTAAGAGGGAGCTATCTCCCGTTCGTCATCAAACATGCATTGTTCCCTCTCGGAAGCACGAACCTTGTAGCGAGTTGCTCCAGTTTGTAAGGGGTGTGTGTCCAAATGTTCGTCAAACATGCCAATTTCTTTACCACATCATCTTGGTGGCATGACATTACATCAACCAAGGTTTAATGTGTTTCTGATCATTTTTCTATTTTTTTGAATTAAAATGCCATGTCACTCCATGCATACCTATGCATGTGTCCATGTCGTGAGATCAATATGTTTGAAAAATTCCTTCTAATTTACGGCACATGGAATTAACTCGCATACAAGTACACATATATGATTTTTCAAACCGTTTTGGTTAGGTGTTGCATGTGGATGTAGTTGAAATTTAAATGACGGTCATTAAATGGTTAGAAAATCACTTAAATGTCTTTAAAAGGTCAAATGACGCCTAGAATTTTCCAAAACTTCACATTATAGTTGTAGTAGTGCACGTTAGACGTAGAAAAAATTTGAAGGCCGTAAGAGGAAGCTATCTCCCGTTTGTCATCAAACATGCATTGTTCCCTCTCGGAACCACGAACCTTCTAGCGAGTTGCTCCGGTTTGTGAGGGGTGTGTGTCCAAACTTTCGTCAAACATGCCAATTTCTTTACCACATCATCTTGGTGGCATGACATTACATCAACCAAGGTTTCATGTGTTTCTGATTTTTTTTGGAATTAAAATGTCATGCCACTCCATACATACGTATTCATGCATATGTGTCCATGTCGTGATACAAACATGTTTGAAAATTCTCTCTAGTTTACTGCACATGGAATTAACTCGCACACAAGTACACAAATATGATATTTCAAACCGTTTCGGTTACGTGTTGCATGTAGATGTAGTTCAAATTTGAATTACGGTCATTAAATGGCTAGAAAATCACTTAAATGTCTTTAAAAGGTCAAATGACCCCTATAATTTTCCAAAATTTCACATTACAGTTGTAGTAGCGCACGTTAGACGTAGAAAAAATTTGAAGGCCGTCAGAGGAATCTATCTCCCATTCGTCATCAAACATGCATTGTTCCCTCTCGGAACTACGAGCCTTCTAGTGAGTTGCTCTGGTTTGTGAGGGGTGTGTGTCCAAACTTTGGTCAAACATACCAATTTTTTTACCACATCGTCTTGGTGGCATGACATTACATCAACCAAAGTTTCATGTGTTTCTGTTTTTTTTTAATTTTTTGGAATTAAAATGCCATGTCACTCCATGCTTAATTGTGTCATAGCCGTTAGACCAATATGTTTAAAAATTCCTTCCAATTTACTGCACATGGAATTAAGTCGCACACAAGTACACGAAATATGAGTTTTCAAACCGTTATGGTTAGCTGTTGCATGTACATGTAGTTCAAATTTCAATTACGGTCATTAAATGGCTAGAAAATCACTTAAATGTCTTAGAAGGTCAAATGACCCCTGAAATTTTCCAAAATTTGACATGACAGTTATATTAGTACTACGAAATTTCTCGTTCATTTAAAACACCATCCGTTGGCACTTTATTTCAAATTCGTTTTTCACAGCTAATAAAAAATATCTACAACATCACACACAGTTGTTTCTTAGGAACCATTTGCGATGAAAATATCTGGGTCTATTTAAGTCTCCCTCCTTAAGCTGCGCCTGCTCGTCCGCTCTAGTGCCGGCAACCCCCGAATCCATGAATGCCGATCCCCATTCCCGCACCCCCTTCTTGCAAAGATGAGGCCGTGGAAACGCTTCGTGAGGGCCCGTACGATGGCCGTCCCCCCCCCCACCCCCCCGAGCGCCGCCGCCTGCGCCGAGAGCACGGCCGCCTACGCCGAGAGTGCTGCCGCATCCGCATTGAGCGCGGCCGCTTCCACCGAGAGGGTGATTGCGGCAGCCGACAGGGCAGCTGCAGCAGCCGAGACGGTTGTAGCTGTTGCTGCAATGGCGGCTGCAAACGCCAAGAGCGCTCGAGCCGCCGTCCGTGCCGCTGATGTCGCCCTGGCCTGGGTCAAGGCCATCCAAGCCAAGATCGTGGATGCACACGCCAAGATATTCCATGCCACCTCGAACTCCAGCATGCAACCCACGTCTAAAAAGGCGGTGGTGGCCATGGAGCACCTGCTTCCTCATGAGGTCGCCGAGCGGGAGCTGGAGATGCAGTCGGCGGCGGAGATCGAGGAGCGCCGGGAGGAGGAGTCACGCGTGGCCGAGGTCGAGGTAGAGAAGAGTCTGTCTGTTGAGGAATCGGTGGTGGAGTACCAACGCAAACTCTGGCGCAGCCACTACTACGAGTACTACAACCTTGAGGGCGGCGCCGAGGATAAGGGCGAGGACGAGGACGTGGTCGACTTCGGCAGGGGGGACGCGGAGTCCACCAACGGCGGTATGTTGTCAGGACAAGTTATCGACGTCTCATCTCACACCGGCGATGCATAGGCCGGCGCGGCGGCGGATTTTTAATTATGCGTACTTAGGCTTTATTTTTAATGCTGGTCTTTTGTTAGAGCAATGTTTAGGTCAACTGGCTCTGTGTAATTACTAAAATTGCTCGATTCAGTAGGTGTGGTCTGTCTGCTTTATGCTCTTTTGTGTGCCCAAATTAGCAAGCGATGTTAAATTATGCAATGACGTACCCGGGGAAATTTCCACCAAAATTAGAATTATCAAACTCACCCCATGCGCGTAAAGCAGAAGAATCGTTTGTGATGCACACAATCGTTAAAAGTGAATGGTCCGGTGGCACTGCGCGTGCTCAAAGCGAAGGTGCCCGTGCCTTGAGACCAAAATTTGAATTATCAAACTCATCCCATGTGCGTAAAGCAGAAAAATCGTTTGCGATGCACACAATCGTTCAAACTGAATGGTCCGGCGGCACCGCACGTAAAGTTTCCCTCCACATTTCCAAATATCTAGCCCCGCCCCCTTCCCACCCCCTTTTCTCCCCGACCACAAGTCACATTTCCCCTGTTTCCTCCTTCCTTCCTTCCTTGCTAAGCTATAGCCATTTCCTCTCTCTCGCTGTCTCGCATCCTACCGCTGGGGTCGCCATGGTCTTCTTTAAAGACATCTCCATCGGTTCCTCCTCCGGCGACTACTCTTTCACCACTCGGGTATGCCTCTCTTCTCTCTCTCGGGCTATGACTTGGAATGAAGTATTTTTACCCGGAGGTTGATTTGAGTCGTTTCTTCCTCTTGTAGCTCCCTAAGACCATCAGTGGCAACGAATGGAGCGGGGTGGCTAAAGATCTATCTGCTCGTTGTCACCATCAATCTCCATGCGTGAAGCTACTTGTGTTTGATTCTGGCGACACTGGGAGGAAGTTTCTGGCATGTGCAAAGAAGGTTAGACCCTCTCCCATTGTTACACATCATTTGTTAGATGTGATTCAGACACTGTCACGGTCCCAACCCATTCATACCACACTTTCGACCAAACGCATCCTAAGACAGTGTCACATTTTGTACCTAGTATCTTAAATTGTTGCCATCTCATCGGCGGTGCCATTAGAAAATGATTTGGCACCGCTTCAGCAGTTTGTACAACCAAGTTTGGTCCACACATCCGAGCAGTCAAGAAGTAAAATACTAAATCTTTATGGCACGAAGGAACTGGGCATCGGAGCAACTACGTGCTTCGGAGTCCGGGTCCCTAATTTTTTTCCGCTGCATCGGCTCTCCAGTTCAGGGCACTAGTGCGAGATGTAGCAACAGTTGTTTTTACACCAGTTTTGGCATACATATTGGACAGCCTTAGTGCTATTAGTTCTGTGTTACTAAATTTGTGCATGTACACACCTGTTAGTATCTATTTGTTGTCATCCAAACACTATCGCTATGCTGTTGTAGGTATATTTACCTTCCTCATAAAATGTTCAATTTGTTATTTATTGTACATGAGTAAGAACTTGTAGCGTCGTTATAGTTAATTATAGCTTCTGATGTTTCAGAATTTGGTTGTTGTCTCAGTACCAATTATTTCATTTGCACATTGATCTTTTTGAGAAGATATGTCATAATTAACATGTTTCTTCAGTTTTTCAAAATAAGCATTGGTGATTTTCTATGTTGCTATTAACCCATTTCCTCTACAATTGTTACTGATCTAGTTTTAAATATTATAGGATGAACGGAAGTGTTCTTACTTGGAGTGAGTTGATCAATAGTGGCTACAGTCTTTGAAGATGTGCCTAACGAAACTCGGGAGTATGTATGAGGAAGTGAACACACATAGGCTTAGAGAAAGTCTTGTCAATGCTGAAGCATATTTCAAGATGCGGGATAAAAAGTTGAAGGTGGAGAATGAGCTCAGATTTTTTTAAAAAGACTTTGCTAAGATGGTGTTGGCGAAGAAGGAGGCACTTTCCCAGTTGGCCCGTGCAAAATGGGTTATTACTGAACTAAAAGCAGGGGTGGATAAGACGAGCCTGGATGATATCGATTAGGGAAATGAATATATTGTTTTTATGAAGTTGAACTAGCTATATGTTGTACTGTTTTGTTTTCATGTAGCGACCGTACTATGATGTTATAATATATTTATGTGCCTGATATGAAATTAGCTGTTCGATATGAAATGTGAATTTGCGTAATACTGGAATTATTAATTGTAAACTAATAAACCTGCTAAATGTGTCATGGACCTTTGCAAACGGTTCTAGCAGTAAAAGCGCTTGCGATGGATAGCCCAATGCCACACAGTTTCCTTCATCAAATCGTGTGTGATATAGTTGATAAAAACAAAAAGTTAACCAAGGAAGACCGTGTGTGATAGTTACACCTTTAACACACGATCCTACACATAAAACTGTGTGGGATTTACGTCCGAACGAAAACGTTTTCCCTGGATTGACTGTGTGGGGTGTACACAAGAACGGAAACATATTCCTTGGATTGACTGTGTGTGATATACATACGAACGGAAATGTTTTTCTGGGTTTCACCCTGTGGGATGTACATACCTACGGAAATGATTTCCTCAGATTACCATGTGGGATGTACATACCTACGGAAATGATTTTTTCGGATTACCGTGTGCGATGTACATATCTAAGGAAATGATTTTCTTGGATTACCGTGTGGGATGTACATACCTACGGAAATGATTGGGTTTCGATGCCTCGCCCGATCGCACATGGCCCCAGCATGGGTCCCAGGAGGGCCTATCCCCGACGATTTCTGAGTCGTGTGGGAAGGACACCCTATCGCACACACCCACTTGGCAACGGTTCCAAATGCTGTCACGGGAAGGGGTAAAAATCCGTTTGTTTAGGACCGACGCGCACCACTGTTAGCTTCTACTGTGACTAGAACTAAGTAATTAACACTTATCTCCTATCAATAGGCATCACGTCAAATTACCAAAAAACGGAATTCTTGGGCATGCGAGCGGTTCCGCGGCAACATAAACAGGCTAGGCGTCATCACTAGGTGAAACAAGAATTGGAAATACTTGCTCTACTAGTTTCTTTCTTCAAATATACAACAATTGAATGCTGGAATGATTCCCTTCTCTGGTATACAACTTGTATCATGATTCATGCGGTTGGTTCTATAAAAAGCAAAACTGTAAAAACATATAATAGTTCTTCACAAAAAGGTTCAACATTTCACCACAACTCTAGTCTCATCGCACCATGGGAGGCTCGCTACACAAGTGACCACGCTAGAGACTCGTCACAGACGACATCTTGTTCTGACTGGAAAGTGATTAAGCACAAAATTTATCTTCCAAAGAGCTGAACCATTTGCATCAACTCAAAGGTCTGGATGTAACGGCGATTTCTAGCTCCCAGAGCATTCTAAAATCTATTGAGATATCAGACTGATCTCCATGTGGGAAAGGACTTCCCCTAAACTAAGAAAATGGGAATCATAAAATTTACTTAGTTTCCATGATTAGAAGCAGGCGGTCTAACTTCATTTGGAACCTAGATTTTGCTTTGCAAAGGAAATAGAAAATGACACTGATGAATATCATTTTAATATCCTGTTGTCTGCCACAACAACACAGCCAAGTCTCTTTACCAGATAACTATCTTTGGTTAGCTCTCTTTATATCGTAAAACCCTACTTAACTCATACCTGTGCAAAGCAAATTAAAATGAGCCTATTTTCCAACAACCTGGGATAGTATTATGTGCAAAGCAAACAAAATAATCATGTGCTCAGAGCAAGGGGAAGGAGGGGACAAGGAAGGTGTTGTTTCACTCCATGTCCCCTGCAGCAACACAATTTGCGCATCCAATCAATTCGTTCCCCGGCAAACATGGACAAAATCGACTGAAATGATCAACCGGGGGTGAAGAAATGAGCTCACCTTGGGTTGCTTTGTAGCCAATGCCAAATAGTGCCGCCGTCGCACGACAGTGGGGCCAACGGAAGACGCTACCGAGGCCGAAGACGGAGCCCTAGCACCCCGCACCTTGCCTAGCAGTGGCACGATGAACTCCTTGTCCTCTAGTGTACCCAATCCTGCACAAACATGGGCAGCACAGAGGGGGAAAAGAAGTCAACTAATGAGCTATATATTGAGTGTGCTTGCTATGTACTCCCTCCGTTCCAAAATAAGTGTCTCAAAGAGAAAGAAAATTTAGGAAGGTAAACAATCATCTTGTAGAGTCTGTGACTATAATCAAATATATTTACAACACAACATGGAATTAGCTTGTGTAGTCAGTGACTATATTATGAAAAGAAACCACTAATGTGACCTTGTTTCTCTCCACAAAAATAATTTCCCACATCAAGTTGTTTATAAAAAAGGGGACAACTTCCACGGTTCTAAAGCTGAAAGTACACAACAATAAATAGCTTCAACTCATGCGAGCTAGATCAGGTTATTATCCAGGAGATATATTGTTTATGTTGCCCCAAATCAACACAACAGAAAGATGAGAGCGAGGGGGCAATACCATGCGAAGGAGGAAGCGGTTGTTGTGTGGGTGTTAGGGAGGACTGCGTTGGTGTGAACGGGGCTGGTGGCAACAATATATAAACAAAAAATTATACCAGCTTTAGAGGTAAGATGCACTTTGCATTGCAACAACAAAGAGTTTATCTCTTAATCCTAGAGCACCGTCGACCATTATGTATTGCTGCATATAAATTAACACATCAAAATGTTCCAAGATAAAGATGAAATGGGGAGGGGCTGCATACATCTGTCAAGTTGATAACCTCACTTGGATCACAAACACTATTGACTAAACTTGAACCAAAGAGGACGAAAGCAACATTGATTTATGATATCTTCCAGATAGATTAATGGAGTCGTTTTCATTTATTCAAACCTTAAGCTACCTAACTAGTTAATGCAGTCTGTCTTCTGCTATTTTGTTGAGAAATGGGACAAGTTCTTGCACTGATTAGTTCCATCATGATGAGCATCAATTGAGCAGGTACGTACACATGCAAGGACAGAGATACTATACATATATGATTGCGATGCCGAGTGATTCGAATGTACCTCTATCCATCACAAATAATTCAGTGCTACTGGTACCACTAAATTAGGGACTCAGCTCATCAGGAAGCTAAATTAAATTAGTATGTGAATTAAGTTGTCAACGGTGACACTAGTTTTGCCAAAGGTGATAACTTTCTGCAACTAGTTTTGTCCGAAGAACATTTTCTGCATCAAGTTTAGTTTAGAAAGTAGGCTACACCAGAGGTGCAATAACTTGTGAAAAAACATCACAGTCGAGAGGGATCGACCTTCTATTGGGAGTCATGGTGGACGACCTCATAGTAGAGGTTGAGGTAGGACTCGGTAATGTCCTCGTCAGCTTGGGTGCATGTCTCGGGCCATCGATGTCGTCCATGGAATTGGAGGGCGCCTCCTACAACAAAAACAAAAACGATCGTTTTATCAAACTGATGTTAAATCAGTACTACATCATGACTGTCCTATATAGCACAGTAACTACAAATGGGCTCTAGTACATCCAGCAGGAAATGGGAATCACCTGTAAGAAGAGTACGAAGTGTGCTAATCCGAATCATCGCTTATAACCTAGACGTAACACTAAACAGGAATCATCTATGCCATGACACGAGTAAAATCTTAGTGGAATTGGTAAATACTACCTTAACCAATTAGACTCCAACACACAGCAGAGTAGTAACCACAAATGGGCTATAGTACAACCACCAGCGAGTAAGAAGTATGCTAATATCAATCATAACTTTGAATCTAGACTCAGAGGTAAATAGGGCTCATCTATTCCATGACACAAGAGTAAAATCTTACAATGCCCAGTAAATTATTCTGTAACAGTAGCTAATTATACTCCAACACACAAGCACAACAAGAATAAACCAAATAACCCATGGCCTTGAAAACAGAGCATGGGCACAAGAGAGGGAGCTAGAGGTAGGAGACGGAATCACCGGAGAGGAGGTTGTAGTCGACACAGCACACAACCGTCGCCGCCATCACGCGGTAGAGGAGGTCGCCTCAAGAAGCGCAGCCGTGCCGGAGACTCCACCGCTTCGTCAAGTCTTCTAGTACAAGGAGCTCATAAAAACATATCACACTCATGACTAGTTCTACTATCAAGGGAAAGAAAGTTTTAGCCCAAGTAACATGTGGATAATTTCCGCCCCACTAACAAATAGTGAGCATTTAGCTCAAGTAAGAGCATCTCCAACAGCCGCGCTATATAAGCGTCGCGCTGAAAAATTAGTGTTTTTTGCATGCGCTACCGCTCCGAGCGCTCCAGCGGAGGCGCAAAAATCACGCGCGCGGCATATCGAGTTCAGCGCGTGGGCCGAAACGCCATCGCGCGCCGCTTATTTGCTACGCCAGCTCCTGCGCGCTGGAATCTCGAGCACTTGCTCACAACTCCACCTACCCCATCCATCAGCGGCGCCGCCGCTGCCCGCGCCACCCGGCGACCGTTACGGCGCTTCCCCGGCCTATCCCCACACCGCGGAGGTTTCCTCCGCCTCCCTCTAGTCACCGCCGCTCCTCGCGCGCGGCGGTCCTCCGACGAACAGCGCGCTGCCGCTCGCCGCCGCTCGGCGCCAGCAAGGTGTTCGACAAAACGCACGCAAGGTATGTATTGCTCAAACTTCATGAATTTGGTGCATGTTGATTGTAGTTTCTATAGCCTAATATTGAACATTGTAGATGAGTTCGTCGTATGATTCTTCGGAAGAAGAATTTGATATGGAAGAGGAGGAGGATCTTGCAGTGATCCTAGCTATGCACATCAATAAAAAACCGAAGCACGGCGGTTCCGTTTATGGGCCGGCAGAAAATTTGGAGGGATAGGATTGATGCCCATAACAGATTGATGAGGCACTATTTTATGGAGAATCCCACATACCTGGAGTCGTACTTTCATCACCGGTTTAGGATGAGCACTGAGTTATTCAGGCGCATTGCAGAGAAACTAGTGAGCCATGACCGGTTTTTTCAGCAAAGGAGGAATGCCACCGGAGAGCTCGGGCATAGCACCTTTCAGAAGGTGACAGCCGATTTGCGTATGTTGGCATACGATATCCCGGCTGATCTAGTTGATGATCACTTGGCTATGGGTGAGAGCCAAGCCATCATGTGTGTCAAGCGCTTCGCAGTCGGAATTGTCCAAGTGTTTGGCTAGGAGTACTTGAGATCTCCCAATGTTGATGATGCCGCAAGGCTATTGGAGATGAACAAAGCTCGCAGCTTCCCAGGTATGCTTGGCTCAATAGATTGCATGCATTGGAGTTGGAAGAATTGTCCAAAGGCAAGGCATGGGCAATTCCACGGCTAAAAAAAGGGTTCCACTATAATCCTTGAAGTGGTGGCCGATCAAGAGACTTGGATTTGGCATGCTTTCTTTGGAATGCCTGGATCTTTGAATGACATCAATGTTGTCAACCGGTCACCACTGATGAATAAGATTGCACATGGTGATTTGCCACCGGTGCAGTTTGTAGCAAATGGCCGTACATACAACTATGGCTATTATCTTGCGGATGGCATCTACCCAAAGTGGCAAACATTTGTGAAGCCGTTGAAAAAGAAAGGTAAGAAAAATCTTGATTTCCACAATGCTCAGGCGGCGGCTAGAAAAGATGTGGAGAGAGCTTTTGGGATTTTGCAAGCCCAATTTGCTATTGTGAGAGGACCGGCTAGATTTTAGGATCAAAAAAATGCTTTGGTACATCATGCACGCTTTTGTGATCATGCACAACATGATCATCGAGAATGAGCGTGGCCAAGATGTAGACTACTCTCAGTATGAGCTCTTGGGACATCCCGTGAGAGTGCGACGGAGGGCTGAAAGGGTGGCTCATTTTGTTGCCTCCTATCATGTCATTCAACGTCCCGCAACGCATGATGATCTTCAGAAGGATCACATTGAGGAGTGGTGGGCATGGAACGGGCGACAAAGAATATCATGATTTGTGCGTTTGATATTATATTGTTGAATTATTTGCCGTGTTATTGAACTATTTATTGTATTGAATGATAAACTATTTGTTTGAGTTGTAATAACGAAATTGAACTATTTATTGTTGATTTATTTTGTTTGTGTTTGATCTTTTTGCTTGTGTTTGGAATGCATATGTTGTTTGTGCGAGAGTCGCGCGCGCTGCTAGGGCTGAGCCCGCGCCCTGCATTTTAGCGCGTCTGCTGGAACCAGCGCAGCCCGCCATGCCAAACCAGACGATGGGCACGCGGCAAAGTAGTTTTTAGCGCGCGGCGCGTTCGGCGGCTGTTGGAGATGCTTTAATCAACACTAGTAAGTGTGCACGTGCAACGCACGTCTCGACTAATATTATATTCGCATTACTCTACTCGGGTGACATGAAAAAACCCTACACGCAAGAAGACCACCCTCCTCCCTCGCTTCACCGCTGCCGAGGGGACGCCGACAAAGCCACCTGTGCCCCGTGGAAGGTGGAGGCAGGGCATCCTTTTCGCAGGCTGTTATTTTGGCACAGGTCTCAGGTGATCGGTGGAGCGTGGCAGTCCGATGGTGTGTGCCGCGTGCTGCTCATAGGGAGGCGTCCCTCTCAGCAACAGTGCCACCCCTAGACAATGATGGGTGGCGGTGGTGGTTGCGCGACTCCATGTGGGAGGGTCGTGGCAGCACATATGTTGTCTGTGGGGGTGCAGTCCCAGGAAGGTTTAGCCCCAGTGGTGCCCGTCAGGACGCCCATTGGCGGCTATCTGCTTCTTCTCGCGCAGGTTGGATCCGCGTCTGGTGGGTGAGGCGACATTGGTGTGTCTGGAAGTGATGGTTTGGCGGAGGTAGGCAGGCGTTGGTCAGACTCGGATCTCCACTCCGGTCAACGATGATGCTTGATTGTTTCACCTTCTGTTTTTTAAATAAATGGTAATGAAAATAATACAGGTCCGCTTTTGCCCACCTTGGTCACCGACAAAAATAAGAATTCCCATAGAAAAGATATTCTAATACTAATAAAGATATTACAAATCGACCTATCATTTAAATGAATCATCGTATGCATAGAGCACTGGCACCTAATTATCTCAGTTTTTTATATGTTTAATCAATTGTTATAAAGCGTAGGCATCTTCAGTCTCGTTGTAGTTGAGAAGGTGAACAAAAAAAGACTTCATTCAATTTATTTATTTATTGCGAAAAGGCCTAGGATTATTGAGTATTAAGCAACACACGTCCTTATAAACCCAAGTTGTAAAAACTTGAATGCTTGTAAGGAAGTAGAAGAAAGAACCGTGAAAATGTTCGGCATTGTTTGGAGAGGAGCGATACTCTCGATGTATTCTGAGCAAGGTATGGCAGATCCCAACGGCGGTTCTTCTGCTCTGCAGAGAACTGGCTCGGGCGCCCACTTCGTCCTTATTTCTCTGACGATGAAATTGAACATGTCGCCACCGCCAAGGCCGCTTCGCCCACGAAAATGATTCCATGCACGTGAAAAGGTCGTCAGGTCTCATGTTGCATGTCCCTATAGAAAACTGAAGAAAACCAAACCTCGCTCCATCCATACAGTCAATGCATATGCGTGCGCAGGAGACATCCACGAAAATAAGAGGTTATACAGTCAATGCATCGAAGTTGTGTGCATCCTCCTGTTTCTGTCCGATGTACTCGCCACCGGCAGCGCCTTAGGAATGGGCGCGTGCGGGCGCCTGCTGCATGCTGACGCATGTGGAGAGGGACCCAGAGCCCATGGACAATGTCAGCGAGTGCAGGAGTGCACCAGAGTTGCCGTGGCTGGCCGGCACGATGGCTCCTTCGTCGTCCTCGCCGTTGCCGGTGTCCACGTCGTAGACGTCTCCTGCAGGCGCCATCCATGGCCTCCTGCCGCCATGCGCCGCCGCGACAATCGCCGTGGCCTCCTGCCGTTGTGCACGCTCGTCATGGTCTCCTGCCGCCGATCGTCGTCGCCACTTGCCGGTCCGCTCGATCCGCTCGATCCGGCCCGGTCTGCAGCGCAGGCGTTCTAGTCACAGAAAACAGGACTGCCAGGCTGGTCAGACCGGCACGGACCGTCTCCACCCTGATCTGGTAGCGCGTCGAATCGGAGGTCGCGGCAACTCCGGTGTCCCAGACGGCGGCGACAGAGGTGGTGTGTGTTGCGTTGCAGAGGCACTGGCGGATAGTGCGAGGGATTAGAGAAGATATGTTTTTAGCCGAGGTATAACAGGAAGGGACCATGACATAGATAGGGAGGGCACAGGGAGGGATGAAGGGGCATGTTTCGACGCCGATAGCATCAGACGCGGGGTAGGAAGAGATCAATTAGGTTGAGTGGCTTCCTCTTTTAGTTGATACTAATAATTAGATGCTCCGGCAACAAAAAAGGATAATAATAATTAGATGGCAATTATATATGGTATAGGAATAGTAATTATCGAAGATTTGGTGGGATGCTTGAGCGGAAGTTGCCGAAGCAGGCATTGAAAATTTCGTCCGCCGGTGGAGCGGTCCGCCTTGATAATTGCTAATTGCACCTTTGATGTCTCATCAGATTAGTCTGATCTGTTAGCTTTCATTAATTTAGATGATCAAACGGTGATAATTAATTGATGTACACTTAACGGGGTATCTTTAAGAAAGAAAATGTTTACTTGTTTAATAGTAGTAGAGAAGAGATATGTATGTGTACAACACATATAGGGGTTGGAGCAAGGAGGTCGACGGCGGCATGAGGAGGGCTGCCTCAGAAATTCGAATCGAGAGGTTTGAGCGAGGACCGGACGGCCCAAGGTGGAGGTCTCCAGTCGCAGCGAGATCGCGGTAATTATTGCGTAATTATTAGATCATGGTAATTATTGCTAATTGATTATGATTGATTATTGCTAATTGATTATGATTAAAATAGGCTCAGGTTGGTATGTTTTGCGTAATTATGATGGCGTAGATCATGGCAATTATTGGTAATTGATTTTGGTAAATGTTATTGGTAATTGATTTTGATAAATGATGTGATACAACATTGAGACAATCCGGTCCATTGAGAGATGGCGGATGTATGGCTGAGATGTAATGTTTCTGCCACAACTCGATTGTTTAATAGTAGTAGATTAAACAGTAGGCAAAGGAGCTAGTTTTCATCAAATGACAGAACAAAAGTTGTAATTTTAGCTAAGGAGCAAGCAAGATTTATCGTGGATGTACTGCTACGGCAGACCAAGCAAATTTATACCCTATTATTAAAGGGAATATGTATTCTTGGTTTGGTCCCGTTTTGTTTCGTCCCGTTTTTTCGTACCTTCATCCGTCCGTCTTTCCTTTTATCGTACTTCAAAAGTGCCTTCGTAGGTGATTTTGATAAATGATGTGATACAACATCGAGACAATCCGGTCCATTGAGAGATGGCGGATGTATGGCTGAGATGTAATGTTTCTGCCACAACTTGATTGTTTAATAGTAATAGATTAAACAGTAGGCAAAGGAGCTAGTTTTCATCAAATGACAGAACAAAAGTTGTAATTTTAGCTAAGGAGCAAGCAAGATTTATCGTGGATGTACTGCTACGGCAGACCAAGCAAATTTATACCCTACTATTAAAGGGAATATGTATTCTTGGTTTGGTCCGTTTTGTTTCGTCCCGTTTTTTCGTATCTTCATCCGTCCGTCTTTCCTTTTATCGTACTTCAAGAGTGCCTTCGTAGGTCACGATCGATTGTTTTCGGTTTCTTGTCTGTTCACCCATCGCTTGGCTGGGCCTCAGCCCGTTAAATTAAACACGGCTGAACCGTGCGCTGTAAGCTGGCCCAGCTACCAGGTCTGCTGCGTGCTATAAGCCGGCCCAACTACACTGGCAGCCCACGCAAAAAATAAGCGTTTCAATCATGGGTTTCGAACACATGACCTGTGGTCTATCCATAGATGGTAAGTACCATCTAGCTACGTCACTTTTGTGTTAGATAGAGACACAAAGATTTGTTTTGTTAGTCCCACCTTGCACACAATACAACCAGTTTATATACATTTTTAAGTTTCCTGGTTATCAAGGAGTTGTCCCAGGAAATAAAGAAAGGAGAATTCAAGGAAGGAAAGGAAATTGAGAAACGGAAAATAATCATGCCACCTTTGAAAAAGTAAATAAGGAAAGCGAATTTTTTTGTGAGCTTTTGACGCCCGACAAAACCACAGTTGTTGAAATTCTAATGCAAGGCCTGCTTCCTTCTGCGTTGGGGATTTTTCTATGTCCATGTTGAGTTGTCGGTGAAACGAAGAATGTTAACGAAAAAATAAATATCATATATGACTTTGTTTTTAACAAGAACCATGGTGAGCCCCAAACACTATTTTAGTACAATATTTTTAAAATCTAGAAAATATACAAATATCCCCACTCGAACATGCCCAAAAATATAATAGTTGTTGCGAAGGTATGCTATCTCTCTCCGAATTTTGTGAGCGGTATTGGCTAAACTTTACCGAGTTCCTAATTTCTTTTAAGGAGAAGTTTATAATTTTATTTTGTTTCATGGAGGAAAGTATGTTGATGTAGGTAAAGAAATATTCTATAAGATTAGCATGTCCTATTTCGATAATTTTGGATCTTAAAAAAATTCACTAAAATTTGCATGAACAACGAATGTATTTTTGCACATATTATTATAAATAAACTTAAATATAAACTATTTTTTCCCGTTACAACGCACGGGCATTTGTGCTAGTATTACATACATAAATATGCAAGTAGTGCTACTCAGGACTAAGCAGATTCGTTCAATTACACAGCTACGTACTAATGCTTCCTTCCTGCAAACAAATCATCACCAAACTGTTGAATGGTGTCCAGCCACCAATGATAGATAGATAGATACTTCCTTCGTCCGGAAATACTTGTCATCAAAATGAATAAAAGGGAATGTATCTAAATATATTTTAGTTCTAGATACATCTTTTTTGTCCATTTAAATGACAAGTATTTCCGGACGGAGGGAGTAGTATGAAGGACTGCACTGCAATCAGTAGGGATGCCCGTTCGAAAAGGTGCGACGGCACCCGGGTGCCCCGGCACCCCCTTACCCAGCAGCAGGCTACTTGCGGCACCAGGGTAATTAAGTAGGCAATTTGCAGACATAAATAGGGACAGGGCTAGGCTGTAGTAAGCATAGTAGGGCACTGTTAGGCTGTGGTATACCTGGCAGGAGGCCAGGCCATCGGGTACAGCTGTTGGTCAGCTTTTTCTGTATGCGATATAAAAATTAAGCATATGGGTTTCGAGTATATATTCACGTGAACATGCAGCCATGCACGGGTGTCTCTCGCTCAATCACAGAACCAATATTATACTACATGGTTTGCGAGATTATTTTCTTTGCAGTTCAAAAGCACGGTCAAGGTGTCCTAAAATATTGTGCGAGCAATGCATGTATACAGTTGCATGCCACCAGCCTGCTTGCTCCGGTAGAAAGATTCCTGCCACACGAATAGTGCGACCAGGTCTGTCGAGGGCACAACTCGTTTTGTCTCATCGGTGAGTACCAGCTGGCCGACATGTCAACTCCGACATCTCTCTTTCTTTTCTTGCTATAGGTGGAATCAGCCTTTACCAAACAGTGCTAGGATGGGCCCAGGTTGAAATCTGTCGGACCTATTGATATGCTAATCAAATGCATGCTACAGTACATGGTACAGATCTCAATGCGCTAGATTCTGGATGAACGGTACTGATAAGAGGGTGCCTAGGCACCCGGGTTCTAAAAGGCCACTCTCTTAATTTTTAAGACTCTTCCAAATAAATTGCATGGATCTTCGGTCCATTTAAATCGAGGGAAGGGTGACTTCTCTTTATAACATACCCTCCCGATATTTAGGGAGATATTATTAAAATTTCCATTTATTTGGAAATCACCATAACCCACTTGCAAAATAAATCCCATGCCTTTTCTGCTCCAAGTTGACCTCAAAACCTTGCCAATATTTCTTTCATCATATTCCGGAGCTCCACCAAAAATCTGAACATTTTTGGACCTTCCCAACCCTCACCTCCTATTCAAACCATTTGAATTTAAATCAAATGAGTTTGGATTTAAGTCTTTCAATCATGGCCTTTCTATTTTTCTTGGAACGAGCATATTTTTGCGAGTCCGGGAAAATTATCCCCATGCGCAAATCTTTCCCCTAACCTCTCTTTCTTTTCTTTCTTTTCTCTTTCTTTGTTTTATTATTCATTAGTGAGAGAGAGAGCCCACCAGCCTCTTAGGCCCGACCAACTAAGCTGCCCACTTCTTTTGCTAAAGCCTAGGCCAGGCCGCCCACCAAACCCCTTGAGGCCCAACCCTTTCTAACCCTAGCGAGCATCCGCCCGATCCTCATCTCCCTCGCTAGCCCTCTCCCTCCGCTCGATCTCCTCACCCTCTCGATCTCCCCGCGCCGCCACCCACCGGAGGGCTAACTGCTTGCCGAGCCCCGCTCGATCCCCACCTCCCTCGTGCGCCTGTCAGCAGAGAGAGAGAGAGCGCTTGCTGCCTCGTCTCGTTCCCTCCGCCTCCTCCTCGTTCGGAGTCCGGGCTGCGACCAGAGCGCCACCGCCTCGCCCCTCTCGGCCTCCTGCGCCGTGCCCTCCTCTCTCTCGCCTCCTCCTCGCCTTGTCACCTCGCCCGCGCCACCACTTCTCCACCTCTCCTGGAGCTCCGTCCTTGGCCACCGGGCAGCTGGCTGGCAGCCCCAGCTCCTCGCTCCCTTGCTAGCCAGAGCTCGTCCCCAAGCTCGGCCAACTCCGGCGGCCCGTCGCCTCTCTAGCGCATGAGCACCGCTGCAACCTAACCGCCCGCCCGCCCCCCCTCCTCGTCGCCTCCGCGCCACCAGCCAGCCACGGAGTCGCCGCCACCGCCGGATCTGGCTGCCTCGCCAGGTCCTCCTCGCCAGCTCCGTCGTCCTTGCAGCCCCTTGGCCCGTCCTCGCATCTCCGACCTCGTCACCATCGACCGGCAGAGCTCCGCCTCCTCGCTTCACGCCAAGGTCAAGACACCATGGACGCCAAGACCATACCAGGACCGACCGCCAAGCATCTTCTTTGTGATTTTTGCCAAGTACCACAACGACGCGTCAAGTACCTCTACCGTCGTCTCCGGAAACGCCAAGTACCCCTACGCACGAAGACGCCAAGTCCGTTTCGGGATTCATCAAGTACCGCTACCGATGGCTCGAACGTCTACGAAACGTGTACCACTACCGTCGACCCGCGAAGACCCCGTGGACGTCAAGTTCCTTGTCGTGACCCCGAACATCTACGGAACATGAACAATTACTTCCTCTTCGAAACGTGAACCACTACCGTCGCGAGAACGACTACTTCCCCTCCGAACCGATTCGCTTCGAAAACGCACGCTTCGAAGGTATAACCCCGAGACGATCAACCGTGGACCGAATGTATGTGTGTTGTATGAGATGCACCGTTTTCACCGTGTCCGAATTGTCGCTCTTTGCCATGCCACCGACACGTGGGAACCCGGAATCCGGGAGCAGCCCACCATCTCTAGCATGTTGCGCACATCCGCACGCCTCCTTTTGCACCGGTATCTCCGTGAGCTACCGGAACCGATATGTTGCCGTGGCATCATTTTCGGATTCGTTGCCATGGCACCCGTTTTGTTCCACCATGGTGACCCAAATGCTTCATAACATGCTCATGTCAACTTTTAATAAAAATTGCATATAACTTGTATATGTCATCCGCATCATGATAACAACATTTAAATTTTTATATTTGTTGTTTCCATTAATTTGCTATATGCATATGGGGTTTTACCGGAATTGTTGTTCGTTGTTTCCGGCCTCATTTAAACTTGCCTAGTTGTGTAGTTTACTGTTGCTTCACCTCTTGCCATGTTTAACAACATTTAATATTGTTGTGTTCCTAAACGAGAGAGAACTAAATAATTGATGTGGTGTTTCTTCAATATGCAACCCGTTGCATATTGAACTCCACTTAATTTGTAGGATTGCTTGTGCACTTTTGCCATGACATGCTTCATTAAACCGGACATGCATCAGACTTGGTTGTGCATCATGCCATGTTTATGTGATGGTTGTTTACTATGTTGTTTGTTTGTTTCCAGGTTGCTTCTCTTGTTAGCTTCGGTTTCGTTCCGGAGTTGTGAGGATTCGTTCGACTACGTCCGTTTGTCTTCTTCATGGACTCGTTCTTCTTCCTTGCGGGATCTCATGCAAGATGACCATACCCTCGAAATCACTTCTATCTTTGCTTGCTAGATGCTCGCTCTTTTGCTATGCCTATGCTATGATGCCTACCGCTTGCTATATCATGCCTCCCATGTTGCCATGTCAAACCTCTAACCATCCTTTCCTAGCAAACCGTTGTTTGGCTATGTTACCGCTTTGCTCAGCCCCTCTTATAGCGTTGTTAGTTGCAGGTGAAGATGAAGTTTGTTCCTTGTTGGAACATGGAGATGTTGTTCCTTGTTGGAACATGTTTACTTGTTGGGATATCACAATATATCTTATTTAATTAATGCATCTATATACTTGGTAAAGGGTGGAAGGCTCGGCCTTATGCCGGTGTTTTGTTCCACTCTTGCCGCCCTAGTTTCCGTCATATCGGTATTATGTTCCCGGATTTTGCGTCCCTAACGCAGTTGGGTGATTTATGGACCCCTTGACAGTTCGCTTTGAATAAGACTCCTCCAAAGAAGGCCCAACATTGGTTTTACCATTTGCCACCTAAGCCTTTTTCCCTTGGGTTCTGCAGACTCAAGGGTCAACTTTATTTTACCCCGGGCGGTGCTCCTCCGAGTGTTGGTCCAAACTAGAGCACCGTATGGGACCATTCCTTGGCAACTTGGATTACGTCGGTACCAGACGCTTTGCTTATCCGGTGTGCCCCGAGAACGAGATATGTGCAGCTCCTATCGGGATTTGTCGGCACATTCGGGCGGCTTTGCTGGTCTTGTTTTATTCTTTGTCGAAATGTCTTGTAGTCCGGGATTCCGAGACTGATCGGGTCTTCGGTAGAAGGAATATCCTTTGTTGACCATGAGAGCTTATAATGGGCTGTTGGGACACCCTGCAGGTATTATCTTTCAAAGCCATGCCCGCGGTTATGAGGCAGATGGGAATTTGTTAATGTCCGGTTGTAGAAGACCGAAGTTGATCTTAATTAAAATACATCAACGCGTGTGTGACCGTGATGGTCTCTTCTCGCGGAGTCCGGGAAGTGAACACGGTGTTGGAGTTATGTTTGACGAGGTTGTTCTAGGATCACTTCTTGATCATAGTTGTTCGACCGTGCTTTTGCCTTCTCTTCTCGCTCTCATTTGCGTATGTTAGACACCATATATGCTAGTCGCTGCTGCAGCTCCACCTCAAAACTCTGTCCTACCCATAAGCTTAAATAGTCTTGATCTCGCTGGTGTGAGATTGCTGAGTCCCGTGACTCACAGATACTTCAAAACCAGTTTGCGGTGCCGATGAAACCGTGCGGTGGCGCATCCGAGCTCAAGGAGGAGCTCGATGAAGATCTTGTTCTTTGTGTTGTTTCGTTTCATTGATCAAGAGTGGAACCCAGTTGGGACGATCGGGATCGTGTAGCATTTGGGGTAGTCTTCTTTTATTTTGGTTCCGTAGTCGGACCTTGATTGTATCTGTATGATGTAATGCTTTACTCATGTATTGTGTGAAGTGGCGATTGTAAGCCAACTATGTATCTCTTTCCTTATGTATTACATGGGTTGTGTGAAGATTACCTCACTTGCGGCATTGCTTTCAATGCGGTTATGCCTCTAAGTCGTGCTTCGACACGTGGGAGATATAGCCGCATCGAGGCGTTACAAGTTGGTATCGAGCCATCCCGACTTAGGAGCCCCCGCTTGATTGTTTGTTTGGCGTTGTTGAGTCTAGAACAAAATGTTTTGAGTCTTAGGATTTTATATATCGGAGAGTAGGATTCTTTTTACTCCTCAGTCCCTTCGTCGCTCTGGTGAGGCATCCTGACGTAGAGTTTTGACTCTTTCTCTTCTCAAATTACTAAATTTTTTTTAGGATCACGCGGGTATCTTGGAAACGTTCCGATGGTTTTGTGATGAGAACATTGTTCTTGGTGCCTCCTAACATTTAGGGGTTGTGGCAGTGTCCCCGGGAGTTGAGCTCCGAGGTGTTGTCGTCACAATTTTATCATTGCAGTTCTGGAATACCTGAGCTTTGCCGACATCGAAAATCTCTTTTATGCAGTTGTTGGTGAGATAACCTCGATAACTTGAAGATCGGGCGAGCTCGAGTATTGCCATGACTCGATAACGGATGCTTTTCAAGGTCGAGGTAAACGATTTCGAAGGTTTCTTGGTTATGTGTTGAAGGATGGATACAATGGATCTAGGTATTGTTAGTTTGAGTGATATATTTTGTGTCCTCAGATCCCCAACACCAGATTGCATAACCAGAAAGTTTGGGAGTTTATAGGTGGGAATTCAAGTATCTCCTAGAATATCTTTCCGACAGATGCATGATATGGGATTGGGTAAATCTCTATCATATGTATTTGTTCCGGCTTATTCTGCAAGCCAAATCCTTGGTTTTTGTTTTGTTTTTGTGGTATTCAAGTTGCTTCAATGCCAAGTGTTGATTCCATACCTTATTCTAAACGGTGTTCTCATATTTCTATGTGGATGCTAATCCTTCTTGTTCATCAAGGTCGTCTTTTCAATCCTTTCCAACCGTGTGCTTCTCTCCAATTAAATCCGATCATTCCAACATTCGCAAGATCAATTCTAAGCTTTTTCTCAACGGTGTTCATTTCATCCGACCCAAGTTGCCTTTGTTTTTCCCACCCTCCCACCCCTTTTTCTTCAAGGACTCAGATTTCTTAATCAAGTATCCATTTTATTGAGTGAAGTTTCTTCATTCTTTTCCTTTAATGTTTTATCCGGTGATTTCTCATGAAGACGCTAAGGAAGTTTCAACCTTATCATTGTTCCATTCTAATTTTCTTCTCCGGTGGACACAAGTCAAGTTTTCGGTGTTGATCTTATCCCTTTTCCTCTTTTCACAATGCTTTCCCATTCCGATGCACCTCATAATCTTTCACTTCTTGTTATTCAATTGTTCTGGAGTGTTGAAGATATCTCAGAAGATTCGTGTTTCCATTCTTAATCCATTCAAGTTATTTCGAGATTGTTATCTCATTCAAGCCATGTAAATCAACCGGTGCAACCTCCCTTTCAAGAAATCGTTCAACGGTGGTTCTTTTGAGTGGGCCCTAACCCACAGGTCTTTTTCCAGGATCTTACCTGACTCTGCTAATTCTTCCGAAGCTATTCCCAAATTCTTTTCTAAGTTTGACGTAAGAATGGGTTTTCATCAGTCATATGCCTTTGTCCAAGATCTTCCAAATTCTTTTCATTGTTAGCTCAACCTTTCTAATTTTCATACCGGAGTATCTCAACAATTCATGGTGGTGTTTCTCGTCGTCATTCCCGAAGTTTGAAGACCGAAGAAGAGTTTCTCTTTAATCTTGCTCCATTCTCTTCAAGATTCATAGTTCTATCTTATGCCATCCTCTCATAATTGTTTTCGATTGTGAGAATTCATTTCATAACCATCCGGAGCATTTCATGACTTGTTTCCACTTCTTTCCCCCGAAGGCCATCATGTCATAATTCCTCATTCTCAGCTTTCAGCTCTCGTTCTCCAAATCTTACCGGTGCATCATTCAAGTATTATCTAATCAGCTCGGGATCTCTGCGTTCATTTGTATCTAAATTCCCTCAAGTATCTTGGTTCATTTTCTAATTCTTCTCGGTGTTTCTTTATCTTTTCTTCGTTCATTTTCAATTTTACGGTGGTTCGTTCAAGATTTCACTTCCGTCATTATCATATCAATTCATTTGTTGTTTCCAAATCCCACCGGTGGTTCCATCAATACCTTCTCAAGTTTGCGCTATATCTCTATCTGTAATCATTTTTCAATGAGAATAAGTAGTATGCCAAATCCATTGCTTGCCATCAATTTAATTGGTGAAGGATCAGCATAATTTAATTCTTATTCTTGTTTCATCGAGTAAATTCAATTCCTTATTCCGGAGGATCGTCAAAATTCTTGATTTCATTTGTTCATCTTTCTTTCCGGAGTTCCAAGTTTTCTCGGTTATATCATTGCAAAGCTTCATCTTATCACTGCAAGGCTTCACCTTGTGTGGTCAACTTCTCTTTATTTCTATCACCCTTTTGTTTACCGGAGTTCTTCATGGAGGCTCTACATGGTGCTTCGTCAAGGATTCTTTTCATTCTTCAATTGTTCTTCAAGATTTTTCTCGAAGTTAAGATCCGCCAAGCTATACTCAAAATAAACATGGTGCTCAACACATGTTTTGTTTTGAGGAGTTCAAGCATTCTTCATCTTGCATTCTGAAGTGCAATTCTTTCGACCTTATCTTTTGAGGTGGTGTTATGTCATTTTGACAGTTTCATTCATGTTTCATGATTCACAAGTTGTCAGGAATGAGATATTTAAATCCATCATTTTTCTTCGTTCACGAGATCTTTTCAACCCAACAATTTATTCGTTGGTGTTATCTTGGTATAGATTTCACTTAAAGCCTTCCATTGGGAATGTTGCTCTTTCCGATGATTACCAATGACCCAAGTTCTTCATTTGTCCTCTCGATGAAATAAGTTTCTCGTCTCCTTGTTGATATCAATCCAATCATTTGTTTCCGTTGGTGCAGAAGCTCACCTCATAGTTTTGAGATGTTTTCCACAAGCCCACTACAAGCTTATTCGTTTCATTGTTGGTTTTCCAACAACTCCGTTCTATCCTTCTTTTTAAGGGTGCTTTCCAAACTCATTTGTGGTAGAAATTGTCATTTTCTTCTCCATTCCTTTATTCCAATGATCTATCTTCAATTTTTCTTCCGGAGGCATTGTGACCTTGCTCTCTTCGACCCATCATCTTGTTTTGTCAAGACCATGTCCTTTTCCTTGCTTATCGATTTAACCGGAGTGTTGTGTCTATCGTTCCTATTTTAACCGGAGTCTCATCCAGGTGCTTTCATTTTGCCAAGTTCATGATTCTAATTCCTTCCATTTTCAGTCGGAGTGGTGTCCAAATTATATCAATCTTATTCCTTCTCTATCTAGTTTTAACCGGAGTGGTTTCAATATCTATGTTATCACTAAACCTCTTGGTTCTCGTCTTATCCCATGTTCCTCTTTTCTAACAGAGTGTTTTCAACTTTGTTCATCTTCGTTGTTTTCTTTCTTTAATTTTGTTCAACCTCTCAAGGTTCTTTGGTTTCACTCGTTTGTCAAAGAAGCAACTTAGTTTTACCTCTTTCTTCTTCCGTTTTTCTATCCGGTGCCATCCTAGATCTCGGGACGAGATCCTCTCGTAGTGGCGGAGTGTTGTAACGCCCCGAGACCGACGCTCCAGAAGACTTCCATATATTCCGGGTTTCGCCGTATGTTTCATTTGTGCCTGCTCTTTTATTTTTTGCTTTGCATCATGTCATCATGCCATCATGTCATTTAATTTTTAAGACTCTTCCAAATAAATTGCATGGATCTTCGGTCCATTTAAATCGAGGGAAGGGTGACTTCTCTTTATAACATACCCTCCCGATATTTAGGGAGATATTATTAAATTTTCCATTTATTTGGAAATCACCATAACCCACTTGCAAAATAAATCCCATGCCTTTTCTGCTCTGAGTTGACCTCAAAACCTTGCCAATATTTCTTTCATCATATTCCGGAGCTCCACCAAGAATCTGAACATTTTTGGACCTTCCCAACCCTCACCTCCTATTCAAACCATTTGAATTTAAATCAAATGAGTTTGGATTTAAGTCTTTCAATCATGGCCTTTCTATTTTTCTTGGAACGAGCATATTTTTGCGAGTCCGGGAAAATTATCCCCATGCGCAAATCTTTCCCCGAACCTCTCTTTCTTTTCTTTCTTTTCTCTTTTCTGTTTTATTATTCATTAGTGAGAGAGAGAGCCCAGCCAGGCCTCTTAGGCCCGACCAACTAAGCCGGCCCACTTCTTTTGCTAAAGCCTAGGCCAGGCCGGCCCACCAAACCCCTTGAGGCCCAACCCTTTCTAACCCTAGCGAGCATCTGCCCGATCCTCATCTCCCCTCGCTAGCCCTCTCCCTCCGCTCGATCTCCTCACCCTCTCGATCTCCCACGCGCGCCGCCACCCACCGGAGGGCCAACCTGCGCCCGAGCCCTGCTCGATCCCCTCCTCCCTCGATGCGCCGTGCAGAGAGAGAGAGGAGCGCCGCGGCCTCGTCTCGTTCCCCTCTGCCTCCTCCTCGTTGCCGGAGTCCGGTCGCTGCGACTAGGAGCGCCACCGCCTCGCCCCTCTCAGCCTCCTGCGCCCGTGCCCCTCCTCTGTCTCGCCTCCTCCTCGCCTTGTCACCTCACCCGCGCCACCACTTCTCCACCTCTCCTGGAGCTCCGTCCGCCGGCCACCGGAGCCGCTGCTGGCTGCAGCCCCGCGCTCCTCGCTCCCATTGCTAGCCAGAGCTCGTCCCAGCTCGGCCAACTCCGCGGCCCGTCGCCCTGTGTGTGCGAGCACTGCGCGCCAACCGCCTCGCCCCGTCCCGCTGCCCCCTCCTCGTCGCCTCGCGCCACCAGCCAGCCACAGAGCCGCCGCCGCCCGGATCTGGCTGTACCTCGCCAGGTCCTCCCCGCCGGCTCCGTCGCTCCCTCGCAGCCCCTTGGCCCGTCCTCGCATCTCCGACCTCGTCACCATCGACCGGCAGGAGCTCCGCCTCCTGTTTCACGTCAAGGTCAAGACACCATGGACGCCAAGACCATACCAGGACCGACCGCCAAGCATCTTCTCTGTGATTTTCGCCAAGTACCACAACGACGCGTCAAGTACCTCTATCGTCGTCTCTGGAAACGCCAAGTACCCCTACGCATGAAGACGCCAAGTCCGTTTTGGGATTCATCAAGTACCGCTACCGATGGCTCGAACGTCTACGAAACGTGTACCACTACCGTCGACCCGCGAAGACCCCGTGGACGTCAAGTTCCTTGTCGTGACCCGAACATCTACGGAACATGAACAATTACTTCCTCTTGAAGCGTGAACCACTACCGTCGCGAGCGACTACTTCCCCTCCGAACCGATTCGCTTCGAAAACGCACGCTTCGAAGGTATAACCCCGAGACGATCAACCGTGGACCGAATGTATGTGTGTTGTATGAGATGCATCGTTTTCACCGTGTCCGAATTGTCGCTCTTTGCCATGCCACCGACACGTGGGAACCCGGAATCCGGGAGCACCCCACCATCTCTAGCATGTTGCGCACATCCGCACGCCTCCTTTTGCACCGGTATCTCCGTGAGCTACTAGAACCGATATGTTGTCGTGGCATCATTTTCGGATTCGTTGCCGTGGCACCCGTTTTGTTCCGCCATGGTGACCCAAATGCTTCATAACATGCTCATGTCAACTTTTAATAAAAATTGCATATAACTTGTATATGTCATCCGCATCATAATAACAACATTTAAATGTTTATATTTGTTGTTTCCATTAATTTGCTATATGCATATGGGGTTTTACCGGAATTGTTGTTCGTTGTTTCCGGCCTCATTTAAACTTGCCTAGTTGTGTAGTTTACTGTTGCTTCACCTCTTGCCATGTTTAACAACATTTAATATTGTTGTGTTCCTAAACGAGAGAGAACTAAATAATTGATGTGGTGTTTCGTCAATATGCAACCCGTTGCATATTGAGCTCCACTTAATTTGTAGGATTGCTTGTGCACTTTTGCCATGAGATGCTTCATTAAACCGGACATGCATCAGACTTGGTTGTGCATCATGCCATGTTTATGTGATGGTTGTTTACTATGTTGTTTGTTTGTTTCCGGGTTGCTTCTCTCGTTAGCTTCGGTTTCGTTCCGGAGTTGTGAGGATTCGTTCGACTATGTCCGTTTGTCTTCTTCATGGACTCGTTCTTCTTCCTTGCGGGATCTCAGGCAAGATGACCATACCCTCGAAATCACTTCTATCTTTGCTTGCTAGATGCTCGCTCTTTTGTTATGCCTATGCTACGATGCCTACCACTTGCTATATCATGCCTCCCATGTTGCCATGTCAAACCTCTAACCATCCTTTCCTAGCAAACCGTTGTTTGGCTATGTTACCGCTTTTCTCAGCCCCTCTTATAGCGTTGTTAGTTGCAGGTGAAGATGAAGTTTGTTCCTTGTTGGAACATGGAGATGTTGTTCCTTGTTGGAACATGTTTACTTGTTGGGATATCACAATATATCTTATTTAATTAATGCATCTATATACTTGGTAAAGGGTGGAAGGCTCGGCCTTATGCAGTGTTTTGTTCCCTCTTGCCACCTAATTTCCGTCATATCGGTATTATGTTCCCGGATTTTGCGTCCCTAACGCGGTTGGGTGATTTATGGGACCCCTTGACAGTTCGCTTTGAATAAGACTCCTCCAAAGAAGGCCCAACATTGGTTTTACCATTTGCCACCTAAGCCCTTTTCCTTGGGTTCTGCAGACTCAAGGGTCATCTTTATTTTACCCCGGGCGGTGCTCCTCCAGTGTTGGTCCAAACTAGAGCACCGTCTTGGGACCATTCCTTGGCAACTTGGATTACGTCGGTTCCTGTACGCTTCGCTTATCCGGTGTGCCCTGAGAACGAGATTTGTGCAGCTCCTATCGGGATTTGTCGGCACATTCGGGCGGCTTTGCTGGTCTTGTTTTATTGCTGTTGAAATGTCTTGTAGTCCGGGATTCCGAGACTGATCGGGTCTTCCCGGTAGAAGGAATATCCTTCATTGACCGTGAGAGCTTATAATGGGCTAAGTTGGGACACCCCTGCAGGGTATTATCTTTCGAAAGCCGTGCCCGCGGTTATGAGGCAGATGGGAATTTGTTAATGTCTGGTTGTAGAAAACCCGAAGTTGATCTTAATTAAAATACATCAACCGCGTGTGTGACCGTGATGGTCTCTTCTCGGGGAGTCCGGGAAGTGAACACGGTGTTGGAGTTATGTTTGACGTAGGTTGTTCTAGGATCACTTCTTGATCATAGTTGTTCGACCGTGCTTTTGCCTTCTCTTCTCGCTCTCATTTGCGTATGTTAGACACCATATATGCTAGTCGCTTGCTGCAGCTCCACCTCAAAACTCTGTCCTACCCATAAGCTTAAATAGTCTTGATCTCGCGGGTGTGAGATTGCTGAGTCCCCGTGACTCACAGATACTTCCAAAACCAGTTTGCAGGTGCCGATGAAACCGTGCAGGTGACGCATCCGAGCTCAAGGAGGAGCTCGATGAAGATCTTGTTCTTTGTGTTGTTTCGTTTCAGTTGATCAGTAGTGGAGCCCAGTTGGGACGATCGGGGATCTGTGTAGCATTTGGGGTAGTCTTCTTTTATTTTGGTTCCGTAGTCGGACCTTGATTGTATCTGTATGATGTAATGCTTTACTCATGTATTGTGTGAAGTGGTGATTGTAAGCCAACTATGTATCTCTTTCCCTTATGTATTACATGGGTTGTGTGAAGATTACCTCACTTGCGACATTGCTTTCAATGCGGTTATGCCTCTAAGTCGTGCTTCGACACGTGGGAGATATAGCCGCATCGAGGGCGTTACAACCACCTCCAACAAACTAGAACCACGCTCACTACCTTGCATTCACCTTGGTCTTTCTGTTGATCACAAAGGATATCATTGTTTCGAACCATCTTCTGGTCGTATCATTCTCTCTCGTCATGTCACATTCGATGAAAATACTTTTCCTTTTTCTGTCACTACAACCACAACACCAATTCCACCACAATCCGCCACCACCAAAACCGCTTCCCTAGTTTGGCCTTCGGTCATCTCTGCTGCCATGGAATCTTGTTCCGTCTCTCACCGGAATCGTAGCGTTAGCCACCCTCCTGCCCGTCCCCACCTCTCCAGAATCGCATCCTCTACCCCAGCCGTCTTTCGGTCACCACATCCTACCACGGCAACCCTCGACACCCACCACCTCTGATTCTTCTTCCTCACCGTCCTCTTCAACCGAAAACCCATCGCCACCCAATGCCGTTCTTATACCACCGCCACCAATGATCATGTCATGTGCACCCGTGGAAAGCGAGGATTTCTTATCCCCACCAAGCGTCTCAATCTTACCGCCACCCCAACCATCTCTCCTATTCCAACCAGTTATAAGCGAGCTCTTCTTGACCCTCTCGGCTTTACGCTATGCGCGATGAATTTGAAGCTCTTGACAAAATAATACATGGACTCTTGTTCCCAAACCTCCTGGTGTTAACATTGTTTACGGCAAATGGGTTTTTCGTCATAAATTTCATTCCGATGGCACTCTCGCTCGTTACAAAGCTCGTTGGGTGTGTCGTGGTTTCTCCCAAAGAGCCTGGTATTGACTTTGATGAGACTTTTTCTCCTGTTGTTAAACCAAGCACTATTCGTGTTGTTCTTAGTCTTGTTGTTTCCTCTTCTTGGCCTATTCATCAACTTGATGTTGAAAATGCTTTTCTTCATGGCACTCTCAATGAAACTGTTTATTGTCAGCAACCCTCTGGTTTTGAGAATCCCTCATCTCCAAATTTTGTTTGTCTCCTCAACAAATCTCTTTATGGCCTTAAACAAGCTCCTCGTGCATGGTTTCAATGCTTTGCTACTTTTATTCAAACCATAGGCTTTATTCCCTCCAAATCCGATTCTTCTCTCTTTGTTTATCAGTCTTCTACTCACACTGCCTACCTCTTGCTTTATGTTGACGATATCATTCTCACGGCTAGTTCTGATTCTTTTCTTCAAGATACCATCTCTTCTCTAATTCGGGAGTTTTCCATGACTGATCTTGGTCTCTTCATCATTTTCTAGGTATTCATGTTTCTGGCACAAAATCTTCCCTCTTTCTTTCTCAACGGTCATACATTTTGGACTTGCTTTCTCGTTTTGGTATGTCGATTGTCAACCCTCTCGTACTCCGGCCGGCGTTGGTGCTAAGCTGTCGGTGATGGTGATCCTCTTTCGATCCTACTTTATATCGTAGCATCCTTGGCGCTCTTCAATATGCCACTCTTACTCGTCCTCAAATCTCCTATTCAGTTCAGCAAGCCTGTCTCTTTATGCATGATCCTCGTGCTCCTCATCCGCTCATGTCGACGCATTCTCCGCTATTTAAAAGGCACTCTTGATCACGGTCTCCTTATTAATTCTTCTTCACCTACAAGCTTGCGGTTTATTACGATGCGATGGGCAGGTTGTCCGGATACTCGACGATCTACATCCGGATTTTGCGTTTATTTGGGTGATAATCTTGTTTCTTGGTGTTCTAAAAGGCGTGTGTGATTTCCGGGTCTTCTCACGAGGCTGAGTATAGGCGGTTGCTCACGCCTGTGGCGAGGCGGTGTGGCTCGGCAGCTTCTCGTTGAACTTCATCGTCCGCTCCCACGTGCTACCATTGTTTACTGTGATACCATCTCTGCAGTATACATGGCTTCCAATCCAGTTCAACATCGTCGCACAAAGCACATTGAGATTGGCATTCACTTTGTTCGTGAAAAGGTGGATCTTGGTGAGGTTTGCGTTCTTCATCTTCCTACAAGTGCCCAATTTGCTGACATTTTTACCAAAGGACTCCCGACTGCATCGTTCACCGACATACTCTCCATTCTCAACATTGTTTCACCTGACGTTGAGACTACGGGGGGATCTTAGAGTATAAAGTCTATTCGTATTGTAATCTATCTCTATTAGTCTAGTCTTGGAGCCCAAGCTTTGTAATCTATATAAACAGCCCTTGAGGCCCCAATCAATACAACAATTACTTCTCCAATATCTCAATCTATCACAAGGCAAGGGAGGTGAGCCAAGGTAAGGCCGAAGCTCGAAAGGAGCAGAACAACGCCAAGACCAAGACCACAAAGAGCAAAGGGGACGAAGCGGACTCCCCCGGCAAGATCCTTGCCGGGAGGCGGTTTTAGCAAACTCGGCAAGACCCTTGCCGTAGCAGCTTGCCCCACACCTATGGAGCGAATCACCCTTGAGTCCCCTGCCCCCATGGGGCAAGGATTCGGGAGACATCCCCGTGGTGGCATGCAGATCTTTGTGAAGACATTCATGATCAGATACACACTATAGAAGATGACGACCCTTGGCGGGATCCCAGCCAAGGAGGACCATAAGGCCCGGCAAGAACCTTGCGGGGATGACAACAGCGCCACGGCAAGACCCTTGCGGGGCTACGGCGAGCCCTCGCCAAGAACACCGAGGGCCACCATCGAGCCCACGCCAATCAAACCTCCACCACCGTTCGCATGCATTGCCGCCGAACCAGTTGGGCAGGCACTGCGTGGAGGCAGCGGATCTTCGTGGAGACCCACCGCTGCGCCACCTCGGCTGCACCGCTCGCCTACATGGCACTGCTGGCACCGCTGGCCGCGGCGTGTCGACATGAAAGGGAGCGGCGACGACGAGACAGGCTCTCCCGTCCCGATAAAGCAAGGACACCTAAGCAAGGCGCATTAAAGGCACCTTGTCATGTAATGCGAGGATAAATTCGCATCATTGTGCCCTTTCCACCTCCTGTGTGCCTTTGTGGCAACCCCTTTCCCTATAAAAGGAGGCCCAAGGCGACCGGGAGGAGGATTCGCTTTTGGAGCTCCTCATGCCCCATTGCTAGTTCAAGAACACAGATAAACAAACCACCAAAGCAGGAGTAGGGTTTTACGCATCCTCACGGCCCGAACCTGGATAAAGAAACCGTGTGCTATATGTTTGATCCGCTCTTCTCACGACCCCGTGCCCCGTGACCGTAGTAGGGATTCTTGTGATCCCATAGGTGTCATTCCCACCGACAATATGATCCATGCACGGGGACAAATTTAGCTTGTTTGTAGAAGTGCAATTATTTCTAGTCCCTCCCTCCTGGTCATTGTATAATCTAAGATTTTTAAGATTGTACAATGTATTTGATTATGGATGAGTCTTGAACGGTGATGCACCGTGATATTTGTGCTAATGATGTTTATGTTCCCTATTAAATCACCGACAACACAAGTTATATCCGCCACTACCGGAACAGGGCTTGATGCCGATGGCCAAAAGCATGCCGACGGCCACCGTCATCCTATTCTAGACTATGCCGACAGCTGGCCCCAGGCCGTCGGCGTACAACGGCCGTCGGGCTATCCCAGTATATGCTGACAGCCCCCGTCGGCAAAGAATGGCCGTCGGTATAGACGAATCTACGCCTACAGCTGCCGTCTGCATAGCTGCGGGCCCGGCGACCACGCCCGTGACAGGCGGCTAACGGAGTTAGATCTATGCCGACGGCAGGGACTGGTGGCCGTCGGCATAGATACGAACGCCACGTCATCGATCCAAAGCGCACCGACCAAGGCCTATGCCGACAGCTGCCTTTAGCATAGATGGCACGTCATCAATCCGCACCGCGCCGTCCATCTGCCCTGGCCGCAACTATGCCGGCGGCTTTGCGTCGCATATATATATATATATATATATATGTATATATATTGCTTTTTTTCATAGCTATATTATATGTTTTCTTACATATTATTATTTGACTAACTTACATATAGCATGTTTTAATATAAGCATACATACATTATTTTTGGTTCTTTACGAAGGGGTGTGACCCCCCTCACGGCCGGCGCCGCCGCCGGCCGGCACCTGGAGTGGGGAACAGCCGCATCGAGTCTATAGGAAGGGGACTTTGCTCCGGGGTTTGGCGGGACGGGGGCCCTGGGGGGGGGGGGGGTAGCAATGCCACCGGAGCATCCTACCGGGCCCTCATACATGTCGGGTGGTGTTGTGGCATGTATGAAGAGGCGGCACATGTCTCCGGTGCGTGGCCCCCCTCACGGACGACGCCACGCCGCCTGGGCTTTGGAGAAGCGGACGTTGGGTCTACGGAGGGATGTAGCTGTGGGTTTGGCCGGATGTTGCTCCTGTGTGTCCTCTCAGGCTGACTGACACAACCAGTGGAGAGGTCCTTTGTTCAAAGCTTGTCCGTGGGAAGTCAAAGGGCTAGATCTCGTGGTCAACCACTCCAGGGTTAGGCGGGACGGGGGCCCTGGGGTTAGCAACCACTGGAGCGTCGCACCAGCCCCTCATACATGCAGGGTGGTGTTGTGGCATGTCGGAAGAGGCGGCACGCGTCTCCGGGACGTGGCCCCCCTCACGGACGGCGCCGCGCCGCACTGGAGGGAGAAGCAGACGCGTCGGGTCTACGGAGGGATGTAGCTGTGGGTTTGGCTCGTATGTTGCTCCCAGGTGTACCTCTCTGCTGACCTGACACAACCGGGTGGAGAGGTCCACTGGTCAAAGCCCGTCCATCGGAAGTCAAAGGGCTAGATCTCGTGGTCAACCGCTCGAGGATAGGCGGGACGGTGGCCAGGGGGGAGGGTAGCAATGCCGGAGCGTCGACCGCCCCTCATACATGCGGGTGGTGTTGTGGCATGTCAGAAGAAGAGGTAGCGTAGCTCTGTGGTATGCCCCCTCACGGACGGTGATGACACTGTAGTAGGCGTTCTGCGGTAACGGTGCGGCGTGAATATTATTAAATACTCGGATTGCGATAAAATCATGAGTTTTTTACACGACGTGGGCACATGTGCTATAGGAACGATGCTAATTTTTTATAATATTTGGTGATGGAGAAGTATCCGAACAATTCCCTCTACGCGGACTGCCCTTCGCATGTCTACGATAGTGGCCGGCGGCCTCCGTGGGATAGCATGCCGCCAATCTTGCGTACGCGGCTTCTCACAAGTCTGAAAGTGTTGTGGTGGTTGCAAACGCCCGGCACGCGTCTTCGAGGCGTGGCCTCCCAGCTCACGGACGGCGCCGCCGCCGGCACCTGGAGGGGGAAACGGACGCGTCGGGTCTACACGGAGGGAATGTAGCCGTGGGTTTGGCCCGGATGTTGCTCCCATGTGTCCCTGTGTGCTGACCTGACACAACCGGGTGGAGAGGTCCACTGTTCAAAGCCCGCCCGTGGGAAGTCAAAGGGCTAGATCTCGTGGTCAACCGCTCCAGGGTTAGACGGGACGGGGGCCCTGAGGTGTAGCAATACCACCGGAGCGTCACACCGACCCCTCATACATGCGGGGTGGTGTTGTGGCATGTCCGAAGAGACGACACGCGTCTCCAGGATGTGGCCCCCCTCATGGACGGCGCCGCCGCCGGCACCTAGAGAAGCAGACGTCGGGTCTACGGAGGGATGTAGCTGTGGGTTTGGCCGGATGTTGCTCCCAGGTGTCCCTTTGTGCTGACCTAACACAACCGGGTGGAGAGGTCCACAGGTCAAAGCCCGTTCGTGGGAAGTCAAAGGGTTAGATCTCGTGGTCAACTGCTCCAGGGTTAGGCGGGACGGGGGGCGTGGGGGAGGGGGGTAACAATGCCACTGGAGCGTCGCACCGGCCCCTCATACATGCAGGGTGGTGTTGTGGCATGTCCGAAGAGGCGGCACGCGTCTCCGGGGTGTGGCCCCCCTTACGGACGGCGATGACACAGTAGTAGATGTTCTGCGGTAACGGTGCGGCGTGAATATTATTAAATACTCGGATCGCGATAAAATCATGAATTGTTTACACGAAGTGGGCACATGTGCTATAGGAACGACGCTAACTTTTCATAATTTTTGGTGATGGAGAAGTATCCAAACAATTCCCTCTACGTGGATTGCCCTTCGCGTGTCTACGACTGTGGCCGGTGGCCTCCGTGGGCTAGCATGCCGCCAATCTTGCGTATGCGGCTACTCACAAGTCTGAAAGTGTTGTGGCGGTTGCAAACGCCCGGCATGTGTCTCCAGGGCGTGGCCTCCCTCACGAACGGCGCCGCCAGCGGCACCTAGAGGGGGGAAACGGACGCGTCGGGTCTACACGGAGGGGATGTAGCTGTGGGTTTGGCCCGAATATTGCTCCCAGGTGTCCCTTGTGTTGTGGCATGTCCGAAGAGGCGGCACGCGTCTCTGGGGGTGTGGCCCTCCTCACGGACGGTGCTGCCGCCGGCACCCGGAGGGGGGAAACGGACGCGTCGGGTCTACATGGAGGGGATGTAGTTGTGGGTTTGGCCCGGATGTTGCTCCCAGGTGTCTGGGAGCACCAACCATCTCCCTCTGACGGACTTAGATCCGCCGCCGCCCCCCCCCCACCGTCGACGACCCCCTCCCCCTTCACTCACCTGACCAACTAAGCTCCAAAACGAGCACGCGAGGCGGCGGCCATGGCGCTCCCGGACCCGCGACCAGGCCACGTCCTCGGCGGACGAAGCTACTCGAGTTCGGCGCCTCCCCTCCCCTCCCCTCTGTGTGGTTCCGGGAGAGGAGAGGTGGAGGGGTCGGGGGAGTAGACCCCAGAGGAGGAGGCGGTGGGGGGAGAGCACCTAGAGGAGGAGGTGGTGGGGGGAGAGGCAATCGGGGCAAAAAACTCCAGGCTTTGTCCGAAATAAGAGGGTCTTCTTCGATGCCCTCCTATACAGAGGCACCTTCTGAGTCTGAGGAGGAGGAGTATGTTCCTGATGGCGAGGAGGAGGAGGGTGAGGAGGAGGAGGGCGAGGATGAGGAGGCCGAGGAGGAGGAGGCCGAGGAGGAGGGAGAGGAGGGTGGTGGAGGGGAGGTTGACCCCGAGTTGTGGGGTGACTTACCACCGGGTGCTCCGCGGGGGTGGCTGCGTGGTAATGCCGGACTACCTATACCACCTTTTATCGAGGCGCACAGTGGCTCCTTGAACCTGCGGGGACAGAGTAAGTGCCTCTCAATCATATTTTCAACACATGACAACATTTTCTTATTGTACACATGGCAATCCTTTGATTCTTTTGCAGTAACTGGATCCTTCGCGGAAAGGGCCGTAAACCGAACGGCCTTATCACTGTCCTGTTGAAGGCGTTTTGGCCTGGCCTATTCTGCCCGCGGCCAGACAGGGACCCATAGTTGTGGATTTTGACCATGAGCTGGGCCCACTACGAGGCTTGTAGTAACGCGGAGTACGGGACGACCGCTAAGGCTGTGATCACCAAATTTTGGGTAAGTTCTCTTCTGAATCACTTGTCTTCAGTTTTGTTCATAGTTTATCATTGAATCACTCAACTCATGCCTTGTTTGCTTTTTGTTTATGCATGATTGCAGCAACTCTATAGAGTTCTTGACGAGCACAAGGCCAGAGCCGACGTGGTCTTGCTTGCGGCTGCGAAGAAGAAATCTCGTCAGTTGCAGTACGAGGTGCGCTAGGTTGCCGTCTCGCAGTACTACCACTACTACCTGCACCAAAAGATGACCAAAACTCAAGCGCAGAAGCAACGACTTACCTTGAACATGGAGCAGTTCAAGCAGTCAACTATATGTTTCGTGCTCACATGTCATTCTTCCAAAATTTGCATAGGTTGTTCCTCGTTGGTGCCATGGAAGGCATGACGGATGGGCGAGTTTGGTGGATAGGTGGCTCGGCGATGATGCAGAGTTTGCTGCCAAGAGCATCAAGGCCCGGGCTAACCGTGGAAAAGACGGGACACACGGCCAAGGAAACAGGAACCACTGGGGCTTCAAGGCCATGAAGATATATCTATATGCATGATGCATTTTTGTTCTTCTTTACCGTCATGTTCTTTTGTATGGCTAACTTCTGTTTGACGTTGCTGGAGGACAATTCAAAGAGGCCGCTCTCACACATTGAGTCGTGGAAGCTGGCCCACGAGCGGAGTGATCCCAAGGACGGCGAGAGCCAGTACTACGGCAAGACCGAGGAACACCTGGAGTCTTACACTTAGAACTACCAGAAGTTGCATCCGGATGTTCCTGTTCCTGAGGTCGCCCAGTCTCAGATCAACGACACGGCGGTGGTGGCCATCCAGGGGAAGTCACATGGTCGGTATCCGTGTTTCGATGGCTTGATCAATCCTTTGATCTTGTACACACGGCTTCGGGCTACCAACCTGAGCCAGTTAGAGAGTACCGGGCGTCCATAGACTCCCTTGGCCTGCCAGCATGCTGTAAGTACTTCCCCTTTATCTTCTTCTCTCTAGCATTCTCAGTTTATTTTCAAACAACCTAAATTATGTAGGCATATAAGGCCTTTGTCGTGAAGGAAATATGCCCTAGAGGCAATAATAAAGTTATTATTTATTTCCTTATATCATGATAAATGTTTATTATTCATGCTAGAATTGTATTAACCGGAAACATAATACATGTGTGAATACATAGACAAACATATAGTCACTAGTATGCCTCTACTTGACTAGCTCATTAATCAAAGATGGTTATGTTTCCTAACCATAGACATGTGTTGTCATTTGATTAATGGGATCACATCATTAGGAGAATGGTGTGATTGACATGACCCATTCCGTTAGCCTAGCACTTGATCGTTTAGTATATTGCTATTGCTTTCTTCATGACTTATACATGTTCTGTAACTATGAGATTATGCAACTCCGTTTACGGAGGAACACTTTGGGTGCTACCAAGCGTCCACAACGAATCGGGTGATTATAAAGGAGTACTACAGGTGTCTCCAAAGGTACATGTTGGGTTGGCGTATTTGAGATTAGGTTTTGTCACTCCGATTGTCGGAGAGGTATCTCTAGGCCTTCTCGGTAATACACATCACATAAGCCTTGCAAGCATTGCAACTAATAAGTTAGTTGTGAGATGATGTATTACGGAACGAGTAAAGAGACTTGCGATAGCGAGATTGAACTAGGTATTGGATACCGACGATCAAATCTCGGGCAAGTAACATACCGATGACAAAGGGAACAACGTATGTTGTTATGCGGTTTGACCGATAAAGATCTTCGTAGAATATGTAGGAACCAATATGGGCATCCAGGTTCCGCTATTGGTTATTGACCGAGAATAGTTCTAGGTCATGTCTACATAGTTCTCGAACCCGTAGGGTCCGCACGCTTAACGTTACGATGACAGTTTATTATGAGTTTATAAGTTTTGATGTACGAAGTTTGTTCGAGTCCGGATGTGATCACGGACATGACGAGGAGTCTCAAATGGTCGAGACATAAAGATCGATATATTGGAAGCCTATGTTTGGACTTGAAAGGTTCCGGATGAAAGCGGATTTTACGGAACACCGGGGTTACGGAACCCTCCGGGGTCAATGGGCCTTGATGGGCCATAAGGGAGAAGAGGAGGGCGGCCAGGGCAGGCAGGCGCCCCCCCCCTCTAGTCGAATAGGACAAGAGAGAGGCGGCGCCCCTCCCTCTTCCCCTTCCCCAAGACCTAATCCAACTAGGAAGGGGGGGAGTCCTACTCGGTGGGAGTAGGACTCCTCCAGCGCCTCCCTAGGGCCGGCCGCACCCCTTGCTCCTTTATATACGGGGCAGGGGGCACCCCATGACACACAAGTTGATCTACGTGATCGTTCCTTAGCCGTGCGGTGCCCCCTCCACCATATTCCACCTCGGTCATATCGTCGCGGAGTTTAGGCGAAGCCTGCGCCGGTGGAGCATCATCATCGTCACCACGCCGTCAGGTTGACGGAACTCATCCCCGACGCTTTGCTGGATCGGGCCGGGGATCGTCATCGAGCTGAACGTGTGCTGAACTCGGAGGTGCCGTGCGTTCGGTACTTGGATCGGTCGGATCGTGAAGACGTACGACTACATCAACCACATTGTTATAACGCTTCCGCTTACGGTCTACGATGCCATCACCATGATCTTGCGTGTGCGTAGGAATTTTTTTGAAATTACTACGTTCCCCAACAGTGGCATCCGAGCCTGGTTTTATGCGTTGATGTCATATGCACGAGTAGAACACAAGTGAGTTGTGGGCGATATAAGTCATACTGCTTACCAGCATGTCATACTTTTGTTCGGCGGTATTGTGAGATGAAGCGGCCCGGACCGACATTACGCGTACGCTTACGCGAGACTGGTTTCACCGCTTCGAGCACTCGTTGCTTAAAGGTGACCGGCGGGTGTCTGTCTCTCTCACTTTAGTTGAACCGAGTGTGGCTACGCCCGGTCCTTGCGAAGGTTAAAACAGCACCAACTTGACAAACTATCGTTGTGGTTTTGATGCGAGGTAAGAACGGTTCTTGCTCAGCCCGTAGCAGCCACGTAAAACTTGCAACAACAAAGTAGAGGACGTCTAACTTGTTTTTGCAGGGCATGTTGTGATGTGATATGGTCAAGGCGTTATGCTATATTTTATTGTATGAGATGATCATGTTTTGTAACCGAGTTATCGGCAATCGGCAGGAGCCATATGGTTGTCGCTTTATTGTATGAAATGCAAACGCCATGTAATTGCTTTACTTTATCATTAAGCGATGGCGATAGTCGTAGAAGCAATAGTTGGCGAGGCGACAACGATGCTACGATGGAGATCAAGGTGTCGCGCCGGTGGCGATGGTGATCACGGCGATTGCCGGAGATGGAGATCACAAGCACAAGATGATGATGGCCATATCATATCACTTATATTGATTGCATGTGATGTTTATCCTTTATGCATCTTATCTTGCTTTGATTGACGGTAGCATTATAAGATGATCTCTCACTAAATATCAAGAAGTGTTCTCCCGAGTATGCACCGTTGCGAAAGTTCTTCGTCTTTGAGACACCACGTGATGATCGGGTGTGATAGGCTCTACGTTCAAATACAGCGGGTGCAAAACAGTTGCACACGCGAATACTCAGGTCAAACTTGACGAGCCTAGCATATCAGATATGGCCTCGGAACACGGAGACCGAAAGGTCGAACGTGAATCATATAGTAGATATGATCAACATAGTGATGTTCACCATTGAAACTACTCCATCTCACGTGATGACCGGACATGGTTTAGTTGATTTGGATCACGTAATCACTTAGATAACTAGAGATATGTCTATCTAAGTGGGAGTTCTTTAGTAATATGATTAATTGAACTTAAATTTATCATGAACTTAGTACTGATAGTATTTTGCTTGTCTATGTTTCTTGTAGATAGATGGCTCGTCTTTGTTGTTCCGTTGAATTTTAATCGTTCCTTGAGAAAGCAAAGTTGAAAGATGATGGTAGCAATTACGGACTGGGTCCGTAATCGAGGATTATCCTCATTGCTGCATAGAAGAATTATGTCTGGAAGCACCGCTGGATGCGTGCCTGCTGCCGATGTAACCGACGGCGTTAAGAACGTCTGGCGAGCAAAGCGATGACTATTCGATAGTTCAGTGTGCCATGCTTTACGGCTTATAACCGGGCCTTCAACGACGTTTTGAACGTCATGGAGCATATGAGATGTTCCAGGAGTTGAAGTCAATATTTCAAGCAAATGCTCGGATTGAGAGATATGAAGTCTCCAATAAGTTCTATAGCTGCAAGATGGAGGAAAATAGTTACGTCGGTGAACACATACTCAAAATGTCGGGTATAATAATCATTTGATTCAAGCGGGAGTTAATCTTCCGATGATAGTGTCATTGACAGAATTCTTCAATCACGCCACCAAGCTACAAGAGCTTCGTGATGAACTATAATATGCAAGGGATGGACAAGTCTATTCGAGCTCTTCGCAATACTAAAAGCCGCGGAGGTAGAAATCAAAAAGGAGCATCAAGTGTTGATGTTTAACAAGACCACCAGTTTCAAGAAAAAGGGCAAAGAAGGGGAACTTCAAGAAGAACAGCAAAAAAGTTGCTGCTCAAGAGAAGAAACACAAGTCTGGACCTAAGCACTGGCCGAGTGCTTCTACCGCAAGCGGATGGACCTTTGGAAGCGGAACTGCCCCAAGTATTTGGCGGATAAGAAGGATGGCAAGGTGAACAAAGGTATATGTGATATACATGTTATTGATTTGTACCTTACTAATACTCATGATAGTACTGGTATTTGATCTGGTTACATTGCTAATATTTGCAACTCGAAGCAGGAACTACGGATTGCGAAGATTGGCTAAGGGCGAGTGTGATGATGCGTGGGAAATGGTTCCAAAGTCGATGTGATCGCGGTCGGCACGCTACCCCTACATCTACCATCGGGATTAGTTTTAGACCTAAATAATTGTTATTTGGTGCGGTGTTAAGCATGAACATTATATCTGGATCTTGTTTGATGCGAGACGGTTATTCATTTAAGTCGAGAATAATGGTTATTCTATTTATATGAATAATATCTTTTATGGTCATGCACCCTTGAAGAGTGGTCTATTTTATTGAATCTCGATAGTAGTAATACACATATTCATAGTGTTGAAACCAAAAGATTCAGAGTTGATAATGATAATGCTACTTATTTGTGGCTTCGCCGTTTGGGTCATATCGATTGTAAACGCATGAAGAAACTCCATCTTGATGGACTTTTGGAATCACTTGATTATGAATCACTTGGTACTTGCGAACCGTGCCTCATGGGCAAGATGACTAAAACGCCGTTCTTGAACTATGGAGCGAGCAAAGGATTTGTTGGAAATCATACATACCGATGTTTGTGGTCCAATGAATGTTGAGGCCTTGGCGGGTATCGTTATTTTCTCACCTTCACAGATGATTTGAGCAGATATGGGTATATCTACTTAATGAAACATAAGTCTGAAACATTTGAAAAGTTCAAGGAATTTCAGAGTGAAGTGGAGAATCATCGTAACAAGAAAATAAAATTTCTACGATCTGATCATGGAGGAGAATATTTGAGTTCTGAGTTTGGTCTGCACTTGAAACAATGCGGAATAGTTTACGCAGCTCACGCCACCGGAACACCACAGCGAAATGGTGTGTCGAGCGTCGAATCGTACTTTACTAGATATGGTGCGATCTATGATGTCTCTTACTGATTTACCGCTATCGTTTTGGGGTTATGCTTTAGAGGCGGCCGCATTCACGTTAAATAGGGCACCATCAAAATCCGTTGAAACGACACCTTATGAACTATGGTTTAGCAAGAAACCAAAGTTGTCGTATCTTAAAGTTTGGGGCTGCGATGCTTATGTGAAGAAACTTCAACCAGATAAGCTCGAACCTAAATCGAGAAATGTGTCTTCATAGGATACCCAAAGGAGACTATTGGGTACACCTTCAATCACAGATCCGAGGGCAAGATTTTCGTTGCTAAATTCGGATCCTTTCTAGAAAAGAGTTTCTCTCGAAAGAAGTGAGTGGGAGGAAAGTAGAACTTGATGAGATAATCAGATCTGTTCCTTATTGGAAAATAGTTCATCACAAGAACCGGTTCTGTGACAACTACACCAATAAGTGAGGAAGCTAATGATATTGATCATGAAACTTGAGATCAAGTTTCTCTTGAACACGTGGGTCAACTAGAGTAAGATCCGCACTGAGTGGTATGGTAATCCTATTACGAAGTCATGTTACTTGACCATGGTGAACCTACAAACTATGAAGAAGCGATGGTGAGCCCAGATTCATAAAATGGCTGGAAGCCATGAAATCTGAGATGGGATCCATGTATGAGAACAAAGTATGGACTTTGGTTGACTTGCCCGATGATCGGCAAGCCATTGAGAATAAATGGATCTTTAAGAAGAAGATCGACGCTGATGGTAATGTAACTGTCTATAAAGCTCGACTTGTTGCGAAAGGTTTTCAACAAGTTCAAGGGGTTGACTACGATGAGACTTTCTCACCCGTGGCGATGCTTAAGTCTGTCCGAATCATGTTAGCAATTGCTGCATTTTATGATTATGAAATTTGGCAAATGGATGTAAAACTGCATTCTTGAATGGATTTCTAGAAGAAGAGTTGTATATGATGCAACCAGAAGGTTTTGTTGATCCAAAGGGTGCTAACAAAGTGTGCAAGCTCCAGCGATCAATTTATGGTGCAGTGCAAGCCTCTCGGAGTTGGAATAAGCGCTTTGATAGTGTGATCAAAGCATATGGTTTTATCTGAGACTTTTGGAGAAGCCTGTATTTACAAGAAAGTGAGTGGGAGCTCTGTAGCATTTCGATATTATATGTGGACGACATATTATTGATTGGAAATGATATAGAATTTCTGGATAGCATAAAAGGATACTTGAATAAAAGCTTTTCAATGAAAGACCTCGGAGAAGCTGCTTACATATTGGGCATCAAGATCTATAGAGATAGATCCAAGACGCTTAATTGGACTTTCACAAAGCACATACCTTGATAAAGTTTTGAAAAAGTTCAAAATGGATCAGCAAAGAAAGGTTTTTACGCATTACAAGGTGTGAAATTGAGTCGGACTCAATGCCCGACCACAGCAGAAGATAGAGAGAAAATGAAAGATGTTCCTATGCTTCAGCCATAGGCTCTATCATGTATGCAATGCTGTGTACCAGACACGACGTATGCTTAGCAATAAGCTTGGCAGGAAGGTACCAAAGTAATCCAGAGTGGATCATCTGGACAGCGGTCAAGAACATCTGAAATACGAAAAGGAGTAAGGATATGTTTCTCGTATATGGAGGTGACAAAGAGCTAGTCGTAAATGGTTACGTCGATGCAAGCTTTGACACCGATCCGGACGATTCTAAATCGCAAACCGGATCGTGTTTTTATTAAGCGGTGGAGCTGTCGGTGGTGCAGTTCTAAACAAAGCGTCGTGGCGGGATCTACATGTGGAGCAGAGTACATAGCTGGTTGGAGCAGCAAATGAAGGAGTCTGGATGAAAGAGTTCATTTCGATCTAGGTGTCATACCTAGTGCATCGGGACCAATGAAGATCTTCTGTGACAATCTTGGTGCAATTGCCTTGGCAAAGGAATCCAGATTTCACAAGAGGACCAAGCATATCAAGAGACGCATCAATTCCATTGGGACCAAGTCCAAGTGGGAGACATAGAGATTTGCAAGATACATACGGATCTGAATGTTGCAGACCGTTGACTAAGCCTCTTCCACGAGCAAAACATGATCAGCACCAAGACTCCATGGGTGTTAGAATCATTCTTGTGTAATCTAGATTATTGACTCTAGTGCAAGTGGGAGCTGAAGGAAATATGCCCTAGTGGCAATAATAAAGTTATTATTTATTTCCTTATATCACGATAAATGTTTATTATTCATGCTAGAATTGTATTAACCGGAAACATAATACATGTGTGAATACATAGACAAACATATAGTCACTAGTATGCCTCTACTTGACTAGCTCATTAATCAAAGATGGTTATGTTTCCTAACCATAGACATGTGTTGTCATTTGATTAATGGGATCACATCATTAGGAGAATGGTGTGATTGACATGACCCATTCCATTAGCCTAGCACTTGATCGTTTAGTATATTGCTATTGCTTTCTTCATGACTTATACATGTTCCTGTAACTATGAGATTATGCAACTCCGTTTACGGAGGAACACTTTGGTGCTACCAAATGTCACAACGTAATCGGGTGATTATAAAGGAGTACTACAGGTGTCTCCAAAGGTACATGTTGGGTTGGCGTATTTGAGATTAGGTTTTGTCACTCCGATTGTCGGAGAGGTATCTCTAGGCCTTCTCGGTAATACACATCACATAAGCCTTGCAAGCATTGCAACTAATAAGTTAGTTGTGAGATGATGTATTACGAACGAGTAAAGAGACTTGCGTGCGAGATTGAACTAGGTATTGGATACCGACGATTAAATCTCGGGCAAGTAACATACCGATGACAAAGGGAACAACGACGTTGTTATGCGGTTTGACCGATAAATATCTTCAGTAGAATATGTAGGAACCAATATGGGCATCCAGGTTCCGCTATTGGTTATTGACCGAGAATAGTTCTAGGTCATGTCTACATAGTTCTCGAACCCGTAGGGTCCGCACGCTTAACGTTACGATGGCGGTTTATTATGAGTTTATAAGTTTTGATGTACCGAAGTTTGTTGAGTCCGGATGTGATCACGGACATGACGAGGAGTCTCGAAATGGTCGAGACATAAAGATCGATATATTGGAAGCCTATGTTTGGACTTGGAAGGTTCCGGATGAAAGCGGATTTTACTGGAACAGGGGGTTACGGAACCCTCCGGGGTCAATGGGCCTTGATGGGCCATAAGGGAGAATAGGAGGGCGGCCGGGGCAGTCCGCGCCCCCTCCCCTCTAGTCGAATAGGACAAGGAGAGGCGGCGCCCTCCCTCTTCCCCTTCCCAAGACCTAATCCAACTAGGAAAGGGGGGGAGTCCTACTCGGTGGGAGTAGGACTCCTCAGCAGCGCCTCCCTAGGGCCGGCCGCACCCCTTGCTGCTTTATATCTGAGGCGGGGGCACCCCATGACACACAAGTTGATCTACGTGATCGTTCCTTAGCCGTGTGCGGTGCCCCCTCCACCATATTCCACCACGGTCATATCGTCGCGGAGTTTAGGCGAAGCCTGCGCCGGTGGAGCATCATCATCGCCACCTGCGCCGTCGTCTTGTGGAACTCATCCCCGACGCTTTGCTGGATCGGGCCGGGGATCGTCATCGAGCTGAGCGTGTGCTGAACTTCGGAGGTGCCGTGCGTTCGGTACTTGGATCGGTCGGATCGTGGAGGCGTCGACTACATCAACAGCGTTGTTATAACGCTTCGCCACGGTCTCACGAGTGCGTGGACATACACTCTCCCTCTCGTTGCTATGCCATCACCATGATCTTGCGTGTGCGTAGGAATTTTTTTGAAATTACTACGTTCCCCAACATGTCGAGCATAGGAATCTCGAGGTGTGAGAGTACTTGCAACTAGTGAAGGCAAACGATGATTACACCCGTCAGATGATGACGGTTAGTTTTGCCCTCTTAAAACCAAGCTAAACTTTTGCACTTTCGTTCCTTCTGACCTTTTAGTTTGCTTGTTTAACTAACATCCAGGCTATGTTGGCGTCTTGGAGTAACCGCACGGATCCACCACAAATGGGACCCCCACCACCACCTGCAGGAGAACCCCCACACGTGCCCATGTTCGATGAATGGGTGGCAGTAGGCAGTGATAGTCCGGTTAGTACATTTGCCTAACTACTGACAAACTAGTTCTCATTCATTTAACACTATCATGTCATATTTACCTTTAGAATCTTATCTCAAACATGTAGGGGACCAGTGGCTCGACTCCTGCTCCATTGACCCCAGTCACTCTGATCTGGCAGAGTGATGGTGGTCACTGTGGCGGTTTTGGCGGAGGTTCTCTTGGCGGTGGTGGTTTTGGCGGAGGTGGTTTTGGTGGTGGTGGTTTTGGCAGTGGTGGTTTTGGCGGAGGTGGTCTTGGCGGTGGTGGTCTTGCTTGATGTCGATGATGATACCCGTGCATGTGGCCGTCGTGCCATACCTTTCATGTTCCTACTTTTATGATGTTCCATGTCTTGCACTACTTTTATGTTCATGAACTTTCTCCGGTGATGATCTTTAGATGATGAACTTGACTATGTTTAAATGATGATGATGAACTTGAGTATGTTTAGATGATGAACTATCACATTTCTGCATAATCCCATAATATTCTGCTTTGAAAGGCTGTCAAATGAATTGAAAAGGAGAAAACAGGGAAAATAAAAAAATCTATGCCTACGGCAAAGCCGTCGGCATAGATCAGCACAGGACTTCCCAGGGCGCGCCACGTGGCAGGGCTATGCCTACGGCAAAGCCGTCGGCATAGTTTTTCATCTATGCCTACGGCTTTGTGATAACCCGCAAGTATAGGGGATCAATTGTAGCCTCTTTCGATAAGTAAGAGTGTCGAACCCAACGAGGAGCCAAAGGTAGAACAAATATTCCCTCAAGTTCTATCGACCACCGATACAACTCTATGCACGCTTGACGTTCGCTTTACCTAGAACAAGTATGAAACTAGAAGTACTTTGTAGGTGTTTTTGGATAGGTTTGCAAGATAATAAAGAGCGCGTAAATAAAAACTAGGGGCTGTTTAGATAAAAAAAGCAATAAAGTAAATATAGAGAGTGTGGAAATGTGGTGGTAGGAGATGCGAAATTGTCCCTAAGCAATTGACTACTTTACTAGACCGATAGCAAGTTTCATGTGGGAGAGGCCACTGCTAGCATGTTATCCCTTACTTGGAATTCTATGCACTTATGATTGGAACTATTAGCAAGCATCCGCAACTACTAACGCTCATTAAGGTAAAACCCAACCATAGCATTAAGTTATATTGGTCCCCCTTCAATCCCGTATGCATCAATTTCTATGCTAGGCTGAAGCTTCTGTCACCCTTGCCCTCCAATACATAGTCCTATCAACATACAACTAACCCTATGGTGTGATCCACGCGCGTGCTCATATGATGGGCACCAAAGGAAAGCAACATAACCACAAGCAAATTACATCAATCATAGCAATTCATCAACCACCGATAGGACAACGAAAATCTACTCAGACATCATAGGATGGCAACACATCATTAGATAATAATATGAAGCATAAAGCACCATGTTCAAGTAGAGGATACAGTGGGTTGTGGGAGAGTGGACCGCTGTAGATAGAGGGGGGAAGGTGATGGAGATGTTGGTGAAGATGGCGGAGGTGTTGGTGTAGATCGCGGTGATGATGATGGCCCCCGGCGGCGTTCCGGCGCCACCGGAAGCGAGGGGGAGAGAGCCCCCTCCTTCTTCCTCTTTCTTGACCTTCTCCCTAGATGGGAGAAGGGTTTCCCCTCTGGTCCATGGTCTCCATGGCGTGGGAGGGGCGAGAGCCCCTCCGAGATTGGATCTGTCTCTCTGTCTCTCTCTGTTTCTACGCTCTGGCCTGCTGCCCTTTCACCGTTTCTTTTATATCTGGAGATCCGTAACTCCGATTGGATTGAAACCTTCGCCCAGATATTTTTCCAGAAATTAGCTATTGACCAAAAATACTAGAGCAGTTACCGTAGGATGAAGCCGATCACTGATCATATCATTACTGAGGGCGATGTCCGAAGATACATCAGCCAAATTTGCTTAGGGCGATACTTGGAATAACATATCGGCCACAACATGTTTAGGCCTCCTGCCACATGCTAGGATAGTACTTCTTCAAATATTTTCCATTGAGAGCTTTCGACAACTTATCTCCCTGCAAAGATTGTACAAAATATGAATTTCCAGGAACAATCTCTATAATTGTATACGGGCCTTCCCAACTCGGTGACCATTTGCCGAATTTCCTATCTTTATTTTCAATAGGTAAAATCGTTTTCCAAACTAAGTCTCCTATTTGAAACGATTTTTCTCTCACCCTTTTATTATAAGCCTTGGCTACTCTTAGTTTTTATACGGGCCTTCTCAATTTCTCGCAATGCTCTTAATCTTTCTTATGAAATGTCATCTATCATTTCCATCTTAGATCATTATAATCCACAGCCGACAAATCATTTTGTCTGGCCACTCTAAGAGCTTGTAAATTAACCTCTACAGGTAACACCGCCTCCTGACCATATACTAGATCATACGGTGCTACTTGAGTTGCTCCATGTTTAGATATCCGATGAGCCCATAAAGCTTCTGATAGTACCTCATGCCATCTTTTCGGATGCTCCTCAATTTTCTTCTTTATAAGCTTAATTAAAGTTTTATTGCTAGATTCGTCCTGTCCGTTAGCTTGACCATAATAAGGCGACGAATTTAACAATTTAATTCCTAAAGATTCGGCAAATTCACGAAATTGATGAGACATAAAAGAAGCACCTTGATCAGAGGTTAAAGTTTGAGGAATGCCGAATCTATGAATAATATGCTCTAAAACAAAACTAATAACTTCTTTATGAGTCATATTTTTCAAAGGAACTGCTTCAGTCCATTTAGTAAAATAATCTGTGGCAACTAGGACGAGTTCGGATGTATTTCACCAATAAAGTCTAAACCCCATCCCCTAAATGGCCACGAACTAATTATGGGATTTTACATAGACGCAGGCGCTAACTGTACATTGCCAAATTTCTGACATGCCTCACAACCTTTATAGTACCGAAAACAATCCTCTAGCAAAGTCGGCCAATAAAACCCCGCTCTTTTTAACAACCATCGCATTTTGTGAGACGACTGATGTGTTCCACATATTCCTTCGTGCACTTCACCCATAACTATTCTAGACTGATCAGAATCCAAGCATTTCAAAAATAACCCATCTATTGTTCGGCGAAACAACTCGTCATTAAACAAAGTATATTTTAAAGCTTGTCGCCGAATTTTCCTATCTCTTGTTTGACTTGGATCCTTTAAATGATTAACTAGAGGAACTCTCCAATCACTTAATTCTAATTTATTTGCTAATTCGGTCGTTTGTGACCCATGCATCGAATCTGCAGTACATTGTACATCTAGTTGTTCAAATGTACTAGGCCCAAGTGCACCCTGTGGCAAAGTATCCATCATTATAGATTCAACATGCATCGGCTTGTCTATTATAAAAAACATTCCTTTACTAATGTGATAACCGGATGCTTGCTGTGCTAAACAATTAGATCTAGAATTCTCTTCTCTAGGTATATGATGGATGGTGAACGTATCTAGAGACTTAATTATATATAAACATCGGTCCAAATAACTATTTAATAATCCATCAAAACATTGAAATTCGCCTTTAATTTGTTGTACTACCAGAAGCGAATCCCCAAAAGCATTTACATCCTTTACGCCCATATCAACTAAAGTTTGTAAACTAAACAGTAAAGCTTCATACTCAGCTTGGTTATTAGTGCAAGGATATTCCAAACGGACCGATGTATCATAGAAAACATTATTAGGTGAAACTAAAACATTACCGACGCCTTGCCCTTCCCTACAGACCGATCCATCAAAATATAGTTTCCATGGGCATATACTAACATAATTAATATTTTCATCATCTTTAATCCTATGATCAACAATGAAATCGGCAATAACTTGACCCTTCATAGCACGCAACGATTCATATGTTAAATCATATTCTATTAGTGCGTGAGCCCACTTTCCAATCCTACCACTAAGAATCGGTCGTTGCAACATATATTTAATGATGTCGGCCTGGCAAGCTACTACACACGTACTAGAAAGAAGATAAGGCCGAAACTTGGTACATGCATAGTATAAAGATAAGCATAACTTTTCAATAAACACGTACCGACTTTCGGCGTCGAGCAAACGACGGCTTAAGTATGCAATGATGTATTCTTTCCCGCTGACCTCTTGCGCCAACACCGCATCGATCACCATATCTTCTGCAGCATTGTACAGACTGAATGGCGCACCGGACTTAGGCGCCCGCAATATTGGAGGATTCGACAAGCATCATTTTATATAATTAAAAGCATCTCGTTGCTCTGCCCCCAAGTAAATTCGACTTCATTCTTTAGCCGAAGTAAAGGAACAAACGATTCAATTTTTCCAGCAAGGTTAGATATGAATCGTCTCAGGTAATTAATTTTTCCTAACAACTTTTGCACATCCCTTTTACACGTGGGTTCCTCAAAATTTCTAATTGCCTCCACTTTCTTAGGGTCAATCTCTATGCCATTTTCATGAATTATGAATCCTAAAAACTTACCAGCCGACACGACAAAAGCACATTTGAGTGGGTTCATTTTTAATCCATACCGGCTCATCCTTTCAAAAGCTAATCTTAAATCGGCTAAATGATGATCAAACCCATCCGATTTAACAACTATGTCATCAATATATATTTCTAGTACAATGCCTAGAAGATCATGAAAAATTAAATTCATAGCTCGTTGGTATGTAGCGCGGCATTTTCAACCCAAATGTCATAACGACCCACTCAAATAAACCAACAAAACCTGGGCAGCTAAAAGCAGTCTTAGACATATCTTGTTCGCCATAAATATTTGATTATAACCTGCATTACCATCTAAAAAGCTAATTACTTTATGTCCTGAGGCATCATTAATAAGCATGTCGGCTATAGGCATAGTGTTGGGGAACGTAGCAGAAATTCAAAATTTTCCTACGTGTCACCAAGATCTATCTACGGAGAAACTAGCAACGAGGGAAGGAGAGTGCATCTACATACCCTTGTAGATCGCTAAGCGAGCGTTCAAGAGAACGGGGTTGAAGGAGTCGTACTCGTCGTGATCCAAATCACCGGAGATCCTAGTGCGAGCAGACGACACCTCCGCGTTCAACACACGTACAGCCGGTGGCGTCTCCCATGCCTTGATCCAGCAAGGAGAGAGGGAGAGGTTGGGAAGACTCCATCCATCAGCAGCATGACGGTGTGGTGGTGATGGAGGAGGTGGCAATCCTGCAGGCTTCGCCAAGCACCGGGAGAGGAGGAGGACTTGGGAGAGGGGAGGGCGCGCCAGGTCAAAGGTGCAGCTCCCATCGCCTCCCACTATATATAGGGGTGGAGGGGATTATTTCTTGCCCTCCAAGTCCATTGGGGCGTTGGCAAAGGTGGGAGGAAAGAAATCCTATCCTTTCCTTTCCCCACCGATTGTTATACCCCCTTTTTAGGGATCTTGATCTTATCCCTTCGGGATATGATCTTATTCCTTCTAAGGGGGGATCTTGGTGCGCCTTGACCAGGGGTGTGGGGCCTTGCCCCCACTACCACGTTCATGTGGGTCCCCCATGCAGGTGGGCCCCACTCCGGAACCTTCTAGAACCTTCCCGGTACAATACCGAAAAATCCGAACATTTTCCGGTGGCCAAAATAGGACTTCCCATATATAAATCTTTACCTCCGGACCATTCCGGAACTCCTCATGACGTCGGGATCTCATCCGGGACTCGAACAACATTCGGTAACCACGTATATCTATTCCTATAACCCTAAGCGTCATCGAACCTTAATGTGTAGACCCTACGGGTTCGGGAACCATGCAGACATGACCAAGACATTCTCCAGTCAATAACCAACAGCGGCATCTGGATACCCATGTTGGCTCCCACATGTTCCACGATGATCTCATCGGATGAACCACGATGTCAAGGACTCAATCGATCCCGTATACAATTCCCTTTGTCTAACGGTATTGTACTTGCCCGAGATTCGATCGTCGGTATACCGATACCTTGTTCAATCTCGTTACGGCAAGTCTCTTTACTCGTTCCGTAACACATCATCCGTGATCAACCCCTTGGTCACATTGTGCACATTATGATGATGTCCTACCGAGTGGGCCCAGAGATACCTCTCCGTTTACGAGTGACAAATCCATCTCGATTCGTGCCAACCCAATGAAACTTTCGGAGATACCTGTAGTGCACCTTTATAGCCACCCGGTTACATTGTGACGTTTGGTACACCCAAAGCATTCCTATGGTATCCGGAGTTGCACAATCTCATGGTCTAAGGAAAAGATACTTGACATTAGAAAAGCTTTAGCATCTGAATTACGATCTTTGTGCTAGGCTTAGGATTGGGTCTTGTCCATCACATCATTCTCCAAATGATGTGATCCGTTATCAACGACATCCAATGTCCATGGTCGGAAACCGTAACCATCTGTTGATCAATGAGCTAGTCAACTAGAGGCTTACTAGGGACATGGTGTTGTCTATGTGTCCACACATGTATCTGAGTTTCCTATCAATACAATTATAGCATGGATAATAAACGATTATCATGAACAAGGAAATATAATAATAACCAATTTATTATTGCCTCTAGGGCATATTTCCAACAGTCTCCCACTTGCACTAGAGTCAATAATCTAGTTCACATCGCTATGTGAACAACACTCATAGGTCACATCTCCATGTGACCAACATCCAAGAGTTTACTAGTGTCACTAAACTAGTTCACATCATCATGTGATTAAGACTCAATAAGTTCTGGGGTTTGATCATGTTTTGCTTGTGAGAGAGGTTTTAGTCAACGGGTCTACAACATTCAGATCCGTATGTACTTTGCAAATCTCTATGTCATATTGTAAATGCTGCTTCCACGCTCCACTTGGAGCTATTACAAATGGTTGCTCCACTATACATATCCGGTTTGCTACTCAGAGTCACTCGGATAGGTGTTAAAGCTTGCATCAACGTAACCCTTTACGCCGAACTCTTTATCACCTCCATAATCGAGAAACATGTCCTTATTTACTCCAAGGACAATTTTGACCGTTGTCCAATGATCCATTCCTGGATCACTCTTGTACCCCCTTGCCAGACTCATGGCAAGGCACACTTCCAGTACGGTACACTGCATAGCATACTGTAGAGCCTACGTCTAAGGCATAGGGGACGACCTTCGTCCTTTCTCTCTCTTCTGCCGTGGTCGAGCTTTAAGTCTTAACTTCATACCTTACAACTCAGGCAAGAACTCCTTCTTTGACTAATCCATCTTGAACACCTTCAAGATTATGTCAAGGTATGTGCTCATTTGAAAGTATTATTAATCATTTTGATCTATCTTATAGATCTTGATGCTTATTGTTCAAGTAGCCTAATCCAGGTTTTCCATTGAAAAACACTTTTCAAACAACCCTATATGCTTTCTAGAAATTCTGCATCATTTCTGATCAACAATATGTCAACAACATATACTCATCACAAATTCTATAGTGCTCCCACTCACTTCTTTGGATATACAAGTTTCTCATAAACCTTGTATAGACCCAAAATCTTTGATCATCTCATCAAAGCGTACATTCCAACTCCGAGATGCTTAATCCAGTCCTTAGAAGGATTGCTGGAGCTTTGCATACTTGTTAGCGTCTTTTAGGATTGTCAAAAACCTTCTGGTTGTATCACATACAACCTTTCCTCAAGAAAACTGTCAAGGAAACAATGTTTTGACATCCTATATGCAAGATTTCATAAATAATGCGAGAATCGCTAATCCAATTCCAATAGACTCTTAGCATCGCTACGAGTGAGAAAGCCTCACCGTAGTCAACTCCTTGAACTTGTCGGAAAACATCTTTAACAACAAGTCGAGCTTTCTTAATGGTGATTCTTACCATCATTGTCTGTCTTCCTTTTAAAATCCATCTTTACCACACGTCCTTACGACCATCAAGTATTTCTTCCAAAGTCATGGATCCTCTCTCGGATGTTATGGCCTTGAGCCATTCGTCGGAATCCTGGCCCACCATCGCTTCTTCATAGCTAGTAGGTTCATTGTTGTCTAGCAACATGACCTCTAAGACAGGATTGCGTACCACTCTGAAGTAGTACGCGTCCTTGTCGACCTACGAGGTCCGGTAGTGACTTGATCCGAAGCATCATGATCACTATCATCAGCTTCCACTTCAATTGGTGTAGGTGCCACATGAACAACTTCCTGTGCCCTGCTACACACTGGTTGAAGTGATGGTTCAATAACCTCATTAATTCTCCACCATCCTCCCACTCAATTCTTTCGAGAGAAACTTTTCCTCGAGAAAGGACCCGTTTCTAGAAACAATTACTTTTGCTTCCGAATCTGAGATAGGAGGTATACTCAACTGTTTTGGGTGTCCTATGAAGATGCATTTTTATCCGCTTTGGGTTCGAGCTCATCAACCTGAAACTTTTTCACATAAGCATCGCAGCCCCAAACTTTTAAGAAATGACAACTTAGGTTTCTCCAAACCATAGTTCAAACGGTGTCATCTCAACGGAATTACGTGGTGCCCTATTAAAGTGAGTGCGGTTGTCTCTAATGCCTAACCCATGAACGATAGTGGTAATTCGATAAGAGACATCATGGTACGCACCATATCCAATAGGGTGCAACTATGATGTTCGGACACACCATCACACTATGGTGTTCCAGGCGGTATTTATTGTGAAACAATTTCCACAATGTCTTAATTGCGTGCCCAAGCTCGTAACTCAGATACTCATATCTATGTTCATATCATAGACATTTTATCCTCTTGTCACGAAGATCTTTAACTTCACTATGAAATTACTTGAACCATTCAATAATTCAGACGTGTTTCATCAAGTAAATATACTCAACATCTACTAGAATCATCTGTGAAGTAAGAACATAACGATATTCATCGCATGCCTCAAAGACTCATTGGGCTGCACACATCAAAATGTGTTACTTCCAACAAGTTGCTATCTTGTTCCATCTTATCAAACGAGGCTTTTGGTCATCTTGCCCATGTGGTATGATTTGCATATCTCAAGTGATTCAAAATCAAGTGAGTCCAAGCGATCCATCTGCATGGAGTTTCATCATGCGTATACACCAATAGACATGGTTCGCATGTCTCAAACTTTTCAAAAACGAGTGAGTCCAAAGATCCATCAACATGGAGCTTCTTCATGCTTTTATACCAATATGACTTACATGGCGATTGCCACAAGTAAGTGGTACTATCATTACTATCTTATATCTTTTGGCATGAAAATGTGTATCATTACGATCGAGATTCAATAAACCATTCCTTTAGGTGCAAGACCATTGAAGGTATTATTCAAATAAATAGAGTAACCATTATTCTCCTTAAATGAATAACCATATTGCGATAGACATAATCCAATCATGTCTATGCTCAACGCATAAACACCAAATGACAATTATTCTGGTTTAATACTAATCTTGATGGTAGAGGAGCGTGCGATGTTTGATCACATCAAACTTGGAAACACTTCAACACATGTCGTCACTCACCTTTAGCTAGTATCCGTTTATTCCGTAGCCTTTTATTTGAGTTACTAACACTTAGCAACCGAACGGTATCTAATACCCTGGTGCTAATAGGAGTACTAGTAAAGCACACAATAACTTAATGTATATCCAATATACTTCTATCGACCTTGCCAGCCTTCTCATCTACCAAGTATCTAGGGTAATTCTGCTCTAGTGGTTGTTCCCCTCATTACAGAAGCACTTAGTCTCGGGTTTGGGTTCAACCTTGGGTTTCTTCACTGGAGCAGCAACTGATTTTCCGTTTCATGAAGTACCCCTTCTTGCCCTTGCCCTTCTTGAAACTAGTGGTTTCACTAACCATCAACAATTGATGCTCCTTCTTGATTTCTACATTTGCGGTGTCGAACATTGCGAATAGCTCAAGGATCATCATATCTATCCCTAATATGTTATAGTTCATCACGAAGCTTCTAGCAGCTTGGTGGCAATGACTTTGGAGAAACATCACTATCTCATCAGGAAGATCAACTCCCACTCGATTCAAGTGATTGTTGCACTCAGACAATCTGAGCACAGGCTCAACGATTGAGCTTTTCTCCCTTAGTTTGCAGGCTAAGAAAATCGTCGGAGGTCTTATATCTCTTGACGTGGGCACGAGCCTGAAATCCCAATTTCAGCCCTCGAAACATCTCATATGTTTCGCGACGTTTCGCAAAACGTCTTTGGTGCCTCAACTCTAAACCGTTTAACTGAACTATCATGTAGTTATCAAAATGTGTATGTCCGATGTTCGCAACATCCACAGACGACGTTTAGGGTTCAGCACACTGAGCGGTGCATTAAGAACATAAGCTTTCTTCTGTCCGCATAATAGCTACTGTCAACTTTCAACTATATTTTCTCTAGGAACATATCTAAACAGTGGAACTAAAGCGCGAGCTTATGACATAATTTGTAAAGATCTTTTGACTATGTTCAGGATAATTAAGTTCATCTCATGAACTCCTACTCAGATAGACATCCCTCTAGTCATCTAAGTGATTACATGATCCGAGTCAACTAGGTCGTGTCCGATCATCACGTGAGACGGACTAGTCATCATCGGTGAACATCTTCATGTTGATCGTATCCTCCATACGACTCATGCTCGATCTTTCGGTCTCTTGTGTTCCGAGGCCATGTCTGTACATGCTAGGCTCGTCAAGTTAACCTAAGTGTTTCACGTGTGTAAATCTGGCTTACACCCGTTGTATGTGAACGTAAGAATCTATCACACCCGATCATCACGTGGTGCTTCGAAACGACAAACTTTCGCAACGGTGCACAGTTAGGGGGAACACTTTCTTGAAATTTTAATGATGGATCATCTTATTTACTACCGTCGTTCTAAGCAAATAAGATGTATAAACATGATAAACATCACATGCAATCAAATAGTGACATGATATGGCCAATATCATTTTGCTCCTTTTGATCTCCATCTTCGGGGCTCCATGATCATCATCCTCACCGGCATGACACCATGATCTCCATCATCGTGTCTCCATGAAGTTGTCTCGCCAACTTATTACTTCTACTACTATGGCTACCGGTTAGCAATAAGGTAAAGTAATTACATGGCGTTGTTCAATGACACGCAGGTCATACAATAAATTAAGACAACTCCTATGGCTCCTGCCGGTTGTCATACTCATCGACATGCAAGTCGTGATTCCTATTACAAGAACATGATCAATCTCATACATCACATATCATTCATCACATTCTTCTTGGCCATATCACATCACATAGCATACCTGCAAAAACAAGTTAGGCGTCCTCTAATTGTTGTTTGCATGTTTTACGTGGCTGCTATGGGTTTCTAGCAAGAACGTTTCTTACCTACGCAAAACCACAACGTGATATGCCAATTGCTATTTACCCTTCATAAGGACCCTTTTCATCGAATCCGTTCCGACTAAAGTGGGAGAGACTGGCACCCGCTAGCCACCTTATGCACCAAGTGCATGTCAGTCGGTGGAACCTGTCTCACGTAAGTGTACGTGTAAGGTCAGTCCGGGCCGCTTCATCCCACATTACCGTCGAAACAAGATTGGACTAGTAACGGTAAGCATATTGAACAAAATCAACGCCCACAACTCCTTTGTGTTCTACTCGTGCAAAAAATCTATGCAATAGACCTAGCTCTGATACCACTGTTGGGGAACGTAGCAGAAATTCAAAATTTTCCTACGTGTCACCAAGATCTATCTATGGAGAAACTAGCAACGAGGGGAAGGAGAGTGCATCTACATACCCTTGTAGATCGCTAAGCGGAAGCGCCCAAGAGAACGGGGTTGAAGGAGTCGTACTCGTCGTGATCCAAATCACCGGAGATCCTAGTGCCGAACGGACGGCACCTCCGCGTTCAACACACGTACAGCCTGGTGACGTCTCCCATGCCTTGATCCAGCAAGGAGAGAGGAGAGGTTGGGGAAGACTCCATCCAGCAGCAGCACGACAGTGTGTTGGTGATGGAGGGCGTGGCAATCTGCGCAGGCTTCGCCAAGCACCGCGGAGAGGAGGAGGACTTGGGAGAGGGGAGGGTTGCGCCAGGGCAAGGGTGCAGCTCCCATGCGCCTCCCACTATATATAGGGGTGGAGGGGGATTATTTCTTGCCCTCCAAGTCCATTTGGGCGTTGGCAAAGGTGGGAGGAAAGAAATCATATCCTTTCCTTTCCCCACCGATTGTTATCCCCCCTTTTAGGGATCTTGATCTTATCCTTGGGATATGATCTTATTCCTTCTAAGGGGGATCTTGGTGCTTTGACCAGGGGTGTGGGGCCTTGCCCCACTACCACGTTCATGTGGGTCCCCCATGCAGGTGGGCCCCACTCCGAACCTTCTAGAACCTTCCGGTACAATACCAAAAATCCCGAACATTTTCCGTGGCCAAAATAGGACTTCCCATATATAAATCTTTACCTCCGGACCATTCGGAACTCCTCATGACGTCCGGGATCTCATCCGCACTCGAACAACATTCGGTAACCACGTATATCTATTCCTATAACCCTAGCGCCATCGAACCTTAAGTGTGTAGACCCTACGGGTTCGGGAACCATCTGAACATGACCAAGGCGTTCTCCAATCAATAACCAACAGCGGCATCTGGGTACCCATGTTGGCTCCCACATGTTCCACGATGATCTCATCGGATGAACCACGATGTCAAGGACTCAATCGATCCCGTATACAATTCCCTTTGTCTAACGGTATTGTACTCGCCCGAGATTCGATCGTCGGTATACCGATACCTTGTTCAATCTCGTTACCGACAAGTCTCTTTACTCGTTCCGTAACACATCATCCCGTGATCAACCCCTTGGTCACATTGTGCACATTATGATGATGTCCTACCGATTGGGCCCAGAGATACCTCTCCGTTTACACAGAGTGACAAATCCCAGTCTCGATTCGTGCCAACCCAACAAAAACTTTCGGAGATACCTGTAGTGCACCTTTATAGCCACCCAGTTACATTGTGAAGTTTGGTACACCCAAAGCATTCCTACGGTATCCGGGAGTTGCACAATCTCATGGTCTAAGGAAAAGATACTTGACATTAGAAAACCTTTAGCATACGAATTACACGATCTTTGTGCTAGGCTTAGGATTGGGTCTTGTCCATCACATCATTCTCCAAATGATGTGATCCCGTTATCAACGACATCCAATGTCCATGGTCAGGAAACCGTAACCATCTGTTGATCAACGAGCTAGTCAACTAGAGGCTTACTAGGGACATGGTGTTGTCTATGTGTCCACACATGTATCTGATTTTCCTATCAATACAATTATAGCATGGATAATAAACGATTATCATGAACAAGGAAATATAATAATAACCAATTTATTATTGCCTCTAGGGCATATTTCCAACACATAGGATATTCATCTTTTGGAGTATCCTTATTCAAATCTCTAAAATCAACACATATTCTAATATTACCAGTATTTTTATTTTCCACGAGCACAATATTAGAAACCCAATCTGCATATCTACACGGCCGAATAAACTTAGCTTTTAACAACCGATCAACTTCTTCTTTATGCGGTCATACAAATTAGGATTGAAACTTCTACGAGGTTGTTTGTACGGCCTAAAACCAGATTTAATAGGTAATCTATGTTCTACCAAATCTCTACTCAAACCGGGCATCTCAGTATAATTCCAAGCAAAGCAATCAACGAATTCTTTAAGTAATAAACGTACCTTACTTTTCTGATCGGCTTTCAAACTAGCTTTGATAAATGTACGCCTCGCAATACTTCCATCACCAATATCAATTTCTTCAAGTGGATCAGCCGATGAGAATCCCTGTCCAAGCTTTTCCATGTTATCAAAATCTTCAATAGTTTCATGCATATCGTTCTTTCCTGAATGATACTCCTCCATGCGTCTCTGCAGCCACTTAATACTGTCGTCTTTATTCATCATTTATCTAGATAAATCATTAAGCCGAGCTACGTTAGCCGGCTGTGCATTTATAGGTACAAAACCATCTCTACCAATACTAATGTAATCATAGTCTGATAAATCCCTACCGGTCAAACAACGCATCTCACCGTGTTGCCAATCAACCGGCGCCTCCGTCAAAGCAATACAAGAAGAATTGTCCGCCTATATCACCTCAACATCATCATTAACCCACTGAATTAAGCATTGATGAAGAGTAGAAGGAATGCAACAATTCGCATGAATCCAGTCGCGTCCCAGAAGAATGTTATACCGTCCTTTGACATCGACAACAAAAAATGCAGTCGGCAACATTTTTCTTCCGACTGTGAGCTCCATAGAAATAACACCCTTAGCCTCGGACAATTCTCCTGAGAACCCACTAAGTCCCATGTTCGTCTTCATTAACTCGCTCTCTTTTCGGTTTAGTTTAGAAACTACCGAAAAGGGCATAATATTAACACCTGCACCGCCATCAACAAGCATGCGACCAATAGGCTTACCGTCAGTGTGACCTCTGATAAATAATGGCTTTAGGTGCTGTCCATGCTTCTCTGGTTTCTCAGATGTAGCATTCTTTGGGCCAAGAACAAGTTCAGCAATTTCAGCCTTGGGCGCGCGAAATTCAGCACGCAATGCGAACATCTTTACCATTCTCTGAATTTTCTGCAATAATAGTGTCATCCGTATTTTTATTTTCCTCAGCTGTGATGCGCTTCTCCTTCCAAGTTTGTGTGGGTATCATTGGTTTATCTTGATTGAACCATTTATCACGCTTCTTCTCAGCTATCTCTTCCTTTATTTCTAATGCCCGCAATCGCTGTACATGCTGTTTCTGAGTGTGAGTAAGTCCCTTTGGGCACCACTGAGGTGCTGGTTTAGTCCCTGGCGTGACTGACTTAATTTTGCTGCCCCCCGGGTCCTTTGGCCTGTACTGACGTACTATTCCTCCTGGGATGAATATTCTATCTTTAGCCGACAAACCTCCTTGCTGATTAGAATTATGTCCATGTACATTGCTGGAATCCCAACGTGTGCATGTGTTGCTGTACTTCAAACCCATTGGGGGCAAACTCTTGGACGTTCCTGGGCCACAATTTCTCATAACTAAATCAGCATACGAACTTGCCGATTTATATTGTCGACTAGTACGTGAGGATACAACATATTCCTTGTCTGACCGTGCATGCGCATCATGCCCAGAATTAGTTGTCTCTTCAAATTGATTAGATTGGCCGGCTTGCCGCAACTTCATGCCATTACTTTTCTCCTCTGTACCAACAATTTTTGTTGAGACACTGCTTGTTTCTGTACAATTGACAACACCTTCATCTGACTGGTGTTCTGCTATTTTCAGACCATGAGCAGCATCTAAATCATTTACACCTTTTTCGGGTTTAGGATCGACACGTTTCACCGGCATCCATACGCGCTTGTAGTCACCCTTATAGTTGTTGCCCTCTGCACTGCGTACCGGTGATCGACCTCCTAGAATCTCGATGGCGTTATATGATCTAGCCTCCTCATTGAAACGAGCCCTTTTCTCATGTACGTTTGGTCTGAACATAGGCATCGGCGGGATCCATCCTGGCTGAAAATAACCTGCTGGCCCTGTAGGGTATGGCGCCCAAGGATTAAACCCTCATGGAGGAAACTACGGATACATAGGAGGTGCACAACCCCAATATGTCGGTTCCATTGCAAAATATGGCTGTTGGTCATATGCACTTCCTTGCCATTGCTCATGACTGCGAGGTCCAGAAGGAGATCTTGGACGCTTATTACCTCCGAGCCGATTAAACACATTGCTGGTCTTGCGTGAGGTATATTTTTCCAACAACATGTTAACTGTTAGCATTGGCCTTGGAGCTTGTCTCCTCCCTCTATTGACTTTCCACACTCCTATTTTTGGATTTTTTGGCTTGATCATCCTTGGAGGAGCACTGTTATCAACAATGTTTTTCTCTCTTGCGGATTCGGCTGATCCGACCGAATAAGCATTTTTTTTACTCTCAAGCTCGACCACATTGATAGGAAAAGAGTCGCTGTCGAGCTTCATCTTAGAACCTTCTGTAAACGTCAATCGTCCTTCATTGATGGCCGATTGCACCTGTCGACGAAACACGTTACAATCATTAGTAGCATGAGAAAAAGAATTGTGCCACTTACAATAAGCTCTTCTTCCCAACTCTTCTGGAGGTGGAATTACATGACCCTCCTGTTGACACACGAACACGTCACGTATACCCTCAACGCCGGGGGTGATGCACCGCAGCTCACGTCGAAGGAGACCCGACCGACAGCGCGATACGCAAGACAGTCGGCGGGTGCTTTTGCAGACCCGAAACCCCACACCCCGGGAGGGACCCCGTCAGGGAGTGCGGCGGCTATGGGCTGCCCTAGGTCGATTCGCTCGCCCCTAGAGCCTCGTGGATCGCTGCCCTCCAATGCGAAGAACGAACGAAGAACGAGAAAGAAAGATACAAGGGTAGGGGATAAATATAGATGAACACAAAAGTGTAATAGATTGATTGGTTCGATTGGTGTTGTTCAATCGGCCGTCACCCCCAACATATATAAGAGGTGGCTGGACTTCCCGTACAAGAAAAGGATTCATCTAGACTTTCCTTACAAGAAAATTGCATCAATTCACGTCCAAAACCCTAGTCAAATTCGGACTAGTTTTATCCGAACTTTCCAAAACTGTTCGGTTTAAACTGACTGTACCTTGCTGGTCCTTTTTGTGATGGCAAACAACCTCGGATTGAAACGAGTCCAAAAGCAATCTTGACCGTTTCGACGAGACGAACATCTTTCATGTTGAACGTTTTCTCATCAGAGGTCATCTCGAAGGTCAAATAGCTCGTGCAAAACAGCAATATTCACGCATCTAATCAGACACACCCACATATGTGTCTGGTTCCGGGCGTCATATTTTGCTCGCTGGAGGGTCTCGTTGTGCGGGCTCTAACTTTTGCATACGACCTCGGATTGCAACGATCTTTATATCAAAATCGATCATTTCGACGAGACGAAGACAATTCATGTAGATAATTCTTCCATACGAGGCCGTCTTGGAGGCGTAATGAGCCGAACAGTGTTCTGAATACAAAATCCAGTACTTTGAGCACAACTTCGGCCTTAGAGATGCGGTTGGATGGCAATGACTTAAACATCAAAGTCGTTCCTCTCGGTGATGTGAAATTTTCCATGCTGAAAACCCTTTCACTCGAAGCCATCTCATTTTCTTTTTATGTCATGCCAAAATCTGGTGTCAACACATGCCCCCCTGTTTTTGGCAAAGCTTGCACTTGAAAAATAATATGCACGGTGTTTGTTCTAAAGACGATGTCAACACTCCATCGGTCATTTATTTTCTCAGGCGATAATTATGTATCGGCCATGTTTGTGCTAAGGCGATAACCGTACATCGACCATTGCCTACTCAGGCTTCTTGCCACACACTCGGATGGTATTTCTTCAAGTACTTGCCATTGAGAGCTCGAGGTAACAATGCCCCTTGTACGGATTCCACCAAATATGAGTTTCTGGGAACTACTCTTGTAATCCTAAAAGGACCTTCCCAACTTGGAGACCACTTCCCGAATTTTTTGTCTCTTGAACCAATTGGCAGAATCACTTTCCAGACGAGATCACCAACTTGAAAGTTCTTCAACTTAACTTTCTTATCGTAAGCTCTTGCTACCCTCAACTGTCCCTCTCTATGGCCTTCAAAGCAGCCAAACGTTTATCGGCAACCTCATCAATATTGTCCATCATCAAGTTATAAAAGTCTACTGCCGATAAATCATTTTGTTTGGCTATTCTCAAAGCATTCAAATTTACTTCCACTGGTAAAACAGCCTCTTACCATATACTAGTTCATATGGAGTCACTTTCGTAGCACCGTGCCTTGAGATTCTATGTGCCCATAAATGCTTCAGACAACAACTCATGCTAGAAAACAACTCATGCTAGACTCGGATTATCCTCAATTTTCTTCTTGATGAGTTTGATTAAAATTTTATTGCTAGACTCAGCTTGTCCATTGGCTTGGGCATAATATGGAGAGGAATTGAGCAACTTTATGTTATAAGATTCGGCAAATTCTCTGACTTGGTGTGATATGAAAGATGAGCCTTGATCTGTAGTCAACGTTTGAGGAATGCCGAATCTATGAATAATGTGCTCGGTTATGAACTTAATTACCTCTGTATGTGTCATGTTCTTGAGAGGCACTGCTTTAGACCATTTAGTGAAATAATCAGTTGCTACTAATACGAACCGATGCCCCTTTGATGAAGACGAATGAATTTGTCCAATAAAGTCTAGACCCCATCCTCTAAAAGGCCATGGCCTGATAATGGGATGTATCATAGCAGCAGGAGCCAACTGAATATCACCAAATTTTTGACAAGCTTCACACCCTTTATAATATCTGAAGCAATCATTAATCATGGTCGGCCAATAAAACCCAGCACGTCGTAGTAACCATTTCATCTTGGGAGCCGACTGATGAGTGCCACAAATACCTTCATGGACCTCTTCCATAGCAATTCTCGCTTTGTCTTCGTCCAAGCACTTTAAAGAACATCATCAACCGTTCGCGATAGAGACCATCATGTCTCATCGTACTTGAAAGCCATCGCCGAAGAGCCCTGTCCACCCTTCTACTAGGAGCACACAAATAATCAATGATGGGTTTCCTCCAGTCTTGATTTTCTCCTGCATTGAATATTTCATTAGTGGCCGAAGCGGTGGGCTTCGACTCGGCCTTACCTATGTTGACAAGACCTAGCATCGTCTATTGATAGAAATGCAATACACCATGGTTAACATAGTAGCCGGATGCTTGTTGTGCCAACTCTTTCGAATTGTCATGTCTAGATATATGAATAATTTTAAAGCAACCCAAGGTAAATCTTGCATCTAGACATACCAAAAGATAAACTATAAGTGATTCGTCAAAACATTGATAACCCTTGGATATTTGTTGCACTACTAATAACTAATCACCGGAAGCCTCAATATGTATAGCACCTATAGCAAGGCAAAGCTCCAATCCGAATGACAATGCATATTCGGCTTTGATCATTGTGCAAAAATATTTTAAGCGGCACGAGGCTCCACAAAATAGCACCATAAGGAGATATATAAACAATACCAACACCTTGTCCATTGCTACAATTTTAACCATAAAAAATAACCTCCATGGTACTAGAAAGACTAGGACAATATCAATGAACATGTACTTTGTTTTAGTCTCCAATTGAACTAAGGACGATGTTAGGATACTACATCGGCCATGCTTTGACATATTCTTAGGGCGATAGATAAATATCGACCATTACCTTGAGGTCCATGTAGAATTCGCCCACCAAAGTATGCATAGTCGAAATAAACAAACGAAATAGCAATAAAATATTTCGGCCCCTTTGTATTAGCAACAAAAATGTAACTAACCAAATGTATAGTGATTTGGTAATACCCTGTCATGATATAGAAAATTATGTTGCATCCATGGATCAAAATAAATCCATGGAGGGTAATTGATCATACCTATGGATGAATTCAATGGCAAAGGCATGAATGGTATGGTTGAAGAATATGGATGATGTGCTAACCGAAGATTTTGATGTTGTGATGTGCACCTTCGGCTTAATTGTTTGTTGCTCTCATTTTTCTCTTTCTTCACTTTTGTAACACTTGTTGCAATAGAAGGTTGCACATCATTTTTATTTTGACTTCTTCTCTTAGGAACCCATGCCATGTTCTTCTTTTTCAGCTCTTGTGCACTAAGTTTTTGTAATTCCTTCTTTCGCCAATACGATAAGCCGAGTGAGCACCTCGACTATGATTTTGTTTCAACCAATGGCAACTCTTTTTGGGCCTTGTGCACCCTCAACTTATTTTCTTCAGATTTGGCACCCTGATTTTTATCAATTGATTGCTTCACTTCTTTGCCTTTTGTAGCCAATGTCAACACTTTAATTGGTTCTTTGTTATTTGAGATCAAATCTGAAGCAGCACACTTACGACCATCTCTTTTCACGCGGTAAACTTGCTTTACCACCTCTTTCTTCTTCCTTGAGCTCTGGACCGATTCCTTATGATTGAAACGGTCTTTGACGCGTGATTGTTCAAATGTTGATCTCCTTGGAGCTGCATAGTATTGGTGAGATGGTCTAGAATAAGATGGAGAATGTGCGCTTGTATCATACCTGTCCCATGATGAATATGCATCTATATGAGCATAGGGAGGCATCCACGACATTGGTATTGGCTGCCCAAAAGGAGGATATGAAGTCTGCTTGCTCAACATCTTCCTATGCCAATCCCAGTCTTCAGATTTATGCCTTGGGGGTGACTTTGATGTTTTTTCTTCACTCGGCCGATAAGCATTCTTCTCCTCACTTATCTTCTGATATTTTTCCAACAACTGCGAGAAAGTGACTTTCATCTTTTTGCATTTGTGCTTACCGCGACATTTGCTTTCTTTGGTTTTGTGTGCATCGGTCTTTGAATTTTCTTGTTGCCCCCCAGTACTAGATGTGCCAGTCGTAACTTTGATGGAATTCATGTCTTCAATATTATTGCTGATGCACTTTTGAATGATTACCTCACTTGAAGATTTGATCCCATCATCATTAGCGTATACCTGTCCGTCTTTGGATGAGTCGGGTTGAGGTAGCCGAGTCAATGCTTGATCTCCATCAAGACCAATCTGAGTCGACTGGCCGTATGCTTGTGCCTCAACGAGCACCAATTGTCCCGTGTAAGCTGATTGTGTGGCTTGATGAATCACATTGTTGTCTTTGACATTCTGTTCAAACGAACATTGCATTTGTTCTTGCCTTGATAGCTCGACATCGTGATCAATTATAATAATAGGATTAGTTGACGATATACCAACGATGTGATCACCTATGCCCGGACTGAAGGTACACTGCTCGTCCATTAACTGATAGTGTGATACTGGCTCTGAAACAAAACAACCGGGCGGTGTCAGTTTAACATCACTAGACTTGGCTATGCATTGATTTTTGTCCTCCTTTCCCGACGCTCTTGAATCGGCTATTTTGGAGAACTTTGAACATGGCTTTATATTCCTGCAACCAAAATAATTACAGAATATACGTCTCATCTGAGACCAAATGTTAGCCAGGCATGAAACAAACAAAGTTGCCCATATGAATATAAAGTTCAGTCGGCATGACGGGAACAACTTTGGTTGCGATAAGTTGTCACTATTAGCCTCTATGATTGGTGCCATGTGTTGATCGGCATGATTAGTAACAAGATAACTCGAAACAAACAGATTACTCATCTCAATCGGTCTTTCAAAGTTAATTAGAATCTTACTAACGGGTGCATCAACAATATGATTTTGACCGAATCGAAAACTGAGTAAACTCTTGGCTAGGTGTACCTTTGTGAAGTCGTTGGAACGAGAAGATGGTTGCACCACTGGAACAATACCTTGCTCCACTTCTGAATAATTCTCGAATGCATCTTCCTCTTTTTCTAGATCTCGTGCCTCATCACTTGGATTGCCTGAATAGATTTGACTTGGAATTCCCAAGTAGATTTCACTCGGATTACCCGAATGGATTCCACTCGGCCGCTCTTCGTCAGCTATACTTTGTTCAGCTGCACGCTCTGGTTCTTGGTCTTCGTCACTAGTCAAACTTTGTTTGGCCATATAACTTTTCTCTTGATGGTCATCAATTTCTTTGGCACGGAACTCATAGGGCAGCATGTAAGCTCCCACACATCTAGAAAAATCTAACACAGCCAATTTGTTGCGTTTACCATTCCTTTGCTTGGCGAAACTTGCATCTTCTGTTTTGGTACACGCGGAAATAATTGGCTTGATGCACTCGACTTTATCCGGCGATGCACTCGTCTGGAACGATGCACTCGGCTGGCATGATGTACTCAGATGGGTCGATGCACTCGACTGGTATGATGTACTCGGTATGGACTCTATGCACTCGGTTGTAACCGTCTCTGTGCTCAATCTAGTTTCAACTGAATCCACCATCGTCTTTGCTTTAAAGGAATCGTTCAACTCGGCTGTAGATGACTTATTCATATTTGACTCAGTTTCAACCGAATCAACCATATTAGCCGAGTGAACCCTTTCTTGCTGATTTGCTTGCAAACTTTCTTGCTTCAATATCGCAGAAGGGCCAACATAGTTGCTCGATGGAGGAAGGCACTTGACGTATTCTTGCAAATATTCCTCTCCACGGCTTTTCTTGAGTGCTTCGTAAGCCTGTCGATATTCTGCTGGTAATTCGTCAAGAGTTGGCGTAGTAAATTCGTTGACGCTATTCCCTGTGAGCTTTGGCTTGATCTTGTCCACTTGGGCCACATATTTTTCTTTAAACTCAGCCATGCTTGGATTGGCTTGCCCCCCAATACTTTTATGATCTTTCGGCAATGGATTGATGTTGCCGAAACTTTGCAATTGTATAGGGGGTGTATAACATGCTGCAATGATAGGTGAAGATGTGTGCACTGTTGTTGAATATTTTCTCACGCCAATTTGATCAATCGGCAACACTTCGTGTTCTTTTAAAACCCTAGCTTTTATTGCCTCATAATCAGGAACCAAACCTTTATCATGTTGCTCAAGGCAAAGAGCGGTAATCTTCTTATTTTGTGCTAAGCTTTTTAATGCAGCCAAAGTCACCTCATCTCCTGCAATATTAGACACATACACTCCTGTAGAATCTCCATTCACTCGGCCATAAAAGTGAGCCGAGTCATGAATACTTTTAGTTGCATATGATGCTGAACAATTAATATCATGAGGTGTATCATATGATGACTGAGGATAACCGGCCAAATAGCTAACGGAAGCATGGCCGATTGCCTCATTCATCGGCATGTTTGGGAATAAACCCGCATATTGCGAGTTGACTGCCGATGGATAAAACTGTGAGACGCCCTCCTGCACATGAGGTGTCATATATTGATCACTCGAACAAATCGTGTTATTCATCGGCATATTGAAAGGTGTTGCCGATGCACGAAAGTTCAGATTCATAAGTTGCATGTCGCGGTTCTGTAAATTCAAAGTTTCTCCAACGGAATAACTAGTCGGCCTTTGCTCGTTAGGGCTAGCCGACATGACATGTCCATTGAAAGATCTAGCAACATCAACATAATGGCTATTTGCATCTACGTAAGGAGATTGATGATACATGTTACCGTTGTAGATTGCAGCCGCTTGATGACGCTCTCCTCGTAGCAAGAACGGGCTGGAGATTGTTCAAAGCTTCGTCCCCAGCGAAGTCGCCAAAAAGTGTGTTGACACACGAACACGTCACGTGTACCCTCAACGCCGGGGGTGATGCACCGCAGCTCACGTCGAAGGAGACCCGACCGACAGCGCGATACGCAAGACAGTCGGCGGGTGCTTTTGCAGACCCGAAACCCCACACGCCCGGGAGGGACCCCGTCAGGGAGTGCGGCGGCTATGGGCTGCCCTAGGTCGATTCGCTCGCCCCTAGAGCCTCGTGGATCGCTGCCCTCCAATGCGAAGAACGAACGAAGAACGAGAAAGAAAGATACAAGGGTAGGGGATAAAGATAGATGAACACAAAAGTGTAATAGATTGATTGGTTCGATTGGTGTTGTTCAATCGGCCGTCACCCCCAACATATATAAGAGGCGGTTGGACTTCCCGTACAAGAAAAGGATTCATCTAGGCTTTCCTTACAAGAAAATTGCATCAATTCACGTCCAAAACCCTAGTCAAATTCGGACTGGTTTTATCCGAACTTTCCAAAACTGTTCGGTTTAAACTGACTGTACCTTGCTGGTCCTTTTTGTGATGGCAAACAACCTCGGATGGAAACGAGTCCAAAAGCAATCTTGACCGTTTCGACGAGACGAACATCTTTCATGTTGAACGTTTTCTCATCAGAGGTCATCTCGAGGGTCAAATAGCTCGTGCAAAACAGCAAATTATTCACGCATCTAATCAGACACACCCATGTATGTGTCTGGTTCCGGGCGTCATATTTTGCTCGCTGGAGGTTCTCGTTGTGCGGGCTCTAACTTTTGCATACGACCTCGGATTGCAACGATCTTTATATCAAAATCGATCATTTCGACGATACGAAGACAATTCATGTAGATAATTCTTCCATACGAGGCCGTCTTGGGGGCGTAATGAGCCGAACAGTGTTCTGAATACAAAATCCAGTACTTTGAGCACAACTTCGGCCTTAGAGATGCGGTTGGATGGCAATGACTTAAAAATCAAAGTCGTTCCTCTCGGCGATGTGAAATTTTCCATGCTGAAAACCCTTTCACTCGAAGCCATCTCATTTTCTTTTTATGTCATGCCAAAATCTGGTGTCAACACCTCCCTCACTCTAATTAATTTATTTTGCAGTAACATATCAAAAATTCTATCACACTTGCTTGCATCAAAAGTATATTTAATTTCGTCTCTTGTAGCAGGTGTAGGTTTTAAAGCAGAACATGCAAAAGGTTTTGACTTCGGGGCTTGAACCCATTCGGCTACACATATATTAACATCATCCTCACTAGCTGAATCACTGTCATAATCTATGGCATTAACTACATGGTTATCTTTCTCTTTATTTTTATTATCTTTAAACCGGCTATATTGTTTAATTTCCTTAGCCCGGTTTTCTTGCGCCAAAGCTTTCTGCAAAACTTGATTAACATCTAAAAATTCTTACCCTTCTAGTTTATCCTTAATATGAGCAAGTAGACCCAAAAAGGCAAGATCGGCTAAATCCTTTTCGGCTATGGTCAAGCTGAAACATCGGTTTTTGACATCTCTAAACCTCCTAATATAATCATGAACATGCTCATTATATTTCTGCCTAACCATAGTTAAATCTGAAAGTCGAAGTTCTGTTTCACCGCTATAAAAATACTCATGAAATTTTTGCTCCAATTGTGTCCATGTTGAAATAGAATTAGGAGCAAGCGATGTAAACCAAGTAAATGATGTACCGGATAAAGATAATGGAAACAATTTTAATCTAAAAACATCCGATGTGCCGACCTCGCTGCATTGTGCTAAAAATTGTCCCACATGCTCAAAAGTAGATCTACCATCTCCCCCGTAAATTTAACAAAATCTGGAATTCTAAAACCACGATGATATGGTGTCGAGTCAAAGTAATTAGGGTATGGTTTTTGATATGCACGTGCTCTACCCTTAGGTTCTAAACCAAATTCTCGAAGTATATTAGCAAGCTGATCCTTCAAATTATTATTGGGCTGTAGAGAACTGGCTTGTGGAGCAGATGGAACACCAGCACGTGGTGGAAATTCCGGCAAAGAAATTGGAGCATGCGAAGTTTGCAACGGAGACCCACTAAAATATGAATCAGGTACCGGCCCATACGGAACCCTGGTACCGACAGGCGGTAGTGGTGGCGTACTATATGCCACTGTCCGATAACTAGGCTGCTGCATATTAGAATTAAACCCAAAACTTCGGTTATTGCTATTGTGATTTTCTGGAACCGAAGTTGAAACAATAGGAGCAGTAGTACTAGGAACAAAATTATTAGCCGAACTACCAACATAGTCTCGCCCATCCAGATTAATGTTTAAAGGGACGTGAGGCTGCATGGCATTAGCCGATGCACTAGGTGTATGTATATTACTTGGCAAATTGTTAAATCTGCTACTGCCTGGTGGCATCGGTCTTTTTCTAGAATACTCATCATTGACTTGCAGCACTAATGAGCGTACATGACCAGGTAGACAATTTTCAAGATCTTTATTAAACTGTACCTTACATTCTTCAAGTCTATTAGCTACTGCTCGAGTAATTGTACGTGTCGTATTTTTCATATCAAAACCATATTTACTAGCTACGGACACATCAATTAGATGAGCAATTTCTTTGGTTGGGTTTTTTACCTGAGTGTTGAACGCATAGGAAGGGCTCGGAACTACCTTTTTGATGACACCGTTCCTCGTCTTCGCGTATCCAGCCAACTTCAGCTTCAGCCTCTCAACCTTTTCTCTCTCAAGCTCCTCTTCAACCTCGCGCGGAACATCTTCCGACAAATCGTCGAGTGTGACGGTGATGACGTTCTGCGGGTCGATGTCGCTCCCGTTCTTGGACTCGGTACTCATCGTGTAGCTCTTCTTCTTCTCGTCCCCAGCGGAGTCGCCAATTGTGTTAGCACAGGAAATTGCCGCGCAACACCAAGATAGTTGTCGTGCTTTCGTGGCGATGAACGATTGCTTTCCGAGCAAAGCAATAAAGATCTCCTCGCTTTCGTGGAGGAGAACCGGCCACTTTCCAGCGCAAAACGGCAAAGATCGCCAAACCCTAGGGATGCTAGGGCTCGGCAGGAAGTAGCGACAGAAAATAGACGTACGTGAAAAAGTAGTTTGTATTGATAGATCGATTATTGTCCTTTTTCAATCGGCCACGGCCTTACATATATATGGCACGTTGGACTTGGCGTATAAGATTACAACTCTGAAGCTAAAACCGATCAGGACTAGCATTTCTTGATTCGGTTACCATGTAGCATACGTCTACAAAAAAAACTTGCCAATCTAAGTACGTAACAAATCTAGGCCATATCCACGTACATGCACTCTTGTATATATGAATAAAGTATTCCGGCCACGTCGCCATCACGCTAAATATAGTGGCTAAGCATATGTATAAATACCTTGAGCCCACAAAGAAAATATTTAAATATTCCGGCAACGTCGCAAATCAAACTGGATAATGTCCATCAGGACTAACCACACTTCTTCATATACGTAGATATATATCACTTGCATGCATCACGCCCATGGTCCAGTATAGCATATGATTCTTCATAGAACTTGTATCTTCACCTTCCATGAAAATTCCTGTGGCAATACTTTAATAATTCATTAACCGATCAGCTTGATAAATCATTGATTTAATTTGGCTCATCATATACAACTGCAAGGGCTTGCGACAGGGTGTTCCCGTCTCACCAATGCTTTTTATTCTCACTATGGAGCCACTGCACCGACTCTTTGAGTGGGCTGCCCAGCGTGGGTTCTTGCAGCCGTTGGCGGCATCAGGGTTGAAGAAGAGGATCTCAATTTTTGCGGATGATGTTGTCTTGTTTACCAAGCCGGAGCCTATGGATCTCGCTATCTGCAAATGCATTTTTGACCTATTTGGAGAGGCTTCGGGTCTGTACATTAACATGAGCAAATCGGCTGCGCTGCCGATACGGTGTTCGGAGCTGAGCATTGCTTTTGCGAGTCAGCAGCTGGGGTGTCCAGTTGGATCTTTCCCTGTGAAGTATCTTGGGTTGCCCCTGTCTCTAAGGAAACAATCTGCGGCTCAGCTTCAGAGCCTGGTAGATCAGATGGCAAACTGTTTGCCAAGGTGGAAGGCGGCCCTCATGCCGAAGAGTGGTAGGCTTACTCTTGTGCTTTCGGTCCTGTGTGCAATGCCCATCCATGCGATGATGGCTTTGGACTTCCTGCCAAAACCCTGACGGCCATGAACAAGATTTGTCGAGGTTTTCTATGGTGCCGGAGAGCGGAAGCTAATGGTGGAAACTGTGCGGTCGCTTGGGAGACCGTATGTACCCCAAAATGGGCAGGAGGGCTAGGTGTGCCTAACTTGAGGTGGATGAACATGGCCATGCATGCCAAATGGCCATGGTTGCAGAGGACGGATAGGAGTAGACCCTGGAGTGAAAAGTCCCATCTGAGACGATGCAAATCTTTCAAGTGGCTACTAGGTGCAGGGCAAGCAACGGGCTGCATACCTTATTTTGGGAAGATCGATGGCTAGACGGGATGAGGATCCAGGAGCTTGCGCCGGCGGTATATGACTTGGTGCCGCGCCAGATCAGGCAGACGTGTATGCTTGGCCAGGTGGGGATGGACGGTCTGGGCAGCTTGCCTTGGTCCCAACATAACTATGGTGGCACCGCAACAGTTCCTACAGCTATGGCAGCGGTTCAGCGTGGGAACCGTGGAGAGTGTCTCGGACGGGATAGTTTGGTCTTGGGAGCCGATGGGACAATTCTTCACGATCTGCGACGCAGCGAAGTTCGGGAAGGAGGTCATTCCTCCGCGGAGTTAACGTGGAAATTGCGAGCCCGCCTCAATGCAAATTCTTCACGTGGCTGGCCTCAAGGAAGCAGATGTTGGACGCCGGACCGGCTTGCTAGGAGGGGCTGCTGCGCATCGGGACAAATGCCCTTTGTGTGACCAAGAGGAGGAAACCATTGATCATGTGTTGCTAACATGCGTCTTCGCTCGAGAGATTTGGGTGGCGATTTGTACGGCTCTGGGAAAGCCAGAGTGGGCACCATCTACGCATGATGCTCTCAAGCCGTGGGTTTGTGACAAGCAAGCGGCTGCCAATGTGACAAGGAAGGATCTGCACGCTATACTGCTTCTCACATTGTGGGAGTTGTGGAAGCACAGAAATGCAATTGTCTTCGATGGTGCTTCGCCATCAGCTAACCAACTTATCAACAAAATTGTGAACAAGGGTAGGAGTTGGTCGATGGCAGGGCTCTTCAGAGGTAATGTAGAGGCTGTGTTCGCAGGCTTAGCTAGGTGGACGAGTGGGGAGTAGTAGTCTAGTTAGCGTGCGCGATCGTGCGCGAGGTGGAGTTGTACATGGTGTAAGGTTCTCACCTTTGTAAATGACTGGTTGAGGCTTTCTACGTCTTTCCTTCTTTAATTCGAGAAAAAAAATACTAAGTAGCCAAATTATATCATCAACACTCTCGTTCTAGTGCTCCAGCTGAAAGCTTGTCGGCCATGGCAGTGGCCGCCTCTCCATCTCTCACTCTTCCTCCACCCGCGCAGCGCGCCACCCCAAAGCCGCGCCGCCGCACGCTGCCACGAGACGTGGTCTCATGGACGACCGCCATTGCACGCCCGGCGCGGGAGGGTGACCTGCATTCGACGGCCGCGGCGCTCTCCGCCATGCTCTCCTCCCCCGCCGCGCCTGCGCCCAACGACATCACCCTCCTCACCGTCCTCTCCTCCTGCACCGGCGCCCCCTCCTCCCCGCTCGCCCGGCCCCTCGCGCTATCGCTCCACGCCCTCGCCATCAAGCTCTTCCCAGGCCACCTCCTCCTCTGCACCTGCCTCGCGCGGTTCTACCTCGCGTCCCGCCTCCCCCACCACGCTCTGCAGCTGTTCGGCTCCATGCCCGTCAGGTCCGTGGTCACCTACAACACCATGATCACCGGCCTCATGCGCAACGGCCTCGTCGCCGCCGCGCGCGAGGTGTTCGACGGAATGCCGGAACCGGACAAGGTCTCCTGGACGGCGCTCATCGACGGGTGCGTCAAGAATGGGCGCCATGACGAGGCGATCGATTGCTTCCACGCCATGCTGCTGGACGGTGTCGAGCCAGACTACGTCACGTTGGTAGCTGCCATCTCCGCGTGCGCCGAGGTCGGCGCGCTCGGCCTTGGTATGTGGGTGCACCGGTTTGTGACCAGGGAGAGGCTGGAGGGCAACGTCCGCATCGCCAACTCGTTGATCGACATGTATGCTCGGTGCGGTAAGGTGGAGTTTGCACGGCATGTGTTTGACAGCATGAGGAAGCGGACGGTGGTCTCCTGGAACTCGATGATCGTCGAGTTCGCAGCCAACGGACGGTGCACGGATGCCATCGAGCATTTCGAGGCAATGCGGAGGAAGGGGTTCAAGCTAGATGCAGTGACGTTCACGGGCTGCTCACGGCCTGCAGTCACGCCGGTCTTACTGATGAGGAGCTGAGGTACTATGACGCCATGAAGGCGGAGCACGGCATCACAGCAAGGATGGAGCACTACGGGTGCATGGTCGACCTGCTCGGCCGGGCAGGGCGCCTGGACGAGGCCATGAGCGTGGTGGCATCCATGCCGATGCAGCCAAACGAGGTGGTGCTCGGAGCCCTGCTCGCTGGGTGCCGGATGCACGGGGACGTGGACATGGCCGAGCAGCTGATGCAATACCTCCTCGAGCAGGACACCAGCAGAGACTCGAACTAAGTGCTGCTGTCGAACATCTACGCCGCCGTCGGGAAATGGGATGGCGCCGGCAAGGTCAGGGGCCTGATGAAAGCCCGGGGAGTGAAGAAGAGGCCAGGCCGCAGCGCCGTGGAGATCGATGGTGGTGTGCATGAGTTTGTCTGCGGCGATCGGTCTCATCCACAGACTGCAGAGGTGTTCGGAATGCTTGGCCTGCTGAGCCATGAGATGGCAGGGCGTGAGGCCGTGAGTTATGAATGAGCACCTGGAGCGACTGCAGAAGACCGGAGGCTTTCAGTAGTCACTGGTAGATCAGAAATTTGTTGTATTTGCATCTCTGCGGTTATTATGACTCCCGTTGCATGTACAGTCTCGGGAAGAGGCATCCAACATGTACAGGCGATGAGATCACGTCAAAAAAAAAGAAGATACAGGTGATGAGATGGATCTTTTTACGTCAACAGATGAGAAGTATCATTGTAAATCTTCAGCAAATCCACATGGCTTACCATCGGATGCTCGTCTTATGATATACTCCCTCCATTCCTAAATATAAGTCGTTTTAGAGATTTCAATATGGACTACACACGGAGCAAAATGTGTGAATCTACACTCTACACTATGTCCATATACATCCGTATGTAGTTCATATTGAAATTTCTAAAAACACTTATATTTAGAAATAGAGGGAGTATATGATCAGCTCAATCAACACATGGACACTAAATTTCTGGAAGGTGAAGAATAACACATGCTCCTGAACTGACAACATTAATGTTACTATGGAAATATTGGACTACTACTTTTATCTTCGATAATGTCTCACCTACTTGCTCCCGTATCCCTGTCAAAAACATAACAGTACTTACTTCCATATTCACTATAGTCAGAACATCATATATTCACTTGTGCTCACCTACTCCTCTTTCAAAGACAAGAGGGAGGGAATATACATGTCTTTATTTGTGCACATTTTTCTTGCCTATATATAACTATGGTGACCTACAACGGCTGGATAGGTAAGAAGAGAACATGGTGCAAACATATACATTTAGTTAGAAAGTTAGACCCAAACAAGCATTTCCCTGGTTTGCACTGCAAGAGAAACAAAAAGACGTTCCCCATAGGTTGGTTTGGAAAAAAAGAAGTTAGGAATGATCGACATCAGAAAGGCAGAAACAGTCTCGCACCTTGAGCTAAGTCGCTTCTGTGGCAGGCTGGTGGCGGAAGGAGACGACCTGATGCTGGTGCAGCTCCTCACCGGCCAGGAGACGCAGACGCGGATACCTCGGGCCATGCAAGAGGATATTCTCATGCTGCTTGGGTGCTTCAAGGCGTACAAGGTCCAGCACATCTTCCGCGAGGGCAAGCAGGTCGCCCACGTCCTATACAAACAGGCGTATGTATCAGCGGGCAGGGGTGTGAGAATAGGAGTGGGGCCAGTTGAATCTGCATAGCACCAAGCTGACGATAGGGACACCATGACTGGTCGTGGTATTGCTAGTGAAGGCGAGCCTAGAACGAGCAAGGGATGGGCCGAGGTGGTTGGCCATGACATCGTTGGCGAAGGAGACTCCAAGGGTTGATGGGTGTCAGGGGATTCCCCAACGGCAAAGAGGGTGAGGCTACGGGTAACGGTGAAAACATCGGGTTTCGGGAGTACTGGTGGTTATATGATAAATCACTTTACCAATCATGCCCGGGGTATATAATTTGTGCTTTACAAAAAATATAAAACTGAGTGATGTTATTAATAGTGATTGGGATCATTTTAAATTTAGAAGGACTTTGTGGGGGTGATATTTTGAATCAATGGGGGGGGGGGGGGGGGTTCAAAGATAGATATCCTGACATTTTATTTTTCTGGTGAAAAGGATATATCGACCTCGTCCTTAACAACTCATGGTAAAAAATTGGTTAAATCTATAACCAGTTGATTGTGAATGATATTAACTTTCGTTTCAAATTCATGTCGAAAGTGAAGGTACCACCCAAAATCAATGTGTTTCTTAGGTTGGTGGAGCGTAACAGTGTGCTAACAAAAGATGACCTGATGATAAGGGGCTGGATTGGAAACTCTAAACGTGCCTTTTGTTTGTCTGGGATGGCGCGGGCAAGGTCCGGGGCCTGATGAAAGCCCGGGGGGTGAAGAAGAGGCCAGGCCGCAACGCTGTGGAGATCGACGGCGACGTGCATGAGTTTGTCTGCAGAGATCGGTCTCATCCGCAGAGTTTTGAGGTGTTCGACATGCTTGGCCTGCTGAGCCATGAGATGGCAGTGCATGAGGTCGTTAGTTATGAATGAGCACTGGAGCGACTGCCTGTTTGGATGAACTCAAAAGAACTGCAGGAATGCAGAATACTAGAGGCTTTCAGTAGTCACCAGGCTCTGCGTTTGAAGCATTCGTAAAGGCTACGGGTAGATCAGAAACTTGTATTTGCATCTCTGCGGTTGTTGTGGCTCCTGTTGCATGTCTCAGGAAGAGCAACCCAACATGTACAGTAATACAGATACAGGTGATGGGATGAATTTTTTTACGTCTGACAGATGAGAAGTGTTAGAAGGGAGAGAGGGATTGGTGGAATAGTCGTTGTATTGCTTGAGCCTCGTGGGCATATATATAGAAGTACAAAGATCAACTTGGAGTACAAGACAAGCCAGAACTAATCCTAGTCTATCTAGTCTTTCCTAATAATCAATATACTCAACATCCCCCCGCAGTCACAACGGGAGCGACGCAGACGGTGAGACTGGAGAAGAATCCGAAGGCAAGCCGACGGACGCCCCCCACAGTCGTAACGGTCGATGCATCGCGGAGTTGTGGCTGGAGTGAAAACCGACGAGGATGCTCAAGCAGGCGGTAGCCCTTTGTGCCGTTTGTCGATGTAGCCGAGAGCGTGGGTGGTGGAGCCGTGGTCGAGGTAGCCGTGCGAAGAATGCCGTGGTCGATGTCGAGTCGGGGTAGCCGGTGTCGAGGAAGTCGCCGTGGAGCCGCGGGCGCAAGGAGGCGCCGAGTTAGTCGTGGGCGCAGTGGTGTCGAAGTAGTGGTGCGCCAGGAAGTAGATGATGTTGACGACGCGTCGCGGCGGATTTGCCAAGCCCGGGGACACATCGTAGACGAAGGCACGCACCGGTGTTGCCAGCACCGGGCATGCGTAGACGGACGAAGACGAAGTTGACGAAGCGCCGACCAGGCTTGCCAGGCCCGGGGACACGTCGTGGATGAAGGCACGCATCGATGTTGCCAGCACCGGGCATGCGTAGACGAGGGACCTGCACGAGCTGTACGCCATGTCGGAGAAGTCGGAGGGTCCAGCAGAGAAGAACTCGACGACGGTTGCGGCGCCAATCGGCGCGGGGCCAATGTCGCCCGCGGTTGTCGGAGTAGATGAAGCGGTCGGGGTAGATGACGACGACGCTGGCGACGGGTTGGTGCTGGACGAAGACGAAGGAGGTGGACGGGCGGCTGCGACGGCTACGGGGGTAGCGGCGGCGGCGGCCAAAGAAGAGCGGCGGCGGCGGCCTGACGGCGGCGGCGGCTAGGTTAGGAGCGCGGCGGCGGTGCTCGAAGTAGGCGAAGACCCCGACAGCGTGACGAAGATCGGCGTGGACGGTGGCGTTCCCGCGCCAAGGGAGACGGCGCAGCGCGTACCACGGGAGGTCGACGCGTGGTGACGGCGGAGTGGACCGTGGGCCGCGGCGCTACGGCCCTTAGGGGCGACGCAGCGGCAACGGGCAGGTCCGGCGACGGCAGAAGACCTCGGGAAGCGGCGCGGGACCGCGGGCGCTGGCGCGACACCGCAGGGCGGCGCGACGGCGGAGCGCTGGTCGGTGCAACCGCGGGATGGCCTCGGGATGGCGGCGTGGACGCGCCCATGCCGCCAGCGGCGGCGCGAGGGTCGGTGCAGCCATGGGGACGGCCTAGAGCGGATGGCCCCGGGCGGCGGTGGATCGCGGGCCGCTGCACTACGCCCGGCGGGGCGACGCAGCGTGACGCGGGTCGGTGCAGCCGGGAGGAGAACCACGGGGCGGCGGCGCTGCGGCCCGACGGGGCGACGCAGCGGCAGCCCGTTGCTCGATCGGTGGAGGGGCGCTGAACTCGGGACAATCTTCACGGGACCTGCGGAGGCGCGCGCAACCGACGGGCCAGGTTGGTCGCGCGGCGTAGATGAGGTGGATCACGGCGGCAAGCGGGTGATCAAGCCGATCGCGCGCGAGGACGGGGACGCCGCTCGATGGAGGCGTGGTGGCGGCGGAGTCCTGGATGAGGCCGGCGACGGCGGGCGACAGGGCGGCTATGATTGGCCGCCGCATGGCGCGAGGCCGCCGGGTCGGGTGATGCAGGAGTCCCGGTCGGAGCAGGGCGGTGACGGCCGGCGCAGCGGCGAGGCGGGCGGGCGCGCGAACGACGGCCTTGAGGGCTGCTGTCACGCGAGGCCACCGGCTCGGTGAAGTAGCCGGCCGGTCGCGCCGATGTCGGAGTAGAGGCGCGAGGTGTCGAAGGCGGCGGCGGGCGACGCAAACCGATTTTAGATCCGAAAACCAAAAAGTAAACGCCGATCAAAACAACCAGCGAGAGAGCGAAAAAAACCAGAGCAAGGGCTCGGGAAAAAGACTTTCTAGGGCAGCCGGCTAACACGGCCGGCGGACGAACCCTAGGTACGGGCGGCGTGGCCCCCGGCGGCGGTCATGGAGGCCGACCGCCCCGGAGGCGGCGCGCAGGTGCGAAAGCGGCGGCTGCTAGGGTTTAGGATTGACTTGCAATAGATACCATGTTAAAGGGAGAGAGGGATTGGTGGAATAGTCATTGTATTGCTTGAGCCTCGTGGGCATATATATAGGAGTACAAAGATCAACTTGAAGTATAAGACAAGCCAGAACTAATCCTAGTCTATCTAGTCTTTCCTAATAATCAATATACTCAACAAGAAGTACCATTGTAAATCTTCAGAAGCAAATCCACATGGTTTATCAGCGTATATTCATCTTGTTATATATACTCCCCCCGTCCCAAAATTGTCATGGTTTTAGTTATGACACTTATTTTAAAACAGAGGAAGTAATATGATCAGCTCAATTAAATATAGACACTGGATTTCCGTAAGGTGAAGAACAACACAAGTTCCTGAACTGATAACGTTAATGTTACTGTGAAAATATTGAACTAATACCTTTTTCTTCGACTATATCACCCTTAATGTCTCACCTACTTGCTCTCGTATCCCTGTCAAAAACAATAACAGTACTTGCTCCCGTGTTCATTGTTGTCAGAAGATCATATATTCATTTGTGCTCACCTACTCCTCCTTCAAATACAAGAGGGGGATAATATACATGACTTTATTATGTGCACAATTTTTCTTGCCTATATATAACTATGGTGACCTCCTACGGCTAGATAGGTTAAAAGAGAACAATGGTGAAACAACAATTACACCCAAACAAGCATTTCCCTGGTTTGCCTTCGAATCGCCGAGTCAATGATCCAGTGTATTCGGAGCATTTATAGAGGCTGCCGTTTTTTCTTGTGTCCCTTAGAGCATAAGATGAAAAGAACCGACCGTAGATTAGGTCTGTATGACAAAGAAATTTGGTCATTCATTCATTTTAACTCCCGTTGCATGTGCAGTATCGTGGAACTGGAAAGAATCCAGCATGTACAGTAATTCAGGAGATGAGATGAATATTTTGATGAGCAGATCAGAAGTATCACTGCAGATCTTTGAGCAAATCTACATGCATTGCTATGTATGCGCATCCGGTGGTCTGTATGACAAAGACAATGAGATTCTGGACCTTTTGTGGTAGAAACAGATTTAATTTCATAAAGTGAACTATCCAGGTAAGGAGAGAGGGTAGACAGTAAAACAGTTAACAACATGGACAATACGTGTCAACAGAAAGTGAACTATACAGGTATGTCAGCACGGTCAGAAAGTGAACTGTTGTGTGAGCACTTGGCACTCCACACTCCACATCTTCCATTCCACACTCTTGAGACTAGGCTACGAGCTCCAAGAGAAACAAATCCTATCAGCCAACAAGGTACTTTACCTCTCAAGTGACATATCTCATTCATATTGCGAGCTAACTTTGAACTGAATGCCGAAAGGTGCTCTTCATGTTGGAAGCTATCTCAATGTTCAAATCTCCGGGAAACAATTCCATGGCACATCTAACATGCAACTTCGGAGAGGATCGAAGTCCAGTTCTTCTTACTCCTTGTTGCTTCGACGACCTTGGCGAACCAAACCGCACCAGGAAGACGTATGGCATGGGGACAATGAGGTTCCATGCCATCCTGTTGACGATGTTCTTCTCCCTAAATGCCCAGGATATGTGTCAGCGCTAGTGAGCTGCGAGGCGATTAACTGCAGCAGACCGGATTGGATACAGGACACGACATGCTTCCGGTAGGCTATAGTGTGCGTGTGGGCTGAGTGTGAGTATGTTGAGCTGACCGCTTCGGCCCAAGTCCATGTAAGCGAGCGATCATATAAGCTCCGTCTCTCCTCTGTACTGGGTATCGATTATGAAAATAAACGATTGCTTCTCCTACCTTTCTTCTTCTTCTCCAAGTTGCTCCCTTTTTCCCCCGATCCCCAATTCTCCATCGCTACCCTAGGGCTTGGGTATTACAATTGGTATTCAGAGCTTCGTCGGTCCGATCCGCGCTTCACACACTCGAGGTTCGCCAGTAACATCGACTGATTGGTAGGTTGACTGCTTTTGACTGCTTCGTGCGGTCGACTATAAATCTAAGATCAGCGTTCGGTCGAACTCAGAGGAAGCGGCGATGGCTCCGTTCAAGCCGAGCACACAGACAAGGTACCTGGCGGGATCCATGGGGTCGTTCGAGGAATGGGTGATGAAGGAGTTCGAGGCGTTGCGGCTGCTTCAGGCCAAGGTTGAAGGGATCGAGGCGATCCAGGCACGCCTCAACGGGCTAGATGCGAAGTTCGAAGAGCAAGTCTCGCGGCTGGATCAGGTACATGCCAAGGTAAATCTGTCTGTGAGTTCTATCAGAGAGATCCACCAAGAGCAAGTTCAGGTGGCGCGAGTGCTGAACGAATCCACGAGCGTCAGAAATGTAGAGTTGGACCGGATCGCGGCAGAGGGCTGTCTGGGAGCGTCATCGCAGGCGGGAGAAAATTTTGGGGTGCCGGCTACATCACGGGCACAGCCGCCACCACAACCACCACCTCTGCCTTTATGACCTCGCCCATCAGCACCACCGCATGTATCTTTCGCATCACTAGGTCTGGATGAGCAGAGCAGGAAGCCACCCTGGATGCCTAAGATGGAGTTCCCTAAGTTTGATGACGAGAATGTACGCATATGGTTGGACAATTGTGAAGCTTATTTCCTGCTATATCAGATTCCTGAATCCTTCAAGCTAATGTCCGCATCGCTGCACTTGCAAGGCAATGCCGCTCACTGGTTTCAGTCATATAAACTGACAGAATACTGCAGTACTTGGGGAAAAAATTGTACATCAATTACACAGGAGTTTGAGGTCAATGTACATAGAACTTGCATGAGAGACTTACTGATGTTGCGTCAGCACGACACGGTTCAGGAATACCGTACTACATTCCATCAGATTGTGTACCAAGTTCGGATGTATGAGGGCAATCTCGGCAAAACAATGCTGGTTACACAATTTGTGCTGGAACTGAAGGAGGAACTGAGAGCTGCGGTCGAAATGCAATTGCCCAATACTGTGACTAGTTCTTGTGAATATGCCCTGGTGCAGGAGGCTTTGCTCGATCGGGCCAAACAAGGGAACAACAAGCTAGCTCGGTCTGAAGTGTACACTAAACAACAACCACGCACAGAGCAGACTCAATGACCTCAGCTAGTTGCCGGAGATATGTGGAAGGCACGCCAGCTGAAGGACTACTGGCGACAGAATGGACTCTGTTATAGTTGTGGTGACAAGCTCGCACCAGGTCATGTGTGTGCTAGCAAATAGGTGGCCCAGATCAAGGCCCTGAACATGGCTGAAGAGGCCGCTCAGTTGACTGATGCAGTCTTGGATGCAATAGCTACAGATGAGGCGGTTGAGGAAGCGGCTGCATATCTTTCTGTCAATGCCCTAGCAGGAACCACAAATACTAAAACCATTCAGATTAGAGCTCTGGTAGGAAATCAGGTGATGCTATTGTTAGTTGACTCAGGCAGCTCTCATACTTTTCTGGATCAACAGTTGGCAGACAAACTGAAATGTCCAATAGTACCCTTACCTCAGCCTATGACTGTGAAAGTTGCAAATGGGGAGAAATTACAGTGCACGCACATGGTGCAGGGACTGAGTTGGTGGACGCAGGGGCATACCTTCTCCACAGATATGAGAGTTTTTTCATTGGGGGGGCTACGATGCCATACTTGGGATGGATTGGCTCTCACAATGGAGTCCAATGACATGCCATTGGGAGAAACAATGGATCCAGTTCCAAGATAAAGCTACTACAGTCACACTGCAAGGTCTGAAGATACCACCTGTAACTCAACTACAAGAGTTGACACTGGATCAAGTGGTCAAGTGTCACAAAGGCAATGATATTTGGGCCACTGCAGTGCTATCTGTCCAAAAAATGCCATATGTATCTCCAACTCCAGACTGTATTCAGGACACCATAAACTCTTTTGCTGATATATTCCAGGAGCCCAAAGGATTACCACCCCATAGATAATTTGACCATGCTATTTCTCTGCTTCCCAACACTACGTCGGTGAATGTCAGGCCTTACAGGTACTCTCCCCTTCAGAAGGATGAGATAGGAAGACAAGTCTCTGAAATGCTAGCAGTAGGAATTATCTCTCCCAGCATGTCCCCGTTTGCCGCCCCGGTTCTGCTAGTGAAAAAGAAAGATGGAACTTGGCGATTCTGTGTGGACTACAGAAGGTTAAATGCAGTGACTGCTAAGAACAAGTTTCCTATGCCAGTTGTGGATGAGCTGTTGAATGAGCTTGTGGGTACAAAATGGTTCACCAAACTAGACCTCAAGGCAGGATATCATCAAATCAGAATGGGAGAGACTGATGAGCATAAGACTGCTTTCAAGACCCATTTTGGACAGTTTCAGTTTAGGGTCATGCCATTTGGTCTATCAGAACACCGGCAACTTTTCAGTGCATTATGAATTTCATATTTGGTGGATTAACAAGGAAATTTGTTTTGGTTTTCATGAATGACATATTGGTCTTTAGCAGAAATTTTCAAAATCATAAGAAACATCTACAACAGGTTTTTCAAATTTTGATAGAACATCAACTCTATGTCAAACTCAGTAAATGTTCTTTTGCCCAGCAGCGGTTAGAGTATTTAGGCCACATTATCTCTGACAAGGGTGTGGCCACTGATCCAAGCAAGACAACCGCTATGGTCAATTGGCCAGTTCCTACTACAGTCACTAAGCTTAGAGGATTTCTTGGACTCACTGGTTACGATAGGAAGTTTGTGCAACATTATGGGATTATTGCCAAACCACTTACCAACTTACTGAAGAAGAAGGCATTTCAATGGACGAATGAAGCACAAACTGCCTTTGACCTTCTCAAGCATGCTATGACTTCTACTCCAGTCTTGGTATTACCTGATTTCAACAAACCTTTCTGTATAGAAACAGATGCTTGTGACTCTGGTATTGGAGCAGTTTTTACACAGGAAGGACACCATGTGGCCTACTACAGCAAGTCTCTAGGGCCAGCCAATCAGAAATTGAGCATTTATGATAAAGAATTTCTAGCTATTATCATGGCCATTGAGAGGTGGAGATGCTACGTTTGCAGGGGCCCATTTGTGATCAAAACCGACCACAAGAGCTTATGTCACTTGGAAAACCAAGCCCTTACTTCATATCTACAGAAAAAGGCTATGACAAAACTAATTGGGCTCCAATTCCAGTTCCAGTACAAAAAAGGCGAGGACAACAAGGCCGCCGATGCTCTATCTAGAGTGGGCCATGTGTTAGCCTTACCTGCAGTCTCCTCAGGACAACTTGTCTGGATACAGGAAATACTCAACTCTTATGAGATTGATTGCAAGGCTCAACACCTCCTACAAAAACTGGTGGTCAACCCTGATGAAGAACTTGTGTTTTCTTTCGAAAAGGGTCTCCTCAAACACTAGGGCCGAATTTGGGTTGGGGCCAATGCAGGTTTGCAAACAAAAATCATTGAAGCACTCCACTCTTATCCCGTGGGAGGCCACTCTGGCAGTCACGCCACTTATGAGAGAGTGAAGAAATTATTCCACTAGTATGGCTTAAAGGAAGCAGTGGCTAATTTTGTGCAACCGTGCCAGGTTTGTCAACAAGCCAAACATGAACATTGCAAGTATCCTGGTTTGCTTTGTCCATTACCTATTCCCAAAGGACCCTAGGAAGATATATCCATGGACTTCATCAAAGGATTACCCAAATCATCTGGATATTCAGTGATCCTGGTAGTTGTGGACAGGTATACAAAATATAGTCATTTCATTGCTCTCAAACACCCTTTCATGGCTGCTCGGATAGCACAAACATTTCTGCTCCACATTGTTAAGTTGCATGGCATGCCCTATACAATAACTTCCGACAGAGACAAAATATTTACAAGTCACTTCTGGAAAGAGATGTTTAGGTTGTGGGGCACCAAACTACAAATGTCCACTTCCTACCACCCCCAAACTGATGGGCAAACCAAGAGAGTTAACAAGTGTTTAGAGATGTATTTGAGATGTGCAGTTTCTGAACACCCAAAGCAATGGTCTCAGTGGCTTCCCCTTGCCGAATTCTGGTACAATTCATCTTACCACTCGTCTCTGGGCTGCACTCCTTTCAAAGCTGTTTATGGTCATGAACCAAATTTGGGACAGTTACCTCAACCCTTGCAAGCCACACATCCTGATCTGCACAGTTGGCTGCAAGAGAGACATCACTATTCTGAGTTCCTCCATCAACACTTGAACAGAGCCCAAACAAAAATGAAGTCTGATGCTGATAAGAAGAGGTCTCCTAGGGAATTTACAGTAGGAGAAAAAGTATTTCTAAAGCTGCAACCATATGCTCAAGCATCCGTGGTCAATTGACCTTATCCCAACCCGGCAATGAAGTTCTTCGGGCCTTTTGAAATACTGGAGAAGATTGGACCCTCTGCTTATAAACTGCTCCTCCCTTCAGGCAGCCTCGTGCATCCAGTGTTCCACACATCTCAACTGAAACCTCATGTGCCAGATCATACTCCAGTGTACAGTACTCTTCCTGAACCACCACTATTTGATCGAGCCGATCTGGTGCCTGAAGAAATTCTGGACATGCGTTTGGTTAAGAAAGGTAATGCTTCTCTAGCTCAGCTACTCATTCGTTTGACTGGTCTGCCCGCTTCGTCGGCCACTTGGGAGGACTATGACACAGTGAGGCAGCGATTTCCACTGGCTCCAGCTTGGGGACAAGCTGTTTCTTCAGGCGGGGGTACTGTCCTAGTGAGCTGCCAGGCGATTAACTGCAGCAGACCGGATTGGCTATAGGACACGACATGTTTCGGGTAGGCTATAGTGTGCGTGTGGGCTGAGTGTGAGTATGTTGGGCTGACCGCTTCGGCCCAGGTCCATGTAAGCGAGCGATCATATAAGCTCTGTCTCTCCTCTGTACTGGGTATCAATTAAGAAATGAAACGATTGCTTCTCCTACCTGTCTTCTTCTTCTCCAAGTTGCTCCCCTTTTCCCCCGATCCCCAATTCTCCATCGCTACCCTAGGGCTTGGGTATTACAATCTGCTGCCTCGAGTACGAATTGTCGGCTACGTGCAAACGCAAAGTAAGCCGCCACTTGAGATTCAGAGTTGGTTCATCGACATGAGCAGCCTGAGGGAGCTACTCGAAATGAAATGGACGCAAAGGCTTTGGAAATACCTAGAGTGCCCATATTTCCATACTATGAGCATCGATGCGAGCATGGCAGAGGAAATACCCGTTCTCTTTCTCTCCCAGCGCGCGATTATGGAGGTAGCAGGCTTGGTCTTGGGCGGCAATGGCCACCTGGGAAAGAGAGAAAGAACAAGATTCATTAGTGACCAAGGTGAATAGTTTCTAATTTAAAAACAACAAAAGGCACTGACTTGGCAAGTTTGAACATTCCATATGATGGCATTCCATCATTCATTAAGTTATGACAGACCCAGACTATAGAATTTCAGTTAAAGAAATCTCTCAATCTGAACTAAAACATTTTTTCAGTTAAATGCAAGTTGACAAGTACAACCATCCACAGTAGAGATGCTACAAATATTGTCACATAAGCACAACAATTTCATCAAATAAGCCATCAAATCTTAAGGGAAATCATGTACTGGTACATTTCTTTCATACACGCGAAGAAAGATATGTTCGAGCAAATATATTTATCAGACATAAATACAGTGCTTTAAGATCTGTGAACTTCTCTAAAACAGGAGATAATATGCACAAAAGAACAAAAGCCCATCACTTTAATATTTTTTGTAAGATCAAAACAGGTGAAAGGATGCATTGTGTTTCAGTTATTTAAGTAAGTCTTCTGGTACATCCAACCGGCCACTAAATTACATGTACAGGAACACATTCAACACTGGAATTGGTGAATGTGTAAACAAAAGGATTCTAGAACCCATCGCCAATAATAAGTCCTTCACCTTCATTTTACAAGGAAAGGTATGTTAATTAGCTTATGGGGTACAACAATACATATGTACAGTCGTCAGGTGAATTTTCATCCTTTGTTTCAGGTGGATTTTAGCATGTCCAGCCGGTGCTCGACATGTAAGTTAACCATGAACGCATCAGCAAACACTTCTTCCATGCAAATGCAATGCAGCGACTGACTCATTAAAAAGATGAACGTGTGGATAATAGGGAACAATGACCAAAATGGGACCACGGTGAGGATCAAAAGGTTTGGATGAGAAGAGCCAGCGCCGGTCCTCTGCTGCTCGCCACGGCCCGACCACGGTGGCTCCTCCGCAGCGACCGGAGAGGAGAAGAGACGTGGAGCGCCGCCGTCGCCGTCGTGTGGAGGTGGGAGGAGGCATAGGCGGCGGGGGTCGCGGGAAGGAGGGAGCCGCAGCGGCTCACGTGGGAGACTGGGAGTGAGGGATTTGGGGTTTGGGGATTTCACCCACCGTGAGTGAAGAGTGAAGAGTCAGAGCATCTCCAACAGGCGCCCAACGCGCGGTGCGCTAAAATATGGTTTGTGGCGCGCCCATCGCCAGGTTTGGTGCGGCACTGGCTCCAGCAGCCGCGCTGAAATGCACAGTGCGCGCGCAGCTCTAGCAGCGCGCTAAATGCAGCCGTGCGCGAGCAGCCGGGGCATTGCCATATATTGCATTTTGGACACAAAATGGACTCCAAACAATCAATATGCAATGAACATGGCATATAAATTTCACACAAACAATTTGATGAATAAAAGTTCATGCCCACAAGTTCTTCTTCGTGGATGTCTTGCCCTTCTTCGGCCGCGCCGCATTGGGAAGTTTCGAGGGTCGGGGAGGCACGGGAGGCCCCGGCGCGACGCCACCCGCCGCCGAGGTCATCCGCGGTGGCATGAAGAGGCCGTGTGCGAGGCCGATGCTCAGAGGAGCTCCGGCGGAGGCGAGGCCAACGCTCCCCGCGCTAGGGTTTGCAGCGGCGGCGGCGCCGACGTCGGTGGTGAAGGAAATATGCCCTAGAGGCAATAATAAAGTTATTATTTATTTCCTTATATCATGATAAATGTTTATTATTCATGCTAGAATTGTATTAACCGGAAACATAATACATGTGTGAATACATAGACAAACAGAGTGTCACTAGTATGCCTCTACTTGACTAGCTCATTAATCAAAGATGGTTATGTTTCCTAACCATAGACATGTGTTGTCATTTGATTAACATGATCACATCATTAGGAGAATGATGTGATTGACATGACCCATTCCGTTAGCCTAGCACTTTATCGCTTAGTATATTGCTATTGCTTTCTTCATGACTTATGCATGTTCCTGTAACTATGAGATTATGCAACTCCCGTTTACGGAGGAACACTTTGGTGCTACCAAACGTCACAACGTAATCGGGTGATTATAAAGGAGTACTACAGGTGTCTCCAAAGGTACATGTTGGGTTGGCGTATTTCGAGATTAGGTTTTGTCACTCCGATTGTCGGAGAGGTATCTCTGGGCCCTCTCGGTAATGCACATCACTATAAGCCTTGCAAGTAATGTAGCTAATGAGTTAGTTACGGAATGATGCATTACGTAACGAGTAAAGAGACTTGCGAATAACGAGATTGAACTAGGTATTGAGATACCGACGATCGAATCTCGGGCAAGTAACATACTGATGACAAAGGGAACAACGTATGTTGTTATGCGGTTTGACCGATAAAGATCTTCGTAGAATATGTAGGAGCCTATATGAGCATCCAGGTTCCGCTATTGGTTATTGACCGAGAATAGTTCTAGGTCATGTCTACATAGTTCTCGAACCCGTAGGGTCCGCAAGCTTAAGGTTACGGCGACAGTTTTATTATGAGTTTATGAGTTTTGATGTACCAAGGAGTTCGGAGTCCCGGATGAGATCGGGACATGATGAGGAGTCTCAAATGGTCGAGACGAAAGATCGATATATTGGACGACTGTATTCGGACTTGGAAAGGTTCCGAGTGATTCGGTATTTTTCGGAGTACGGAGAGTTACGGAATTCGCCGGAAGAAGTATTGGGCCTTATTGGGCCATACGGGAAAGAGAGAGGGCTGCCTAGGGCAGGCGCGCGCTTCAAGGCCTAGTCCGAATTGACTAGGGGAGGGCCGCACCCTCCTTCCTTCCCTTCTCTCTTCCCTTTCCTTCTCTCCTACTCCTACTACATGGAAGGTCTCCTAGTTGGACTAGGAAAGGAGGGAATCCTACTCCCGGTGGGAGTAGGACTCCTCCCTGGCGCGCCCTCCCTTGGCCGGCCGCCCCCTCCCCCTTGCTCCTTTATATACGGGGGCAAAGTGGCACCCCATAACACACAAGTTGATCTTCGTGATCGTTCCTTAGCCGTGTGCGGTGCCCCCCTCCACCATAGTCCACCTCGATAATATTGTAGCGGTGCTTAGCGAAGCCCTCGCGACGGTAGAACATCAAGATCGCCACCACGCCGTCGTCGGTTGACAGAACTCATCCCGACACTTTGCTGGATCGGAGTCCGGGGATCGTCATCGAGCTGAACGTGTGCTGAACTCGGAGGTGCCGTACGTTCGCTACTTGGATCGGTCGGATCGTGAAGACGTACGACTACATCAACCGCGTTGTCATAACGCTTCCTCTTACGGTCTACGAGGGTACGTGGACAATACTCTCCCCTCTCGTTGCTATGCATCACCATGATCCTTGCGTGTGCGTAGGAAAATTTTGAAATTACTACGTTCCCTAACAGTGGCATCCGAGCCTAGGTTTTATGCGTTGATGTTATATGCACGAGTAGAACACAAGTGAGTTGTGGGCGATACAAGTCATACTGCTTACCAGCATGTCATACTTTGGTTCAGCGGTATTGTGAGATGAAGCGCCCGGACCGACATTACGCAGACGCTTACGCGAGACTGGTTTCACCGCTCGCAGCACTCGTTGCTTAAAGGTGACTGGCGGGTGTCTGCTCTCTCACTTTAGCTGAACCGAGTGTGGCTACGCCCGGTCCTTGCGATGGTTAAAACAGCACTAACTTGACGAACTATCGTTGTGGTTTTAATGCATAGGTAAGAACGGTTCTTGCTCAGCCCATAGCAGCCACGTAAAATTTGCAACAACAAAGTAGAGGACGTCTAACTTGTTTTTGCAGGGCATGTTGTGATGTGATATGGTCAAGACGTGATGCTATATTTTATTGTATGAGATGATCATGTTTTGTAACTGAAGTTATCGGCAATGGCAGGAGCCATATGGTTGTCGCTTATTGTATGAAATGCAACGCTCTGTAATGCTTTACTTTATCACTAAGCGGTAGCGATAGTCGAGAAGCATAAGATTGGCGAGACGACAACGATGCTACGATGGAGATCAAGGTGTCGCTACTGGTGACGATGGTGATCACGACGGTGCTCGGAGATGGAGATCACAAGCACAAGATGATGATGGCCATATCATATCACTTATATTGATTGCATATGATGTTTATCCTTTATGCATCTTATCTTGCTTTGATTGACGGTAGCATTTTAAGATGATCTCTCACTAAATTACCAAAGAGATTTGTCTCTTGCCATCTCACGCTCACCATGCAACACTTCGATACCAACTTGCGTCCGGCTGTCAGCAACGGTTAAGAACACCTACAGAAGGACATGCATAGATAAGTATGATGCCAAAACAATATGGGCATGGCAAGCAAGCTAATCGGGTCAGATGAACAAATCATAAAATTCTACTCCCTTCATCTCAAAATAAGTGACTCAACTTTGTACTAAAGCTAGTACAAAGTTGAGTCGCTTAATTTGGGACGGAGGGAGTATGTAGGAAGGCAAAAATTTCAGGTTCTTATGGAATGGAGCAGTAATGCTATGGAGAAACTAACTCCATGAATGACATCAGAAGGCATAGCCATAGCTAAAGCTAAGACAATCCTCTTAGGGAAGTGTACCAAAGAGGTGAAAGCAAGCAAGCAAGCTAATATTACAGAGATCAAAATAAAAGAAAAACCTATCAGAGGGTGTTTAAAAAAATAACCTAGAGTTCAACTGAGGAATAACAATCATGACTATTACAGAGTAATGAGCACCATCTATCAATGACTCTTGACACAAAGCCATCACATAAACATCTGAGGTAATATAATGAACTATCTAAAAATAGTAAGATAATGATACCAAACCAAGGAAGATCAGTGACATGCCACCAAAAAGAAAATAAAATAAAACATATAGACAACTATGTAACTGACAGTCATACTTCCATGTGCAGAAAAAAATCATAGTCAACCATACAACAATATAGCGACTTGATTCCGGCCACTTACCAGCAAAGCAAAAACACCTTTTTCCAGAGAGGTAAAATGCATACTAGTAGAAGATGACAAAAGGCATACTGCTAGGAGATGTATAAGGAAAAAGGGGGGCACTTCCCAATAGAGGATTCAGTTATCACCTTGCTTGACACATGTGAGTTGGGGCAAGAACGGAAGGTTGAGCACCAGATGTACACCATGGAGAATGAATCCCGTAGCATCAATCGATCATCAACAAAGGTGTTTGTTTCAAATCAACCAAGAAGTTTTGATTAATTATGCCTCTGATTTTACTAGTAAACAAAGCTTGGCAGGCAACCAAGGCCTGCATCCATCCATCCATACACAGATGAAGAAATTAGGAAATTTGCACATCACACATACAATAGTGGTACATACTAGAAGAACAAGGAAGGCATTCATTTATTTGGCAAGTGTATACATCAGCAGTAGTGCATTTGCGTTTTCAGCAACTTGACTTGTGTTGTATCAGCGACGAAAACCATGAGTAGATATGGATGTGTCCAGCGGTGCAAAAATGACATGCCACAGCAAAAAGGAACTCATTCATTCAGAGAAGAATAATTATCAGCCACACATCCAACATCCATTAAGTTATGACAGACCGAGACTAGGAAATTTCAGTTAAAGAAATCTCTTCCGTTTGAACTAAAACGTTTTCCAGTTAAATGCAAATCTCTCTTCATACGATGCAAATTCCATGGCACATCTGACATGCAACTTCGGAGAGGATCAAAGTCGGGTTCTTCTTACCTCCTTGTCACTTCCGAAGACCTTGGCGAACCAAACCGCACGAGGAAGACATATGGCATGGGGACAATGAGGTTCCATGCCATGCTGTTGACAATGTTCTTCTCCCTAAATGCCCATGATCTCCTACCTCAAGTACGAATTGTCGGCTAAGTGCAAACACAAAGTAAGCTGCCACTTGAGATTCTGAGTTGGTTCATGTACATGAGCAGACTGAGGCAGCTACTCGAAATGAAATGGACGTAAAGGCTTTGGACATACCTTGGGTGCCCATATTTCTTCATATTTCCACGCCATGAGCATCGTTGTGAGCATGGTGGAGGAAGTGCCCGTTCTGTTTCTCTCCCAGCGCGCGATTGTGGAGGAGGAGAGCTTGGTCTTGCACAGCGGTGGCCACCTGGGCAAAGAGAGAAAGAACAAGATCCATTAGTGACCAAGGTGGATAGTTTCTAATTTTAAAACGACAAAAGGCACCGACTTGGCAAGTTTGAACATTCCATATGGTGGCATTCCATCATTCATTAAGTTATGAGAGACTCAGACTATAACATTTCAGTTAAAGAAATCTCTCAATCTGAACTAAAACATTTTTTTAGTTAAATGCAAATTGACAAGTACAACCATCAACAATAGAGAAGCTATAAATATTGTCACCTAAGCAGAACAATGTCATCAAATAAGCCATCGAATCTTAAGGGAAAACATGTACTGGTACAATTCTTTCATATACACAGAAAAAACAATATGTGCGAGCAAATATATAAATCAGACATAAATACAGTGCTTAGTGAACTTCTCTAAAACAGGAGATAGTCTGCACAAAAGCACAAAAGCCATGCACTTTAATATTTTTTATATGATAAAAACAGGTGAAAGGATGCATTGTGTTTCAGTTATTTATTTAAGTCTTCTGATACATCCAACCGGCCACTAAATTACATGTACAGGAACACATTCAACACTTAAATTTGTGAAAGTTTAAAGAAAATGATTCTAGAACCCACCGCCAATAAGAAGTCCTTAACTTTCATTTTACAAGGCAAGGTAGGTTAATTAGCTTATGTGGTACAACACTACATATGTACAGTCATCAGGTGACTGTTCATCCTTGTTTTCAGTGGATTTTAGCCTGTCCAGCAGATGCTTAACATGTAAGTTAACCATGAACGCATCAGCAAACACTTCTTACATGCAAATGCAATGCAGCGACCGACTCATTGAGAACATGAACGTGTGGATAATAGGGAACGATGACCAAAATGGCACTGATCTATTCTAGCAGAGGCTATCCAATGCAGACCAAAACCAGACATATCCAAAATCCTCATGATCCTGGCAGTTCCCCATCAGCAAATTCCATGGCACGTCTGACATGCAACTTCAGAGAGGATCAAAGTCCAATTCTTCTTACCTCCTTGTCGCTTCCGGTAGCCTTTGAGAATGGAACCGCACCAGGAAGACGAACTGCGTGGGGACAGTGAGGTTCCACGCCATGTTGCTGAGGATATTCTTCTCAACACCCAGGATCTGCTGCGTCGAGTACAAATTGTCGACTGTGGAGATCAGTGGCGGATCCAGGATTTGAAGTTACCCGGGGCAGACTTCAGGAAACAAAAAACTGAAGCCATGATACAATCTAATAATATAATCAACAAGTTTTTTTGCGGGGTAGTATAATCAACAAAATTAATTGTCCAAGTAGTATGCATTTGAATAGGATGATCAGCACAATGAATTGCTTAAATTAGTTTCATTCTCTATACGATTTTTTAAAGGATGACAATACAAAAGAGAAGATTAGGGCAGACCGAAATTAAAAACCTGGCTGTTCGTTTCCCATCTTGAGCGGGGTGCGTGGTAGTCGTGGTGGGGACGGCACCAGCCGTGCGGACGGCACCGGAAATAGGTGAACTACCTTCTCCTTCATCCAACACCCTTGGTTCGGTTGGACGGACTTCGGCAGTGCCGCGTCAAGGCGTCGGTGCAGGGTGCCGCGTCCAGGCGACGAGGCGGCCATGGAGATTCGCGTGGCGCTGATCGGTTTCACGATCGATAGGAATTGGCAACGTTAAGGGTCTGGATAGTGTATACAAAACATAATGGGCTAATCTCATCTTTTATTGGGTCTTACTTTACAGGCCAATCGCGAGCGAATCGTTATCTGGCCGATGTGCTAGTCCAAAGCGATCCAGTAGCGAACCACTTCTTTTCTCCTCTTCTTGCTCGTCGCTCGACCTCGCCTCCGACGAAATCTGCTCGCCTGTCGCCTCCCATGGCTACCCTAGGTTTCGAAAATTTACCCGGGGCGACCGCCCCTACATGACCCCATGCTGGCGCCGCCCTGATGGAGATGAAATAGTTTACCTGCAAACACAGAGTAAAGCCACCACCTAAGATTCAGAGTGTGTTCATGGACATGAGTAGATTGATGCAGCTCGAAACAAAGTGGAGGCAAAGGCTTTGGCCATACCTCGGTCGCCCATATTTTTTCATATTCGCACCCTATGAGGGTCGCTGAGAACATGGTGGAGCAAGTGTCCCATTTTCTTTCTCTCCCGCGCGCGATTGTGGAGGAGGCGGGCTTGGCCTTGGGCGGTGGTGTCCACCTGGGCAGAGTGAGAAAGAACAAGATTCATTAGTGACCAAAATGGATAGTTTCTAATTAAAAAACAACTAAAGAAAGTGACTTGGCAAGTTTGAACATTCGATATGGTGGCATTCCATCATTCATGAAGACATGACAGACCCAGACTAGAAAATCTCAGTTAAAGAAATTTGTCTTCTGTCTAATCAACACAACACAATACAAAGATGCCTGCTGACACATATTACAATATGCTCTTCAGATTTTACAACAGTTTAACAAGGACCTGTCGGTGAATTGCGAAGAACCAAAAATGCTTCTAAATAATGTTTTAAGCAATTTGAAACATTGCCAATTTGCTCGCAAGTAAACAGAGACACCTATAAATCATTGCCAAGTTGGACACAAATACAACTTGGCCAGCAGATTTTGCTGAAAGATAAAATCATCACACTTCATAGAAGCCAACCAAGGTAAACATAAGATTCATCAAACGAGGCCAATACAGGATAACCGCCAATGCCTCTTATACACTTGGTAACATAATAGAAGCAGCTACTTCACAATAGTTTACGCAATCATAATATTGATCAAACAACAACTAAAAATAAAAGCTATGTTCTGGAAAGTTTGCAACTATGCTCGACATCAGACAAAACTCTCAAAACCAGCTCATGGTTAACTTAATGAGTCAGTTGCTGCATTGCATTTACAAACTAGTAGACCAAGTATTTCCAAGTTTTGTATTAGGACTTTGCCCTTTTATCAAAAAAATGAACTAGATTTATCGGGTAAACAATCTCCGTAAAATTGCTACCTTGTACGCTTATGTAATTATGCGAACTAGAAGCCAATTATCAAAACAAAATGTAGAACTAGAAGCCATGATGAACAACAGTATGTCAACCTTGTATAGAAAATTTCAGTTAATGAAATCTCTCTTTTGTGTGAACTAAAACGTTTTTCAGTTAAATGCAAACCATTGTATACCAACAAAATAAAACAAACTCTAGACAGACGAAAAAAGGTGTTTAGATCACTACTTTAGTGATCTAAACGCTCTTATATTTCTTTGCGGAAGGAGTAGCATTCTAAGTAAAAATTTTGTGCGGAAAAACAGTAATATAATCAGGTTCCACATGTACGAGCAAGTTCATGAAATTGCAATCCAGAACCAAATAACAGGTCACAGAACCAGTCTGAAACTAAACATGAAAGTACTTTAGGGAAAAGAAATATGTTGCTACCAAATGATTCATGTGGTTTTAATTATAAAAAGCAAAATTGTTGACTAAAAGGTGTGTGTAACCACTTGAACATTTCTTCAAGACTCGGATTTTAGCAGGAAAGGAAATATACATCACAGTGTTTCTAGTCTCATTACATGTATCAAAAAGCCAAGTCTTTTGATACATGTCTGCAAACATGCAAAATACAAGCAGTATTTCTTTCTCTAAGGAAATAGGATATGGGCGAGAGAAGTGGCCACCTTGGCAACAGGGGGAACCAAATCGAAACAAATTGAACCTGAAGCAGCTTCTCCTAGGCACCCTTCCTTCACACAAGCACCTCAGATGGGAGCAAACCGCCTGCACAAATTAGACCGCCGCGCATCAGTTTCACACATACACACAAACACACACCACAAGTGCCCAACACACATCAGAAGATGTATATTATGATCACTCCCTCCTATGGAACATGGACATGACATAGGTAGGTATTACTACTTCATATGACAAAAAATTGCATGGCCTCAACATATACTACTACTACTACTACTACAATACACTTAGCTTCTACCGTGAATAGAACCAAGTAATTAACACTTATATCTTATCAATAGGCTCCACGTCAAATTACCAAAACTGAATTCTTGGGCTTGCTAGCGGTTCTATAGCAACATAAATAGGCTAGGCGTCATCACTAGGTGAAGCAAAAATTGGAAATACTTGCTCTACTAGTTTATTTCTTCAAATATACAACAATTCAATGCTGGAATGATTCCCTTCTCTGGTATACAACTTGTATCATGATTCATGTGGTTTGTTATATAAAAAGCAAAACTATTCTTCACAAAAGGGTTCAGCATTTCACCTCTACTCTAGCCCCATCCCACCATGGGGGCCTGGCTACACAAGTGACCATGCTAGAGACTCGCCACAGACGGCGTCTTGTTCTGAATGGAAAGTGAATAAGCACAAAATTTATCCTTCCAATGAGCTGAACCGTTTGCATCAACTCAAAGATATGTAACGGCAAATTCTAGCTCCCAAAGCATTCTAAGATCTATTGAGATATCAGATATGTCTTCATGTGGGAAAGGACTGCCCCTAAACTAAGAAAATGAGAATCATAAAATTTATTTAGTTTCCATGACTAGAAGCAAGCAGTCTAACTTCATTTGGAACCTAGATTTTGCTTTGCAAAGGAAATAAAAAATGTCACTGATGAATACTCCCTCCGTCCCATAATGCAAGAGCGTTTTTGACACTACACTAGTGTCAAAAATGCTCTTATATTATGGGATGGAGGGAGTATTATTTTAACATCTTGTTGTCTGCCACAACAACACAACCGAGTCTCATTACCAGAGAACTATCTTTGGTTAGCTCTCTTTATATCGTACAAACCTACTTAACTCACACCTTTGCAAAGCAAATGAAATGAGCCCGTTTTCCAACAACCTGGGATAGTATTATGTGCAAAGCAAACAAAATGATCATATGCCCGGAGCAAGGGGAAGGTGTTGGGGAACGTAGTAATTTCAAAAAATTTCCTACGATCACGCAAGACCATGGTGATGGCATAGCAACGAGAGGGGAGAGTGTCCGCCCCGTACCCTCGAGACCGAAAGCGAAGCGTTATAACAACGCTGTTGATGTAGTCGCACGTCTTCACGATCCGACCGATCCAAGCACCGAACGACGGCACCTCCGAAGTTACGCACACGCTCAGCTCGATGACGATCCCGGACCGATCCAGCAAAGTGTCGGGATGAGTTCCACAAGACGACGGCGTGGGACGATGTTGATGCTCCACCGACGCAGGGCTTCGCCTAAGCTCCATGACGATATGACTTCTCCGGCGCAGGGCTTCGCCTAAGCTCCATGACGATATGACCAAGTGGAATATGGTGGAAGGGGCACCGCACACGGCTAAGGAAAGATCCGAGATCAACTTGTGTGTCATGGGGTGCCCCCGCCTCGTGATATAAAGGAGCCAAGGGAAGGTGGCCGCCCAAGGGGAGGCGACAAGGAGTCCTACTCCTCCGGGAGTAGGATTCCCTCCAATCCTAGTTGGATTAGGATTCCGGAGGGAAGAGAGAGAGGGGCGGCCCACCTTTCCTAGTCCTAATAGGACTAGGGAAGGGGGCGCGCCACCTAGGGCTGCCCTTTCTCCTTTCCTCCAAGGCCCACTATGGGCCCATGTAGTTCCTGGGGTTCCGTAACCTCCGTATCTCGATAAATTCGATTTCACTCGGAACACTTCCGATGTCCAAATGTAGGCTTCCAATATATAAATCTTTATGTCTCGACCATTTCGAGACTCCTCGTCATGTCCGTGATCACATCCGGGACTCGAACAACCTTCGTGCATCAATACTTATAAACTCATAATGAACTGTCATCAAACGTTGTTGCGGACCCTACGGGTTCGAGAACTATGTAGACATGACCTAGAACCATTCTCGGTCAATAACCAATAGCGGAACCTGGATGCCCATATTGGTTCCTACATATTCTACGAAGATCTTTATCGGTCAAACCGCATAACGACATACGTTGTTCCTTTGTCATCGGTATGTTATTTACCCGAGATTCGATCGTCGGTATCCAATACCTAGCTCAATCTCGCTACGGTAAGTCTCTTTACTCGTTCCGTAATACATCATCTTACAACTAACTCATTAGTTGTAATGCTTGCAAGGCTTAAGTGATGTGTATCACCGAGAAGGCCTAGAGATACCTCTCCGACAATCGGAGGACAAAACCTAATCTCAAATACGCCAACCCAACAAGTACCTTTGGAGACACCTGTAGTACTCCTTTATAATCACCCGATTACGTTGTGACGCTTGGTAGTACCAAAGTGTTCCTCCGTAAACGGAGTTGCATAATCTCATAGTTATAGGAACATGTATGGGTCATGAAGAAAGCATTAACATACTAAACGATCAAGTGTTAAGCTAACGGAATGGGTCATGTCAATCAGATCATTCAACTAATGATGTGACCTTGTTAATCAAATAACAACTCCTTGTTCATGGTTAGAAACATAACCATCTTTGATTAACAAGCTAGTCAAGTAGAGGCATACTAGTGACATACTGTTTGTCTATATATTCACACATGTATTATGTTTCCGGTTAATACAATTCTAGCATGAATAATAAACATTTATCATGGTATGAGGAAATAAATAATAACTTTATTATTGCCTCTAGGGCATATTTCCTTCAGTCTCCCACTTGCACTAGAGTCAATAATCTAGTTCACATCATCATGTGATTCAACACTAATATTCACATCTGTATGTGATTAACACCCATAGTTCACATCGTCATGTGACCAACACCCAAAGGGTTTACTAGAGTCAATAATCTAGTTCACATCGCTATGTGATTAACACCCAAAGAGTACTAAGGTATGATCATGTTTTGCTCGTGAGAGAAGCTTAGTCAACGGGTCTGTCACATTTAGAGCCGTATCTATTTTGCAAATATTCTATGTCTACAATGCTCTGCACGGAGCTATTCTAGCTAATTGCTCCCACTTTCAATATGTATCCAGATTGAGACTTAGAGTCATCTGGATTAGTGTAAAATGCTTGCATCGATGTAACTCTTTACGACGGGCCTTTTTATCACCTCCATAATCGAGAAATATTTCCTTAGTCCTCACTAAGGATGTTCTTGACCAATGTCCAGTGATCTACTCCTAGATCACCATTGTACTCCCTTGCCAAATTCAGAGCAAGGTATACAATAGGTCTGGTACATAGCATAGCATACTTTATAGAACCTATGACTGAGGCATAGGGAATGACTTTCATTCTCTTTTCTATTTTCTGCCGTGGTCGGGATTTGAGTCTTACTCAATTTTACACCTTTGCAACACAGGCAAGAACTTTTCTTTGACTGTTCCATTTTGAACTACTTCAAAATCTTGACAAGGTATATATTTATTGAAAAAACTTATCAAGCGTCTTGATCTATCTCTATAGATCTTGATGCTCAATATGTAAGCAGCTTCACCGAGGTCCTTCTTTGAAAAACTCCTTTCAAACACTCCTTTATGCTTTGCGAATAATTCTACATCATTTCCGATCAACAATATGTCATTCACATATACTTATCGAAATGTTGTAGTGCTCCCACTCACTTTCTTGTAAATACAGGCCTTTCCAAAAGTCTGTATAAAATCATATGCTTTGATCAACACATCAAAGCGTATATTCCAACTCCGAGATGCTTGCACGGTCCATTGATGGATCATTGGAGCTTGCACATTTTGTTAGCTCCTTTAGGATTGACAAAAACTTCTGGTTGCATCATATACAACTCTTCTTTAATAAATCCATTAAAGAATGTAGTTTTGACATCCATTTGCCAGATTTCATAAATGTGGCAATTGCTAACATGATTCGGACAGACTTAAGAATCGCTACAGCTTGAGAAAATCTCATTGTAGTCAACACCTTGAACTTGTCGAAAACCTTTTTGCACAAGTCGAGCTTTGTAGATAGTAACACTACTATCAGCATCTGTCTTCCTCTTGAAGATCCATTTATATAACATGGCTTGCCGATCATCGGCAACTCCATCAAAGTCCATACTTTGTTCTCATACATGGATCCCATCTCGATTTCATGGCCTCAAGCCATTTCGCTGAATCTGGGCTCATCATCGCTTCCTCATAGTTTGTAGGTTCATCATGGTCTAGTAACATGATTTCCGAACACGATTACCGTATCACTCTGGTGCGGATCTTATTCTGGAAGACCTACGAGGTTTGGTAGCAACTTGATCTGAAGTTTCATGATCATCATCATTAACTTCCTCACTAATTGGTGTAGGAATCATTGGAACTGATTTCTGTGATGAACTACTTTCCAATAAGGGAGAAGGTACAATTACCTCATCAAGTTTCTACTTTCCTCCCACTCACTTCTTTCGAGAGAAACTTCTTCTCTAGAAAGGATCCATCTTAGCAACGAAAAACTTGCCTTCGGATCTGTGATAGAAGGTATACCCAATAGTTACCTTTGGGTATTCTATGAAGACGCACTTCTCGATTTGGGTTCGAGCTTATCGGTGAAAACTTTTTCACATAAGCATCACAACTCCAAACTTTAAGAAACGACAACTTAGGTTTATCGCTAAACCATAGTTCATACGGTGTCATCTCAACGGATTTAGATGGTGCCCTATTAAACGTGAATGCAGCTGTCTCTAATGCATAACCCCAAAACGATATTGGTAAATCGGTAAGAGACATCATTGATCGCACCATATCAAAATAAAGTACGGTTATGACGTTCGGACACACCATTACGTTATGGTGTTCCATGTGGCGTGAGCTGTGAAACTATTCCACATTGTTTTATATGAAGGCCAAACTCGTAACTCAAATATTCTCCTCCACGATCAGATCGTAGAAACTTTATTTTCTTATTACGATGATTCTCCACTTCACTCTGAAATTATTTGAACTTTTCAAATGTTTCAGACTTGTGCTTCATTAAGTAGATATACTCATATCTGCTCAAATCATCTTGTGAAGGTCGAAAATAACGATACTTGCCGTGAGCTTTAACACTCATCGGACCGCATACATCAAGATGTATTATTTCCAATAAGTCATTTGCTCGCTCCATTGTTCCGAGAATGTAGTCTTTAGTCATCTTGCCCATAAGGCATGGTTCGCAAGCATCAAGTGATTCATAATCAAGTGATTCCAAAATCCCATCAGCATGGAGTTTCTTCATGCGCTTTACACCAATATGACCTAAACGGCAGTGCCACAAATAAGTTGCACTATCATTATTAACTTTGCATCTTTTGGTTTCAATATTATGAATATGTGTATCACTATGATCGAGATCCAATGAACCATTTTCATTGGGTGTGTAACCATATAAGGTTTTATTCATGTAAACAGAACAACAATTTATTCTCTTACTTAAATGAATAACCGTATTGCAATAAACATGATCAAATCATATTTATGCTCAACACCAAATAAAACTTATTTAGGTTCCACACTAATCCCGAAAGTATAGGGAGTGTGCGATGATGATCATATCAATCTTGGAACTACTTCCAACACTCATCGTCACTTCCCTTCAACTAGTCTCTGTTTATTCAGAACTCCTGTTTGAGTTACTAATCTTAGCAACCTGAACGAGTATCAAATACTCAGGGGCTACTATAAACACTAGTAAGGTACACATCAATAACCTGTATATCAAATATAACCTTGTTCACTTTGCCATCCTTCTTATCCACCAAATATTCAGGGGTAGTTCCGCTCAAAGGACCAGTTCCATTGCAGCAAAAGTACTCGGCCTCGTGCTTAGGTCTAGACTTGGGCTTCTTCACTCGAGCAGCAACTTGCTTGCCGTTCCTTTTGAAGTTCCCTTCTTCCCTTTGCCATTTTCCTTGAGACTAATAGTCTTGTCAACCATCAACACTTGATGTTTTTCTTGATTTCTACCTTCGCCGATTTTAGCATCGCGAAGAGCTCGAGAATCTTTTTCGTCATCCCTTGCATACTATAGTTCATCACGAAGTTCTACTAACTTAGTGATGGTGACTAGAGAATTCTGTCAATCACTATCTTATCTGGAAGATTAACTCCCACTTGATTCAAGTGATTGAAGTACTCGGACACTGAGCACATGCTCACTAGTTGAGCGATTCTCCTCCATCTTTTAGCTATAGAACTTGTTGGAGACTTCATATCCCTCAACTTGGGTATTTGCTTAAAATATTAACTTCAATTCCTGGAACATCTCATATGGTCCATGACGCTCAAAACGCCTTTGAAGTCCCGATTCTAAGCCGTTAAGCATGGTGCACTAAACTATCAAGTAGTCATCATATTGAGCTAGCCAAACGCTCATAACGCCTCAGATCGCTCATATTGAGCTAGCCAAACGCTCATAACGCCCTGATCCGCTCCTGCAATAGGTCTGTCACCTAGCGGTGCATTAAGGACATAATTCTTCTGCAAGCAGCAATGAGGATAAACCTCAGATCACGGATCCAATCCGCATCATTGCTACTAACATCTTTCAATACAATTTTCTAGGAAAACATATAAAAACATAGGGAAGCAACAACGCGAGCTATTGATCTACAACATAATTTGCAAAATACTACCAGACTAAGTTCATGATAAATTAAAGTTCAATTAATCATATTAATTAAGAACTCCCACTTAGACCGACATCTCTCTAGTCATCTTAAGTGATTACGTGATCCAAATCAACTAAACCATGTCCGATCATCACGTGAGATGGAGTAGTTTCAATGGTGAACATCACTATGTTGATCATATCTACTATATGATTCACGCCGACCTTCGGTCTCCGTGTTCCGAGGCCATATCTGTTATATGCTAGGCTCGTCAAGTTTAACTCGAGTATTCGCGGCAACTGTTTTGCACCCGCTGTAGATGGACGAGAACTTATCACACCCAATCATCACGTGGTGTCGGGTACTACGAACTTTGGCAACGGTGCATACTCGTGGAGAACACTTCTTGATAATTTTAGTGCGAGATCATCTTATAATGCTACCGTCAATCAAAGCAAGATAAGATGCATAAAGGATAAACATCACATGCAATCAATATAAGTGATATGATATGGTCATCATCATCTTGTGCTTGTGATCTCCATCGCCAAGCACCGCCATGATCACCATCGCCACCGGCGTGACACCTTGATCTCCATCGTAGCATCGTTGTCGCCTCGCCAACTATTGCTTCTACGACTATCGCTATCGCTTAGTGATAAAGTAAAGCAATTACATGGCGCTTGCATTTCTTACAATAAAGCGACAACCATATGGCTCTCGCCAGTTGCCGATAACTCGTTACAAAACATGATCATCTCATACAATAAAATATAGCATCACGCCTTGACCACATCACATCACAACATGCCCTGCAAAAACAAGTTAGACGTCCTCTACTTTGTTGTTGCAAGTTTTACGTGGCTGCTACGGGCTGAGCAAGAACCGTTCTTACCTACGCATCAAAACCACAACGATATTTCGTCAAATAGACTCGCTTTAACCTTCTCAAGGACCGGGCGAGTATACACTCGATTCAACTAAAGTGAGAGAGAGACACCCGCCGGTCACCTTTAAGCAACGAGTGCTCGGAGCGGTGAAACCAGTCTCGCGTAAGCGTACGCGTAATGTCGGTCCGGGCCGCTTCATCTCACAATACCGCTGAACCAAAGTATGACATGCTGGTAGGTAGTATGACTTGTATTGCCCACAACTCACTTGTGTTCTACTCGTGCATATGACATCAACGCATAAAACCAGGCTCGGATGCCATTTGTTGGGGAACGAGTAATTTCAAAAATTTCCTACGATCACGCAAGACCATGGTGATGGCATAGCAACGAGAGGGGAGAGTGTCCGCCCACGCACCCTTGTAGACCGAAAGCGAAGCGTTATAACAACGCGGTTGATGTAGTCGACGCCTTCACGATCCGACCGATCCAAGCACCGAACGACGGCACCTCCGAGTTTCGCACACGCTCAGCTCGATGACGATCCCCGGACTCCGATCCAGCAAAGTGTCGGGATGAGTTCCACAAGACGACGGCGTGGTGGACGATGTTGATGCTCCACCGACGCAGGGCTTCGCTAAGCTCCGCGACGATATGACTTCTCCGGCGCAGGGCTTCGCCTAAGCTCCATGACGATATGACCGAAGTGGAATATGGTGGAAGGGGCACCGACACGGCTAAGGAAAGATCCGTAGATCAACTTGTGTGTCATGGGGTGCCCCCGCCCGTGATATAAAGGAGCCAAGGGGAGGTGGCGGCCCAAGGGGAGGCGCACTAGGAGTCCTACTCCTCCGGGAGTAGGATTCCTCTCAATCCTAGTTGGATTAGGATTCGGAGGGGAAAGAGAGAGGGGCGGCCCACCTTCCTAGTCCTAATAGGACTAGGGAAGGGGGCGCGCCACCTAGGGCTGCCCTTTCTCCTTTCCTCCAAGGCCCACTATGGGCCCATGTAGTTCCCGGGGTTCCGGTAACCTCCTGCATCCGATAAATTTCGATTTCACTCGAACACTTCCGATGTCCAAATGTAGGCTTCCAATATATCAATATTTATGTCTCGACCATTTCGAGACTCCTCGTCATGTCCGTGATCACATCCGGACTCAACAACCTTCGTGCATCAATACTTATAAACTCATAATGAACTGTCATCAAACGTTAAGCGTATGGACCCTACGGGTTCGAGAACTATGTAGACATGACCTAGAACCATTCTCGGTCAATAACCAATAGCGGAACCTGGATGCCCATATTGGTTCCTACATATTCTACGAAGATCTTTATCGGTCAAACCGCATAACGACATACGTTGTTCCTTTGTCATCGGTATGTTACTTACCCGAGATTCGATCGTCGGTATCCAATACCTAGTTCAATCTCGTTACCGTAAGTCTCTTTACTCGTTCCGTAATACATCATCTTACAACTAACTCATTAGTTGTAATGCTTGCAAGGCTTAGTGATGTGTATCACCGAGAAGGCCTAGAGATACCTCTCCGACAATCGGAGTGACAAAACCTAATCTCAAATACGCCAACCCAACAAGTACCTTTGGAGACACCTGTAGTACTCCTTTATAATCACCCGATTACGTTGTGACGTTTGGTAGTACCAAAGTGTTCCTCCGTAAACGGAGTTGCATAATCTCATAGTTATAGGAACATGTATGGGTCATGAAGAAAGCATTAACATACTAAACGATCAAGTGTTAAGCTAACGGAATGGGTCATGTCAATCAGATCATTCAACTAATGATGTGACCTTGTTAATCAAATAACAACTCCTTGTTCATGGTTAGGAAACATAACCATCTTTGATTAACAAGCTAGTCAAGTAGAGGCATACTAGTGACATACTGTTTGTCTATATATTCACACATGTATTATGTTTCCGGTTAATACAATTCTAGCATGAATAATAAACATTTATCATGGTATGAGGAAATAAATAATAACTTTATTATTGCCTCTAGGGCATATTTCCTTCAGAAGGAGGGGACAGGGAAGGTGCTGTCTCACTCCATGTCCCCTGCAGCAACATAATTTACGCATCCAATCAATTTGTTCCCCAGCAAACATGGACAGAATCGATCGAAATGATCAACCGGGGGTGAGGAGATGAGCCCACCTTGGGTTGTTTTGTAGCCAATACCAAACAGCGCCGCCGTCGCACGGCAGCGGGGCCAACGGAAGGCGTTACCGAGGCCAGAAACGGAGCCCTAGCACCTTGCCTAGAAGTGGCACGATGAACTCCTTGTCCTCTTACACCCAATCCTGCACAAACATGGGTAGCACAGAGGGAAAAAAGAAGTCAAACAATGAGCTATATATATTGGGTGTGCTTGCTATGTACTCCCTCCGTCCCAAAATAAGTATCTCAACTTTGTACTAAGGTTGAGACACTTAATTTGGGACAGAGGGAGTATAATTGAGTGTAAAGAAGATGTGTTTGTTTCTTCAGACTTTGGGTGGGACGGGATGGGAGTGAGTTAAACATAAGCGAAGCGGTATGTGAACTAGATCAAAA